>OZ059832.1:26638151-27238151 GCA_964057195.1 Orthosia cruda
TAGCGCAATCAAGATCAAAGTGTATATAGAGACGTGTGGTCAATTGTTCATGTCTATACCTATATGTTTACTGGCCGATGTTTTATTCAAAAAATTAATTAATTAAAATTAATATACGGTTCTCGTTCTCTTTTTAATAATATTATTTATATAAACCTTCCTCTTGAATCACTATCTATTAAAAAACCATATCAAAATCCGTTGCGTAGTTTTAAAGATCTAAGCATACATAGAGACAGACAGCGGGCAGCGACTTTGTTTTATACTATGTAAGGATACGTCGCGGGATGCAGCACAGTAAAAATATTTTATACACGCTGAAACTAGTCGTACTCACACCAAAATATGTTGGTCTAACCACCTTCATTGTTAGAAAGAGATAAGCATATAAATTACCGGTATAACAATTGCAATTTTTACCGGTACTAATACTGGTAATTAGATAACGTTAACTGACTTATGGGTATCGTTATTAATATCGTTACTTTTTTATCGTTAACGTAACGGTAAATGATAACGTTATAAAAAAATAACGGTAATTCGGTCCCTGGTATTCGGTAAATCCATAATTTACTTTTTTTAACCTAGAATCTATTTTTTTTATAGCTACGGGGGAACTTCCGTGCTGCCTTGGTTATGTTGCAGTGGAGTCGTTGAGAGATGCTATACAAGCCTCTCGGAAAGACAGTGCTCATGATACAAGCTACCTCTCTTTAAGTAAGTCTGGGATCATTATTTGATAATAAACCAAATGCTTTAAATTTTGTTATTGTAGATCCAATTGTAGTGTACATTTCTATAAAATACTATATCCGGACGTAGATCTTATTCCCTTTAGTTTGTGATTTATTCATTATAGTTAGCTCCAACTGAAAGTAAAATAATTAATTTGTTAAATACTAGGTGTCTGGGCATAACTTCCATCATCTCCGGATACAAAATGACGATCTCAAAGCTATAAAAGTCTAACTTTCCGTAGTAGTTTTTCAATTAAGGAAAGAGATAAGACAGACTAATTATAATTGTATTTCTTATTTCATTGAGTTTCTTTCAGCTCTTAAGACTTTATAGCAGGATAAGTGCCCAACCCAATTTTTTGTTTAAAAACGGTTTCCCTGGACTAATAAAGTAGAAGTAACATGAAAAATCACTGGTCACTGACTGAGCCACAAAAGTTCCGCCTTGGGGTTTGTCAAAGAGCAATGGAGCGCAGCTTTCTAAGAATCATCAAAATCGGCCAACGCGTTTTGTCTCTAGAACGCCACTTAGAAACATATATGCATATATAGACTGATAAACACATTACTCTCCTTCGGCAGTCGGGTAAAAAGGTGTAGTGATTCCAGAGATGACCCTACACGTTTGAACAAACTCCCAAAATGCGGGCTCGCTCTTTATTATATTAATTAAGAAAATGATTTTGTATGAATTCCATTCTGAGAAATGTTACTGTCGGGAATAGATATTGACTTTTTTAACCAACTATTATGAAGACTTTGTGTCTACTACTAGATAAATTATATAGTTTAAAAAGCATGAAATAAAAATGCGGCGGGATTTTTTTTTTCTACTTTTTATTATTAAATAAACCAGAGAATTAGTAATCTTGTTGATTACTTACCAACCTGAGATCAGTACAGTAAAGTTTAGTCGTTTCCCTTTATCTCTATAATACCTATTAAATCATCTATATATATATATCTTAAACATATAAAAGAAGAAAGTGACTGATTGACTGACTGACTCACTCACTGACCATCAACGCACAGCCCAAACGGCTGAAGCTACAATCATGAAACTTGGCACGTAAGTTTCTTTGGTAGTGTAGGTGAGCACTAAGAAAGGATTTTTGAAAAATCCACCCCTAAGGGCGTGAAATAGGGGATGAAAGTTTGTATGAAAATCCGTCAGTTTTAAAGCCAGGGTCTTCATATTTTGGGTGTAGGCTGAAAATAAAAAAATAATTTACAGTTGTCTCAGCGATTTTGATAATCCACCCCCATGAGGGTGGAAAGGGGGATGAAGTCATGGGAATAATGAAATCGTCAAGAGACTTGAAATTTTGCACATAGATACTTTATACTGTGTAGGCATCCACTAAGAAAGGAGTTTTGTGAATTCAACCTCTAAGGGGGTGAAATAGGGGTTGAAAGTTTGTATAAAAATCCGTCAGTTTTAAAGTCAGATTTTTCATATTTTGGGTTTAGGCTGAAAATTAAAAATAATTTAAACCTGTCTCAGCGATTTTGAAAATCCACCCCCATGAGAGTGAAAAGGGGGATGAAGTCATGGGAATAATGAAATCGTCTAGAGACTTGAAATATTGCACATAGATACTTTATACTGTGCAGGCATCCATTAAGAAAGATTTTTTGTGTATTCCACCCCCAATAGGGTTAAAATAGGGGATGAATTTTGTATGAAAGTCGGTCAGTTTTAAGTTAGGATCTTCGAATTTTGGGTTTGGGCTAAAGAGTAAAATCTAGCACAACTTAAGGTTTTATTGGGAATTCCGTCCTTGGGGAGCGGATCATGGGGGATGAAATGTTGTGTACAAAAGTCCTTCTTTTACAAAGATAAGATAAGATAAGTCTTTATTTGCCTTAAACATGGTATAAAGTTGTTACAGTCAGGTATTAATCAAAAGTCCACATGTTTAGCTATACAGGATTTGTATCAATTGCATGCAAAATAATTATTAGTTAATTATTGTTCAATGTCACAGATAAGGTCAATACAATAATATAACAATTCATATGAGCATTATCCGCAATGACAAAAGATTATTTTAAGTTTATTGTTAAAAAATATCTTTAATGTCATAAAACACATGTTCTTTCAGCCATTTCAATAATCTGTTTTTAAATGAGTTAATATTATATAATAATTTTATTTCTTTTGGAATTCTGTTATAAAACTATGTAACTTTTCGCATACTTGGCTGATTTTGGAGTATCCTGCAATACAAGTCTGCACGGATCTCTAGTTCGAGAATTAATTTGATAGGCTTTTTTGAACAATCCCTTATTATTATAAACATAATTACATATTTCGTAAATGTAGAGTGACGGAAATGGTAATATACCTAGCTTTTTAAAGAAAGGTTTACATGACTCGTCAGGAAGGATACCACAAATGGCTCTGATGCATTTCATTTGCGCAATAAATGCTCTGTCTATCCGTGCTGTTACCCCAAATAATAAGCCCGTATCGTAAGATGGATTCTATATAGGCGTGCTAAGTTGTAATTGCTGTTTTTATGTTGGTTATATTCTTCACTTGTCTGAGAGCATAAACAAACTTATTAATACTACCGCACAAATTATCCAGATGTACTTTCCAACTTAGATCTTGATCTATGAGTACTCCTAAGAATTTAGTTTGTGGAACTTCTTTTAGCCTGTCAATATTAAGTTTGAAATTGTATTTAGTATGTTTTGATTTATTAAACTGTATATAATTAGATTTATCTAAATTGAATTTTAAATTATTTGTCTGTAACCATTTTATAATGTCGTCAATAGTATTATTAATGTCCATCTCATGATCAGCTTTCATTTTATACTTTTTGTCAGATGTCACAATAATCGAAATGTCATCTGCAAATAATACACATTTATGTTTAGTCACTAGTGGCAAGTCATTTATGTATAATAGAAACAATAAGGGTCCTAATAAACTCCCTTGGGGCACGCCGCAGTTATTAACTCTATAGTTAGAAGAATACGAGGTTTTCATTTACTTTATTAATGACAACGTATTGTTTTCGGTTACTTAAATAAGACGTGATCCACTGCAGTGCTTAACCTCGTATGTCATTTTTTTATAATTTTTCCAACAAGTTATCATGTGCCACAAAGTCGTAAGCTCGAAGAATAGTCCTGTCGTTAAGTAGTTTTTATTTAGAAAATTATGAATATGAGTTAAAAGATCAGCAATTGCTAGTGTTGTTGACTTGTGCTTTTGAAATCCATACTGTTCTTTTGTTATGATGTTGTATTTGCTACAGAAGTCGGAAATTCTCTTGTGCATACATTTTTCAAATAATTTAGATATTATGGGTATAAGAGTTATCGGGCGATAATTTTTAACATCATTTCTATCGTTTTTTTGTACAGTGGTTTAACGACTGATAATTTAAGGGCATCGGGAAATGTTCCAGATGAAAATGAAAGATTAATAAGATAGGTCAATATAGGAATCAATTCTGTACTGCAAGTTATAATTACTTTACTAAACTAACTATTATTTCTTTTTTTATCTCGTCTTCAGTCATAGAGCCAAGAAACATGGAATTGGGTATTGTCTTGGTTTTATTAGGCTCATCATTATCATGTAAATTATTAAATTTCACAGTGCTAGTCGAATCAATAAAGTAATCATTAAAAGCATTTGCTATGTCAGAGGGATTATCCAGTATTCTTTTATCTAGTTTTAGTTGAGATATATTAATGTCACATTTTGTATTTCCAATTTCACGGTTAATGACTGACCACGTTGCTCTACATTTGTTTTGACTTTTATTTATGTAATTAATGTTTGAATTTATTTTGGATTTAAAGATACATTTTTTAAGTATTGATGAATATTTTTTATATCTAAGTTTGTGCGTTAGGGTTTTATTTTTATAATAGAGATACCATAAACATCGTTTAGTTTTGCAACTATTTCTGAGACCTTTATTTATCCATTTTTGTTTATTTGCATTAGAGTTGATTATTTTAATCTTAATCTTTGGGAAGCATAAATTATACAATAAACAAAGGAAAAATTATTAATAAAAACTTTTTTGCAAAAAAATACTACCGACTCCCAAATACAAAACTACAAAGTGAAAAATAACTTTAATTTTTGAAGTCGGTGTCTTTCATAGGTGCCAATTTTTTGCGTTATGGACACCGACTTCAAAAATTAAAGTTATTTTTCACTTTGTAGTTTTGTATTTGGAAGTCGGTAGTATTTTTTTGCAAAAAAGTTTTTTTATTTTTCACTTTTTAGTTGTACCTACCTAATAGGCAAGTTAGTAAGGTAACTATAACGCCGAAATAGATTTCATAAAACTTGAACTTAACCGCTGAAATGAGAGATCTGCGTACCCCTTAAGAGCGTACTCAATACTCAATACTCAATTCGTTTATTGCATTCCACAATGTGAACTTAGGTGGTAGGTACATAAAGATACATACAATAGTTTTGGAGCATTGTGGGCCCTGTCGGGCATAACAACATAAAAATTAGGAGGAGGGCTATTATAAATATTTGTTCACAACTTCAATTAATATAATGTAGGTAGGTGGGCTTATAATTAAATGTATCACATAATTTTTGCGACTTAAATATTGAATCTATACATCAATAACTATTTAATTTATACATGTTTTATTATTATTTGTATTATAGATTATTATTGCGTTTTTCGGTATTATTATTTATTTATTATATTTATCATTGAAATATTCATGTACATTATAATAACATTTACGGATTAGAAATTGTTTTAATTTATTTATAAAGATATTAAATTTTTGTTCATTTTTAATGTCATCTGGTAATTTATTATATATTTTAACTGACATTACTAAAGTGCTTGTGGAGTGTATTTTTAGTTTAGAACCTGGCTGGTTTAGTCTATTTTTGTGTCGTAGTGTGTAGTGAGTCTGTATGTTTTCTCGTGTAGTGAAGAGCTTTTCATTATTTTTAACAAATTTACACATTTCCAAGATATAAATACAAGGTAGGGTTAGAAGTTTATATTCCTGAAAATGGGGTTTGCAGCTGTCTGTGTTATCTATATTGGCTAGTATTCTAATCAGTCGTTTTTGTAGTATGAAAAGTGTTGATGCGTCTGTGCTATTTCCCCATAATATTACGCCGTAGCTTAACCATGCGTATGCATAGGCATAGTACGTAACCAGAGCAGTGGAGAGATTAGTCGATTTTTTTATTTCACGGAGGGCATAGGCAAATTTTGACAACTTTGTCCTGATTTTTTTAATATGCGATTTCCAATTTAAATGTGTATCTATGGATAAGCCAAGTAAGTTGAATTCTTTTACTGTTTCTATTTTTTTGTCATTGTAAGTAAATGTTATGTCTAAAGGAGTTTTTTGATGTGGATAGAAGGATATGATTTTAGTTTTATTGAAATTTAGTTCAAGATTATGTTCTGTCATCCAAGTTGTAATTTTGTTGAGTATACCTGTAAGTAATTCGGTTAAGTTGGTATTGTCGTGACAGGAGGTTAGTACTGAGATGTCGTCGGCAAACAGAACACATGACTCATTTATGATTGTAGGGAGATCATTTATATAGATTATAAATAGGAGACATCCAATAACACTCCCTTGGGGGATTGAGGCGTTAATTTGCTTGCTATCCGACCGAACGTATTGGATTTGTTTTGTATGTTCGTTGTAATATTCTACTTCGACTTGGTGTTCTCTGTTTTCTAAATATGATTTGAACCATTCGTAAGCCTTTCCGCGGATCGCCTATTCGTCGTTATTCCTTGTAACTTATTAAGTAGGATGTCAAATTGCACTTTGTCGTAAGCTTTAGTCATGTCTAACAGTATACCTACGGCATATTTTTTCTTATCAATTATATTAATGGCTTCCTGGATAAAATTATATACTGCTAGAACTGTAGAGTGGTTTTTGCGGAAACCATTCTGGGATTCATTAAAATTTTTATATTTTTCGCAAAAAGAATAGACGCGATTACACATTGCTTTCTCGAATACTTTCGAGGCTGTAGGTAAAAGAGCAATAGGGCGGTAATTAGAGGGGTCGGTTTTTGAGTCTTTTTTTGTGAATTGGCTTTATAATGGCTTTTTTTAGGTAGTTTGGAAATCTTCCTTCCTCAAAAGACTGATTGACTAGCAAGTAGAAGGGTAGGGTCAACTCATCTGCACACTGTTTGACTAGGGTTGGCGGTATTTCGTCTATTCCATAGCTGTTTTTATTTTTAAGGCTTTTCAATATTAAATTTATTTCACTGGGACCTGCTGTACTAAGGAACATGGTATTTTCTGTGCGGTGGACCACAGAGATGTTTCGTGGTTCTTTGCCGAGGGTTTGCATATATCCTTCTCCGATAGACGCAAAGAAGTTATTAAATATATTTGCTGTTTGCTTTGGGTCCGAGATAGCATTGTCATTTAGATGTAGCGTTATGTTTTTTTTTACCTTTTTTACGTTTTTATTCGTTCGTTCGTTTATAATTTTCCACATAGTCTTTACTTTGTTATTAGATTTCATTAATTTATTTATATACTGGAGTTTTTTAGCTTTTTTTACTATTTGTTTTAAAGTTTTTTCATATATTTTGTAGTTATAAGTTTTTAAACTGTCATGGTCACTAACACTAATATTAACATTATAAGCGGGATATTTACCATGTTTACTGTTTGTAGCGAGTTTCCGATATTTCGGTGCTGTTACAAGCACCATGATCACGGATAAACTGAAGTCATTGCGGGTGGGTGTTTATGAGGAGACAAAACGGTCTACCCTCTTTCTTGTTCGTTTTTTGCACTCGGTACCGCTACCATTGTCACTCACAACTCGATTCTGTTCTCGACAAACGAAACTCACTGTGTCCGCTCGCGAACTTTTTACGGCACTTTTTCGGGGTTTACACAGCTGGACCACTGGATTCCAAGCTCTCGACAGTTGAAACCCATCCTCCCGGTTGAAATTTTTATATTTGGTAATTTCGATAGCTTCCCTCACCAGTCTAGGGATATAGTGGCGTTCTGTCGAAATGACCTGAGGGTTATGTAACTCAATCCAGTGGTTTAATCCTGATTCCAAGAGATGTTAAATGACGTTATGGTCAGCTTCGATGTTGAGTCCTTATTTACCAATGTACCAGTGGCGGACTGCATGGAGGTAATTGAGATGAAATTGCAAGAAAATAACATCCCTGTAGAGTACGTGAAATTACTTCATCACTGTTTATCTACCAGTTACTTCATATACCAAGGTCAATACTACCTGCAGATTGATGGTGTAGCCATGGGTAGTCCAGTGGCTCCAGTGGTGGCCAACATTTGGATGGAACATTTTGAAGAGTTGGCGGTCTCCACTGCATCTACACATATTAAATTATGGAAAAGGTATGTTGATGACGTTTTTGGGATAATTGAAGGAGACCAACATGAGGTAGAATTATGCTTGGCACACCTTAATAGCATACATTCTAAAATCAAATTTACCTACGAGATGGAAAAAGAGAGGGAAATTCCATTCTTGGACGTGAAAATAGGTGCCCGTGCTGACGGTTCTCTGAGTCACACAGTGTATAGGAAGTTGACTCACACGGATCGATATCTACACGCTGATTCTCACCACCATCCCCGACAACTGAACTCTGAAGTGACTTCACTTACCAACCGCGCATATGATCTATGCGACGAGGAACATTTACGTGCTGAGCTAACACATGTGCAGAGGGTCCTACAGAGAAACGGATATACAGGGAAGACTGCACAACCCAACCAAAAAACTGGCTGTAAACAACGGAAGTGCGAGGTTGAGAGGCAGCCAGCATTTTTGCCGTACGTGAGGGGAGTGACAGATAAGGTTGCTAACATTCTTCGGAAATACGCCGTAAAGACTGTCTTCACTCCTTTCAGAAAAGTGTCACAGATGCTGCGCTCGCCGAAGGACAACTTTCCGCTGGAAAAGCCCGGTGTTTATAAAGTAGATTGTAGTTGTGGCAAGTCATACATCGGTCAGACGAAGCGTACGGTTGCTTGTCGAATTTCAGAGCATATCAGGGCAGTAAAGAACAATGACACACAAAAATCAGCCATAGCTCAACATCTCTTGGAATCAGGATTAAACCACTGGATTGAGTTACATAACCCTCAGGTCATTTCGACAGAACGCCACTATATCCCTAGACTGGTGAGGGAAGCTATCGAAATTACCAAATATAAAAATTTCAACCGGGAGGATGGGTTTCAACTGTCGAGAGCTTGGAATCCAGTGGTCCAGCTGTGTAAACCCCGAAAAAGTGCCGTAAAAAGTTCGCGAGCGGACACAGTGAGTTTCGTTTGTCGAGAACAGAATCGAGTTGTGAGTGACAATGGTAGCGGTACCGAGTGCAAAAAACGAACAAGAAAGAGGGTAGACCGTTTTGTCTCCTCATAAACACCCACCCGCAATGACTTCAGTTTATCCGTGATCATGGTGCTTGTAACAGCACCGAAATATCGGAAACTCGCTACAAACAGTAAACATGGTAAATATCCCGCTTATAATGTTAATATTATATTTTGTAGTGTTGTTTAAGTAAAAGGTTATTTGTTTTAATGGAGAGTATTTTTTCAAGCCTTTTATTTTTACAAGAAATTTTTATGCCTTTCGTTAGCCAATGTTTTTTATAGTTTGTTTTTAGCTTTAATTTTGTTTTTGGTATAGATTGATTAAGTATGTCAGTAAGTGTATCGTTAAATGATTTATAGTTTTCATCAATGTCCCTACTGGGCTTTATTATATCGTTCCATTTTATTTCTTTTAGTTTAGATTTGAAACTTTCTATGTTTTTGCTATTGAACAGCCTCTTTTCAACACACCAGACTATCTGTCTCGTTAGCCGGGGTACAGCCAGTTTTATTATTGTACTACTATGGTCAGAGAACCCCAACTCTTCCACTGTGGTGTGTGATTTTATATTGCAGTTTGTAAAAATTAGATCTAGACACGTAGAGGTGGTTTGGGTCACTCGCGTTGGTTCTTTTATATGCTGTACAAAATTATATTCTAACATGAGATCTAAAAATTGGTTTGTTTTTAAGCTACTATCTAATACATTTATATTAAAATCTCCTCCTATAACAATATTCAGTCTGAAGTCTTTCTTATTTAAATAATCTAATATTTGTTTTAATTGTTTATAAAATATAGCTTCCTCTCTCCTATTCCAGTAAATAATTATTAATAGTAAGTTCTCCATTGGTAACTCTATTGCACACACTTCTATCACATATTCAATTGACATGTCTGTTATATCACTTCTCTCCAAGTATTCTATGTGTTCTTGTAGGAAAATACAGACGCCGCCACCAGTGCGAGTTTTCCGACAGAATGAGGCCGCAACCTTGTAGCCACTAAAATTTATTAAATCCAGTCTTTCCTTTGATAGCCAGGTTTCCGATACACATATAGCATGATATTTTGGTGTTTGTTGAATGAAGGCTTCCATTAAGTGCTGTTTATTGGAGAGGCTTTGGATATTCTGAAATAATATTCTAAATTGTAGGTCTTTGTTTTCGAGGTGTTCTGTTTCTGTCCCCTGTGTCGGTGTAGCGGCGAAAAAAATTGTTGTTGTTTTGAGAAGATGATAAGTCTGCTTGTGTATTCCATTTATTTGTGTTCATTTGGTTGTCAGTTATATTATTTATTTTATTCGTTATTTTTCCATCAATAAATAGTTGATTATCGCGGATTACTGCGTGAAGTCCTTGCCTTCTTGCTTTCAACATTTCTTCGCGCAGCAATTTCCTTTCCCTTCGTGCTTCATCATCTAAGAATTCCGATAAAAACAGTCTAGTTCCTCGAAATACTTGCGCGCATATTGTATCACCCAATAGACTTAAGTCCAGGGAACTGGTATTCATAGGTTTTATTGTTCTTCTAATTGTGACATTGTTTATTTCCGGTGGTGTGGTTGTCGGACGTGAGTCATGTTCTTGTGGGCGTATGGGTGTGTTTATATTTCCTCGCTTTGGTATTTTGCAGTAACAAGCTAGGCATTTCCAGGTTTCAATGCTCTCTGTTTCCATTATTGTTTTAAAGCGCTCATGGTTAATATTGGCACATTCCAAATCGTATACACCGTTACATAATGAACAGGATAAGTAGTCGTTGTTGGGTACGTTTTGTTTACAACCAGCACATATAAGAGCCATTTTGCAAACAGCGCCCTCTGGCGGATATGCTATGAACTATTTTGGATCGAAACTTTTTGCGACTTGCTACTCGCCCACAGATGGCGCTTTACTCAATTCTGTTTGTTCCCTTTTTTGAGCTTTAAACTTTCCCTTTATTGGTATGTTACAAATATACAATTTAAAGGGATTCTGCGTACCTTTTTATGGTGGTAGGTGCTTGTCCCAAAGTTTTCTTCAGCACCTGATCCTCAAATAATGTGTTCTTCAAACATCTCACTATTTTTTCCACAGGTTTGAAATTTGGTCGTTATTTAAGAGAAGTATAGTTTTCTTGAGTATTTATGAACTTTAGCTTTATACTGCACTTCTAATCACTGAAGGTCTTTATGCACTTGGATTCTATTGACTTTTTATCACAAGTTATGCACTTAAACTATTTTTAACGTTTTTTATATACGGAGCTGATGTTTACGTGCGCATAGTAGCGCCCTCTCTCCCTGGCCTGATGTTATGTTATGAAATGGTATAAACAATAAACAGACATGCGATTCACCATAAGATCTCCACCAAATTAAAATGGGACCAATTTCGGAACATACGTTTTCAAACAAAAAAAGAATTTTCAAAATCGGTCCACAATTGACGGAGATATAGGTGAAAATACACAAAAAAAAAACTAACTTGAAGTCTTGGTTCTATGAACATCCTCCTTTTTGGGAAGTCGGTTAAAAATACGCATAAACATGGGAATTAAATAGGGACGGGATAGGGATAGATCTATTATCTAAGCTAACTTATCAATGTTAAACATTTACGTGTCAATTGTATTAAAATAATTTAGTGTTTATTTCAATTTAATTTAATTTAAGCTGTTGTATTAGGGGTCAGCAGTGTAGCAAAATAAATATAGGTATTCTGTAAAGTATGTAGTACCTAATAATTACTTCTGTAGGTAGGTAATTAACTTCTAACTACATAATAAATGAATCAGTGATAGGAAATAAGTGTACCTAGATATAATCCGCGGCAATGCACGCCACAATTGTGGCGGCAAATGCGCCCTCACCTTCCGCCTGACGCAGGTCCTCACCGGACACGGCTGTTTCGGGAGGTTCCTGTTCAGGATAAGGCGGGTGGAAACGCCTGGGTTTCACCATTGTGAGGATCGTCCGGAGGACACGGTAAAACACATGGTGGAGATCTGCCCAGGGCGGAGCAACGCCGTGTCCTCGTGGAGGCGATCGGCGGTGTCGACCTCCCGCGTCCGGCCCTGGTCCAGACCATGGTACGGAGCGAGAGTGCATGGGAAGCTGTCGCCTCCTTCTGCGAAGCAGAATTGCTCGCAAAGGAGGAGGCAGAATGCGTGAGGGAGACGCAACGGAGGCCCCCTCGCGCCCAAAGCCACCGCAGGAGACGCCCAGGGCGTCGGGAGTCGCAAGCCGATTCCCGGCCACCGTAGGCGCGGGCTTGCGGACGGCGAGTAAGGGGGAGCTCGCTGTCCGATAAGGACCAGGCCCGAGTCAAAGGCACATAGTGTTCCACGCGCGCCTCAAAGAGATGTCAGCAAAATTGACGGGGTCCATTAGGGCCGATGCCTGTCTGGGTCGCGGATAAATTTGAAAAAGAGTTACTGCGGCCCTGGCTTAAGCAACTGAAGGAACACGGGAGGGTTTTAGTCAGTAATAGTCTGACACGCCTACCCGCTGCACCCAGAGCGGGAGAAGTTATAGGATGATTTTCCACCAAACTCTGCTTGGACGTCATAAGAACCTATTTGTTTTTCTTTCGATATTATTTTATCGTAAGTGTTATAGCGGTTTGAGAAACCTCTTCATCCTTGTGTCTATCATGAAAAGTGGACTGTATTTGAAGGGTTCTGGCAATAGTGCGTTGAAAATAAGCGGGAAAATATTCACGGATCAATTCGGGCGATCTAGTATGGAAATGAGGGAAGTAGTACGCCTTACCTTGTAGTGGTCGATGCCAGCCCACGTGTGGCAGCGAGCTGGTGTTCTTCTACTCCAAAATGGCTCCTTCAGAATCCACACACTTCACACAATTGTTTTATATCCGCGAGGCGGGTTAATAGACACGGTTCACAAGGTTCTCTGCAATCTAACTAATTAGATGCATCAGTCTCCAGCCAGGTGGCTTGGAAAGCTGGCGGTTGAGATACGAGGCCCGTTCACGATGAAGTTTCGGTTCGTTCTGGCGACCTGTCATTAAGGCGTACATAAAGGGAAAAGGAATGAGGAAGGAACGAGATAATTAGGATATCGATCGCCCGCGAAATCTCAAATGCGTTTGTCTATGTGTTTTCGGTCATTGATTTATGACATTTACAAGAGATGGCGCTACCATTTTCGCGGCCTTAAAGGGTCACCTTTAATGAAAATTAAACTTAGCCCTATGAGGTGTACTACCGTATACCTATTCAGCAATACGGACTAAGATGCGGATTTTTACATTTCAATTATTAAGATTTAAGATAAATACTGCGAGTTGCATAATACATTAAGTTGCATACCTATAGTTAAATTTTAATAGAAAATTATGTTGCGTCGCTAACTAACTAAAACTAATAGACCTAACTATCAAGCCAGGCCTTATTGAGTCTGTAATGGACACAGACGCACAACAGGGCGCACATAGCTACCCTTTGCGGTTTTCACAGTAACAACACGGGTTGTATCGTCCTTGGAGGTATGCAATTTATCAATAATGCCTAACGGCCATGAAAGGGGCGGAGAGTTATCAGTAATGATAACTACAATAGTACCCTCTTGTATAGAAGGTGCAGGACTATTCCATTTGGATCTAGCCTGAAGTTGATGTAAGTATTCTGAACGCCAGCGCTGCCAGAACGACTGCACCAGTTTGTCAAGTAGAGTATGTCGCTGAAGCAAGCTGAGCGAGTCTGCTTCAGGAGCGGGAAGGGACAACAATGGCGCGGTGTGCAAGAAATGCGCAGGGGTCAGTGCTGATGGTTCAGTAGGGTCACTACTCAAAGCAGTAAGTGGCCGCGAATTAACTAGAGCCTCAACTTGACTAAGGACAGTTATAAGTTCCTCGTAGGAGAGGATTTGTTGACCTATAACTTTAAAAAGGTGAGTTTTAACTACCTTAACCATACTTTCCCAACATCCTCCAAAATGTGGGGAAGCAGGCGGAATAAACTTCCAATCTATATGATTGAAGGAAAGTTCTTCCTCAAGATGAGGACGAAAATCTTTAAGAAATTTG
Organism: Orthosia cruda; assembly: GCA_964057195.1. NCBI lineage: Eukaryota > Metazoa > Arthropoda > Insecta > Lepidoptera > Noctuidae > Orthosia > Orthosia cruda. Next base: position 26,652,295 of record OZ059832.1, read on the forward strand.
TGAAGGTCGCGTAAATAAGAACTTGCACCTACGAAACAAGTACCGTTATCGGTATATAAGCATTTAATAGGACCGCGTCGCGGTAGAAAGCGTTTTAAGGCTGCAAGGAAAGTCACTGTACTTAAATCTGTAGCCACTTCAATGTGCGTGGCACGCGTCGTCAAACACGTAAAAATGCAGAGCCAAGCCTTACGGCTCTTAACACCTCGACCACGAAATGGTGTGTACTGCAGCGGGCCTGCATAGTCACAGCCGGTGTGAGTGAATGCCTTGTCGACTTGGTTAACACGCTGGCTAGGTAGATCTGCTATAAGTGGAAGAATAGGACGCGGGCGGAACTTAAAGCAAGTGTTACAGTTGTGGATTCTGTGACGAATTATTCGACGTGCAGCTAAAATCCAATAATTATGCCTGAGTAAGGACATAAGCAACTCCGGACCGGCATGAAGATGTTTCTTGTGACAAAAGTCAACAAGAAGATCAACAATATGGTCATGACGTGGTAGAATACAGGGATGTTTATATTCGTAGGGTTCGTCCGAATTTGTGAGACGAGCACCAACTCGTATGATGCCGTGCTCATCGAGAAACGGCTTAAGCTTATGGATGGCGGGACTAGATGGTTTATTGTTTTTTAAATTTAGAATATCGTTACGGAAATGAACATCGTGTACAGCTCGCAGCAATTTAATTTCTGCATATTGGAGATCAGAGCTTGATACAGTACGTGCACTAGGCAGTTGTCTTAAAAACTTATAGACGTAAACAATAGCGCGTAGCAACTTAGACCACGACGAAACACGTAGTGGCAGCGCATAAATTGGTGATTCCGTAACCTCAGAAACCACGGCATGAGCGACTGATTTCTGTTCGGTTACGCCCTCATGCAGTGCATTGTGTGCGAAAGTATGTATGGGCCACTCAGCTGGGTCATGAGAAACCCATGATGGTCCACGATACCACAATGGATGATGCAAGAGCTTAGCTGGCGTGACACCACGAGACAGACAATCAGCGGGGTTCTCAGTACCCGCGACATGGTTGAAACAATTAGCGGGTATAAGCTCTATCAGCTTAGTAACCCGATTGGCAACAAAAGTTTGCCAGCGGTGCGGTGAGGAATTTATCCAGGCGAGCACTACTTTAGAGTCAGTAAACGCGTATACCTTATGGATGCGGTAGTGGGGCGATATTGTGTCTTGTACCTTGCGAAGCAACCTAGACAACAATAGAGCCGCGCACAACTCTAGTCTAGCCACCGAAATGGTTTTCACAGGTGAGACTTTAGACTTCGCACTAACTAACTGCACTGTGTAGTTAGAACCATTGTATATTTGCATGTATACGACTCCACCGTAAGCACGCTCGCTGGCGTCAGCGAAACCTACTAAATTCATGGTGCATCCGTCGACCAACCCCAGATGACGCGGGATAATAATTTCATTAAGCGTAGAAAGCTCAGTACAAAACTGCTTCCAAGCGGTGACTATATGTTCAGGTGGTATGTCGTCCCAGTCACACTTTGCTAGCCAAAGTTCCTTAATTAAGAGCTTAGCGTACAGAATAGTGGGGGCGACAAAACCCATTAAGTCCCATAGCCGAGCCACTGTGGAAAGCATGGTTCGCTTGGTACATTTATCATCTGGTGTGGTGACGTCAAAGCGGAAACTGTCACAAGACTTGTCCCAGCGTAAACCCAGGACCTTATGCGGTATAGACTTCTCATACTCGATATCGGGCGAAGCCTTATGAGTATCAGGTATGTGTGCGAGAACCTCTTTCGAGTTACTTGTCCATTTGACAAGGTCGAACTGGCCTCGCTTGAAGAGCTGAATAAGCTCATCACAAAGCGAAATTTCTTGCGGTATGGACATGACACTACAGGCAATGTCATCCATATATAGGGCGGAAGAAGCAGCAGCAGACGCTGCAGGGAAATTATCGCCTTCATCAGCGACTAACTGGCGGACTACACGTAACGCGTGATATGGACTAGACTTAAATCCGAAGCAAACACGATTAAATTGGTAGACCATTATAGGTTCATGTTTACTGAATCTGTAAAAGATGCGTTGAAATCTACGGTCCGATTCACGAACGCCGACATTGAGAAACATTTGGCGGCAATCAGCAGACAGGGCTATTTGAAAGAGTCGAAAACGAATTATAATATTAAATAAATCACCCTGTAGATTGGGGCCTGCATGTAGAATGTCATTGATCGACTGTCCCGATGTAGTTCGACTACTAGCGTCTAAAACCACGCGAAGTTTAGTGGAAGTCTTATCTTCGCGAAAGACACCGTGATGCGGAATGTAATATGACAGATTAGAAACGTTGTCATCTTTTAAAATCGGACTCAAATATCCCTTATTTATGTAGTCCCGCATGACGTCATTGTAAGCGCTGCGTAACCCTAAGGACGCATCAAGTTTGCGCTCCAAACAATGAAAACGCCTAAGTGCGGCAGCGTATGAGTCGCCTAGCGAATAAGGGTCGTCGCAAAATGGCAGCGACACAATATATCTACCACTGTCATCGCGAACAGTGGTAGCGCGAAAATGTTCTTCGCACTCGAGATCCTTACGGCTCTGCGAGGGCGAAGCGGAAATTTCTTCAAGCTCCCAGAATCGTTTGAGAAGCGAATCTAAACTGGGATCTTGAAGAACAGAACAACTTGAAGTTGTACTCGTACAGTGTGAAGTATGTGCCGTAGGTACGGAACCCATAACCACATACCCCAACACAGTTTCGATAGCGGGAGGTATTTATATTGCTCGCTATGCACTATGTTAGGCAAAAGCAAGCGCGGGAATATAGCAGCACCAATCAAAACATCGATACCGCTCGGCTCCGCAAACTTCGAATCTGCGAGCGGTAATGTTTTGAGATGTGTAAGTTTAGAGACATCGACGAGAGCGGTCGGCAATGTCTCCGTTATACGTTCAACAATAAGCGAAGAAATGTTAAAATTAATATCATTACTAAAACGAGAATATAATTTAATATCTACGGAACCTTTAACTGGTTTTTCCGACCCACCGATTCCTTTAACTATTAAATTAGAAGTATGAAAGTTCTTCCAAAGTCCTAGACGCTTAAAACATTCAGAAGTAATAAAATTACTTTGTGATGCACTATCTAGTAAACAACGTATTATGTGCGGCTTATCATTTACATCGTAAATTACGACTTGAGCAGTAGCGAGCAGAACTGTTGTGTACGCCGTACATTGCGGGCTATCTCTCGCCGACGGCGACGCCGCAACGCATCGAGTGTCAATCGAACGCGATCGAGCGGCGCCAGCGACAGAGGTCGTACACAACGATACCTCAGTTTGTGAGGTAATAGAAGGTACAGTCGGCATAGGCGTTGGGACCGGATTCGGCTGTGACGTCACTACAGTTGATAATTGCGGGTTTTTATTAAAATGTAACAATGTATGATGACGTTGATTACATGTGCAACACTTTAATTTAGAAGAACAGTTAACCGTTTTATGTTTAATACTCAAACAATTGACACAAGCATTGTTGTCTTTCACACATTTGAAACGAGCTGTCGGAGTCAAATTATCAAAAACGGGACATTTATATAAGTGTTCATGGTTATATGCTTCGCACAGACACTTGTTTGAATTATTTGACTCAGAGCAAGCTACATAGGATTGTGGATTAGGAGCGGTCATTTTATTATTAAAACTACGCGATTTATTCGACTTATGTGAATTGTCTGAACTATTAGGCTTATTATTGTTAGCTAAGGGTGGTTGGGTATTACGGAATATCCGACACTGATCATTGATGAAGGTGACAAAACTATCTAGAGTGGGAATCTTACGATTACCTACGTTCTGTCATCTCGAAAGCGCGAATAGTTTCAGTGTCAAACTTTTTGATTGCGAGGTGCAATAAAATGAAATCCAGAAGGTCAACTAATTTTAGATTCTTTAGGGAATTAATTGCGGTGACGAACTTGTCCACAAATAGCTGGTAATTCGAAACAGACGCGGGACCGGCCAATTTAAGATTTAAAGCTTGATCCAAATAGGTAGACGCGAGGACACGGATATCCTGGTACCTATCGAGGAGTGCCTGGAATATGACTTGGTAATTCTCAGCACACGGTGTGACTCCCACGAACACAGACTGTGCCTTCGGCGACAGCTTACCTATTAAAAGTACAACCTGTCTGCATCCGTCAGCGACTTATTGTCATGAACTGTAGATTTAAAACTTGCATAAAATAATGGCCAGTTTCGTATATCACCGTCGAACGACATGAGTTCGATTGGCGGCAACCTTGGTCTACATGTTGCGCAATCACTCATACTGTGCCTCCCGGACGGCTTATCTTCCAACTGAGACATCACACGTTTCACGGAACAATACATATCCTCGAATGAGGCGTAGGCTTGATAGCTAGGCTTCGCATCGGGATATATAGCCAGTAACCTAGCATTATAATCATCCAATAATTTATGAAAGTCCGTTCGAATATCAACTATTGTTACACAAGAACTGAGAAAGCCTTCTCTCAGCGATTCGGAAGTATTAGCGACTTTAGAGCGATCATAAATTGACTGAATACGCTCGAAAAGTATATTACGCTTAGCTTCTAAAATCAACAACTGTTGATCTTCCGAAGAAGCGATTGCTTTCGCATCACGCGGCATTGTTATGTAATGTAGTTACAAATAACCACACAAACAAAACAATGTACGGTAATTATTTAAACAAACAACTATATGTAGAAAAGTAATAGTATTACTTTTCTACATATAGTTGTTTATAGCTGAGTGTGACTGTGCTGTGACAACGGGTTTCGCAATATTTGCGTAATAACGAAATAAGTTTTTTCGTAGTACCCACTAACCAAAGTAATTAGATAGTACAAAATGTTAATAGCACTATCCTAACCAGTTTGATTTTTAAGTTTGAATATTGTTTAAGATAAATGAATAGGTATAAATATGCAACTTATAGCCCGCAATCGTCTAAACGTATTCGGTAAAGTTATGATATCTATACTGCGTAGGTACCTACAAGTAGTACACCTATTTTATTTTTCTCTTATAGAATGAATGTCTACCCCGCGGTATTCGGAAAGTAACTTATTCCTAACAATTTATAATTGGAGGTAGGTGATTCCTATAAGGGCGGTTAAACTAAAAGACGTTTGAAATGTGGAAATTTACAATACGACAAGTTAGTTTTTTAATAATATATTTATTATTTTTAATAATAGCAGATACGTAATTATGAACCTGCTATAGCGGCGTTGATGGAACCACGTATTGGGTTTACAACTTGATTATGTGGGTAGGCGGCTAGGTACCACGACCCTAGTAGGAATTTATAATTGATACCTACGTAAGAAATAAAGGAAAATGGATATTGGATAAACATTAAGCCTATCCTTCTAAATATCCTATCCAAATTGTTTCCCTTCCTAATTCAGAATTGGCGCCATCCCGCTGGTGCCGCGCTAGCGCCTCACTGCGGTGAGAGTGAAAACTACGACTTGAAAAAATGGCGAAAAGCAGATAACTGCTCCCGCGCTGGGTCCGATTCAAAATAGGGTTAAAAATTACCCAAAAGGCTTCGCTAGAAATTGATTAACTGATTGGTTCTCGTAATCCTCCTTGTGAAGTGAAATCAAGCAGAAACGTGAACTTGTAGTGCATATTGAATATCCGCCACGCCGGCCGGCCCGGAGTCCCGAGTGTAGTGGTTACCTTCAATCCCTGCCTATCCAGGTGAGTGTTTATACTTTTTCTCAACGCAAGGAATCGCAGGGTTGGGATTGCCAACATCGGAGATTGTAATTGTTTCTGCGGACGAAGTCCAATCATTTCTTTTTGGTGCCTCCTGTGAGGATTCTACTTACCCTCACATTCTCTTATTAATCATAAATTCTCGTTTTAATGAGTACATATTGCGTTGTAATATCGTGTATTCTTATTAATTTAATAAGTAACAAGTAAGAATCACGATTTAAATAAATACATTTCATAATTTCTATTAACGGTACAACGCAAAAGGTAGGTCCAATTCAAGTCGGGTTCCTGTACAACGTGCCAAGCTGGCCAGCGGACCACGATTGTACCTAACCTACTCTCATTGATCATTATTATTTATTCAGGAAATTTAATCGTATTTAAGGTTTAAATTGAAACCTTCAATTCAATGGGTATTTCTTGCAATAACTGATGTTGGTATAAAGCTAATGGGAATGTTTCATGGTCAAATAGTTGTGCTCGAGAAATTACCTATCCACCTACATTTTATTACGAATAAAAGTGATAACTTATAAGTGTCTAAATCGTAATAGGTATTTATACCTACATATTTAAATTCATAACTTGCATTGCTTGCCAAAGTAGGTACGCATAATAGTGCCTAAAGTATATTCCGCTTGCAGTTCGGATAGGTACTTACCTACCTACCTTCTCATCTCATTTATAAATCGTGAATACGTAAGTTAACAAAATGTCTGATGAAGTTGAATTACAGGCGTCCCTTAAAAGACGCGAATATGATTTCAAGTGTATGCAGATTATCTACGATTTGTCCAAAGATGTTCTGAAGGATAGTTCTAAGCTATCTCCTTTCAAGGCTAGATACAAGAAGATTGATCAGATTAGGGCTGCTTTTATGGAGTCTAGCGAAAATGTCAATAGATTACAGTTAAAGTTAAAACCCAAGTCAGAAATAGATTTGAGTGCGATGTTGTTATTTGATGATTTGTATTATGCGTCTATCGAAGTTGCCGAATCTTTGTTTGCGACGTCGCTGCCTGCGCCCCACGCGTCTGCAGTCGCCGATCCGTCCGTACATTGTCGTCCAGAAGGTTCTATTGTTCAAGTGAAATTACCTAAATTGAAAATTCCGCATTTCAATGGGAAAATAGAAAACTGGCAGACGTTCAAGGATAGTTACATCCCGCTTATTCATAACAATAGTTCACTTTCGGACACGGAAAGGTTTCATTATTTGCTGTCTTGTTTGTCTGGGTGTGCACTGACCTTGGCCAGGGGCGTACCTATAACCGAGTCGAATTATTCCGTGGTTTTCAATCTTTTATTAGATCGATATGACAACAAGCGTATATTAGCAAATACTTATCTAGAAAAAATATTTAAATTAACGTCTGTTAACAAGCCGTCACTTGAAACTTTATCCGAACTGACCAATGCGTTATATGAAAGCGTAAATGCGTTACGTGCTTTGCAAATTGATGAGCTAAGTGAATTTATTTTATTTCACATTGCATCGCGATCACTTGACCTTGAAACTAGGAAACGGTTCGAGTTACAAAATACTCACGAGATTCCTAAGTTCAATGACTTAATTGTTTATTTACAAACTTATATAAAGATTCTGGAAGTTAGTCAACCTGTCTCGGTTTCGACTACTCCTCATAAGGCAGGACATAAGGGTCAGCAAAGGTCATCATCATTTGTAGCATCTACGAACCAAAGTAATAATAATAATGCATCGGGCTCATTTGTTTGTTTATGTTGTAATGAAAATCATTATATTTACCGATGCGGCAAGTTACATTCTATGACACTTGAACAGCGTCAACATTTCGTTAAGAAATTGAACCTATGTGCCAATTGCTTAAGGCCCGGTCACGATAATAATAATCGCAAATCTAAAACCACATGTTTTATTTGTAACGCGAAACATAACACGTTATTACATGTGGAAAATAAAAGTTTAGAATTATAGTATTATAGTAATATATCGGGCTACGAAGGACCAAAAATGTTATAGCGGTTTGAGAAACCTCTTCATCCTTGTGTCTATCATGAAAAGTGGACTGTATTTGAAGGGTTCTGGCAATAATGCGTTGAAAATAAGCGGGAAAATATTCACGGATCAATTCGGGCGATCTAGTATGGAAATGAGGGAAGTAGTACGCCTTACCTTGTAGTGGTCGATGCCAGCCCACGTGTGGCAGCGAGCTGGTGTTCTTCTACTCCAAAATGGCTCCTTCAGGATCCACACACTTCACACAATTGTTTTATATCCGCGAGGCGGGTTAATAGACACGGTTCACAAGGTTCTCTGCAATCTAACTAATTAGATGCATCAGTCTCCAGCCAGGTGGCTTGGAAAGCTGGCGGTTGAGATACGAGGCCCGTTCACGATGAAGTTTCGGTTCGTACTGGCGACCTGTCATTAAGGTGTACATAAAGGGAAAAGGAATGAGGAAGGAACGAGATAATTAGGATATCGATCGCCCGCGAAATCTCAAATGCGTTTGTCTATGTGTTTTCGGTCATTGATTTATGACATTTACAAGAGATGGCGCTACCAGTAAGTATGGCAATTCTTTACGGTTTATTTGTTTTTTCAGATAAATGTAGGCTATGTAGACAGTTATACGACGAGCGACGAGGTCTCATATGTGCAAACGCATCCTAGCTCCCAAATGGAGCTATTGTGAAGTGTGTGGGAAAGAAACGCTAAAGGCACAGCGGCTCCGACGAGCGAAGATGCTATCGAGCTATAATCCATATCTAAACATAAAGCTAAATAAAAGAAGAAAGTGATTGACTGACTCACTGACCATCAACCAATCAGCCACAGCCCAAACGGCTGAAGTTACAATCATGAAACTTGGCACGTAGGTTCCTTTGGTGGTGTAGGTGAGCACTAAGAAAGGTACCTACCTACCAATGCAACGCATAGCCTACAAGCACCCTGCCTACTGATTTCCAGTAGATAATTTACTACAGGTTGGCTAGATAGTAACTGAAGTTATTGCAATACCTACTAATAAGGCACACTTATCCTCTTTATTTATTTAACAGAATTAGATACCTACCACTACACTACATGATAACAATAATTAAAGAAATAATATAATAATAATCAATAATCACTCAAATCTACTAGACAGACAGACAGGCAGGTAACTTGAGCCCTGCCCTGATTGTCATACTTTCGGTATGGTAGCCAAGGGTCAAGATACGAGTACGTGGCGGGGATTAGGTATACGTTCCATCCACACGGCTGCATCGCGGAATGAGAGTTGCAACAAAGGTGCAAGGGGCGAGGGGGGCACCAGTATGATTGCAGAGCCCTGGAGCGGGCACTTGCTACAGGACCAACGTCGTTGACAGTTGTATGCAAAAACGGAATTTTGAGCTTATGCGTGAATACTTTGTGGTTTTGCTGGGGACAGTTTCTTTTCTTCATTGGTTTTGTAGCTTAGTTTTGTTAGTTTAGAAGGTTTTGTTAAAATATGGTAAGGAGAAGCATGTAGTCTACGCGTGCGAAGCCGCGGGCAAAAGCTAGTATATATATATAATCTGAATCTCGGAAACACCTCTAATGATTTCATGAAACTTAGTCTACATATACCTCTAGAACTTAACATCTCTTTCCGTCCAATTATGCCAAACAGACATACGACCTTTTAGTTTCCACATGCTATGTACAGGGGGTGAGATTGTTGACAGGCAACTGAAATGAATTATTGTTAGTCGCGGAACGACGCCGCAGACGTCTCCTCGTTACTGCGCCTCGTACCTATTCCCGTCGACAAATTTGACGAAAATGCGAGCTGCACCCAGACAAAATGTGTGTATTTCTACGTTGTTTGTTATACTTGCTGGAACCACTGAGTATGTGAGGAAGGAGCCTTTACACGTTTTGTTACTTAGGACCCCTTGTCCCACCCTGAGTTATTTTATTAACTCCGAGCTAGTAGCTAATGCAGCCAATTAGGAATGACAAATTTGTTATTTAACTTCGTGTAAGCAACTAACTGTGAGTGAACTATTTGGCTCAAGTGGGTCTTAGAGACGTCACATCTAATTGCATAATTCCTCTTATTAACGTCGTAACTGAATAGATATTTTTGTCATTCTTCAATCGTCAAAGGATGTGCTCTTGTTAATTTTTTTGCTGCGAAATTCCCTTAGCGGCCTCAGACTAAACCCTGTTACAGCTTTAAGTTCGTGCTTTCATAACTAGCCTAGCTGCCGTCCGAGACTCCGCCCTCGTGAAAGTCAAAATTACTCTAAAAAAACCCTACTCTCTGGCTATTGCATTCATATTATCAACTACCGGGCCAATTTCATCCAAATCCGTCCAGTAGTGTTTGCGTTAAAGAGTAACAAACCTCCATTCATCAATCCATACTCACAAATTTTCACATTTATAATATTACTAGTTGCCGTCCGTGGCTCCGCCCCCTTGCTATTAGTACAGTACAACCGATGCGCCGTGGCCCGTCTTAGTTTTCTTATCCCAAAGGAACATTATAGTGGGACGAAAAGTAAGCCAGCCAATAGTCTATCTCTGTGCCAAATTTCATCCAGATCCGGTCAGCTGTTTTAACATGTTAAATATAGTAAAATAGCCTATGTGTTATTTTAATGTTTGAGCTATATTACTGTATTTTTAACCGACTTACCAAAAAGGAGGAGGTTCTATGTTCGAATTTATTTTTGTTTTATTTTTTTGGTATGTTCACCGATATCTCCGTCAATTGTGGACCGAGGTTGAAATGTTTTTTTTTTGTTTGATAGAGTATATTTCGAAATTGGTCCCATTTTAATTTGGTGAAGATCTAATGTAGAACTTCGGAGATATACTACAGAACTCTTCAATAAATAACGGTAAATCTCTCGGGATTGCTGCAATCGCATTTATGTTTATTGTTTATACCATTTCATAACATAACATTACGCCAGTACGCTCTAAAGGGTTACGCAGATGTGTACAGTTCACCTTGGTACACTCTGATTCCACCGGTACTGTTCAAGTTTTATGATATTCTGGCATTATAGGTACCTTACTCAACAACTTGCCTATTACGTAGGTACAACTAAAAAAGAGAAAAATAAAAAAAAAACTACAAATAAATACTACCGACTTCCAAATAAAAAAACTACAAAGTGTAAAATAACTTTCTTTTTGGAAGTCGGTGTCCATAACGCAAAAAAATGGTACCTACGAAAGACACAAACTTCCTAAAAGGAAGTTATTTTTCATTTTTTAGTTTTCTTATACAAAAGTCGGTAGTATTTTTTTGTAAAAAGTTTTTTTTTTATCAAAATCTTTGCTGTAGTTTTTACGTGAAAGAAGAACAAACATCGATACATCGACACTATTACAGTTTTTGTAGCATAATATTATAAGGATTACATCTAGCACTAATTTATAGTACTGCGATAAAAATCTAACGTAGCAAAGGTGACTCAGAACAAATTACAATCGAGTCTGTCTAGATAAATATATATGCTCGTACGCACGTCCTGAACAAATGAACAACGACTGGAAGATTGTATTTATTTATTCCACTTTATTTGAGTCTATTTGTACTAATTTCCTTCGAAGCGTTAGTGACGCCGTGTAAGTGAATGAAATTGATTTTCTCGCGTGGGTTACAGGAGAAAGCGGTTTATTGGTTTTTGTTACAAAAGGTTAAGCTACGCTAGATTTGATTACAATGTAAAAGTTTTTGATTGTTAATAAACTATTGGCTTATTTATAACAATTTGTTAACCATATGATCAGGCTACACTATAATTAACAGATTCTAAATACAAATTCTCCATACAAAATCATGGGTAGATTTTTTTTGTTATAAAATTACGGCTAGGCTTAAGTTTATGTCAGCAATTTAAAAGTTACTAGCTTCACCTGGCTGAAAATTGTTTTCTTATCCCAAGGGCACATTATACCGGAATGAAAAGTGCCGCAAGTATTTCTTTCTTGTCTTGTTTTGAAAGCCTATGTATTCCAAACTACAGTCTATCTCAGTGCCAAATTTCATCCGGATCCGTCCAGCCTATCTGTCGTGATTACATCCATCCAACCAAACTATCACATTTATAATATTTGTAAGATAAGATAGTAAGACTAGCTTTTTCCGCAGCTTTGTTCACTTAATCTTGCCGACAGAACCAAAAGACTTAGTCTATGACACTCACCGATAGCAGGTTTCTAATAATTGAATAATTTTCCTAATCGTATCAGTACTTCCAGAGATTACGCTGAACAAAAAAATTTAATTAGCTAGACAAAAACGACGTAAATAAAGAAATCATACTGCTTCTTTTCATAATTTACATTAAGGATCAGACTAACAGGTTCACAATGATTTTCATCACCCTTGATCTTTCAATAAAAACTCACCACAATATATATTCCAGTCTCGCAGCCCCATCGTAAATATAGCACGTAATCGAGACTCAGCTGGTCGCCGTCGGCATTGCCTTCTCGCTATAGTGCGCAGGCTATTTTCCGCTAGGCTGGCTCCCTGGTCGAACTGTCACCCCTTGGGCTTTGATGTAAAATGATACCTAACGCCATTGTCTTCCGCGTCATCTTCAATCAAATACACGCTATCTCTGTAGGCCACTCTACACCCTTCAAGATAGCGATGGGCGTTGAAGTAACCGTTGATCTCGGAGGTATAATGTTAACCGTTTATAAATAAACTAGTTGAATTCGTCAACGACGTTTATGATTATTGACTAAATTCGAGAACGCAGTCGCACCGATGCTTTTTTATTTAATGTATTTTGAAAATAACATCATAGATTGCGAGCGACAGTCAAGTCATAGAATTTGAACTCAACTATAGTATACAGTTGATTTTTGAAAAAGAATACTACATGGCCTACATGGGCACTTATAAAACGTCGACAAAAGGTGCACGGTTCGGGTTGGTCGTTTCCTATGGAGAAGAACCGGCAAGAAACTCCATGGTTACTCTTTTAAAAATGGTTAGGTTTTACAATATTTCCATGTTACAGCATTAGTACTTAGACATGGGGGGACAACGTAGGCCCGACTTATGACAATAAGTCGTAAGAAACTAAAAAAATAAAATAAAAGGATTATATATTTTATAAAAAAGTTAACAAATGTTAACTAGCATCTAGAAGGCCTACAATGTTCACACATTCACAAAACAATCGGTAAAAGAATCTATACAAAGGTAAATAAAAATAGTATTACATGACTAAATTTAACATGTGGCACAAATTTTGTTATCAGTGCTGTAACTATTCTTAGCAAAGGGCTATAAAGATGTTTGAAAACCATTGTAAAAGTCTAATTAAAAGAAGGAAAGAAAAATGAGATTGAGAATAGTTAGAGACATCCACATATTTGTGCCGTTTACAAGTTACCAGGGAAGCTGCATGCGCAGAAGGAGCTAAGGCCAAATGTTTTTATCTTCAACGTAGTCCTTGATTTTATAATATGCTTTTTTAATAAGGATACGTTTGATGTAGTTTTTGAACCTTCCATCGGTCAGTTCTATAACTGACTTTGGCAACTTGTTATAAAAGCGTATACTGTTTATAAAAAAAGACTTGCTAGTTTTCGTTAATCTGAATTTGGGTATTACAATTTCGTGCTTACTGCGTGTATTTAAATTATGGAAGTCGCTTCTAGTTTTGAAAAGCCCCCGATTTTTACGGACATACAAAATACATTCCAAAATATAAAGTGAAGGTAGAGTCAGTATATCGATCTCTTTAAATTTTTCTCTGAGGGACTCGCGAGGACCCATTTTATAGATTGCGCGGATTGCCCTCTTTTGTAGGATGAAAATTGAGTCAACGTCTGCTGCTGATCCCCACAGCAGAATGCCATAAGACATAATACTTTGGAAATAAGCATAGTATACTAACCTAGCTGTAGCTACATCGGTTAGCTGCCTTATTTTCCTTACTGCATATGCAGCCGAACTTAACCTACCCGAAAGAGTTCTAATGTGCGCGCCCCACTGCAATTTTGAATCGATAGTAATCCCCAAGAATACAGTTTCCGTTATAACTTCAAGATTTTTGCCGTCTAGATTTAAGTTTAGGTCATGTTGATGTACATTTGGTAAAGAGAACTTTAGACATTTTGTTTTTTTCGCATTCAGTAAAAGATTGTTAGCTGCGAACCATTTTGAGAGAACAATCAGACTTTCATTGACATTTAAAACATCCGTATCTTGCCTATCTATTTTAAAAATTAGCGAAGTATCATCAGCAAATAGAATTATATCCGATAATTTGGCCATCATAAAAGGGAGATCATTTATGTAAACCAGAAAAAGGAAAGGGCCGAGAATTGAACCTTGGGGCACGCCCATCTTGACTAGAGACCCGGAGGACGTCGCCCCATTAACATTTACTTTTTGCTGTCTGTTTGATAAATAGGAAAGCACGAGATCAGCAGATTTTCCACGAATTCCGTAGTGGTGTAATTTACAGATCAGTGTGTTGTGGTCGACGCAGTCGAAAGCTTTTGAGAGATCACAGAAAATGCCAATGGCATCCTGGGACCTCTCCCAAGCCTCCAAGATGTGGCTGATGAGTTTTACTCCCGCGTCCGTTGTCGACCTACCTTTCGTGAAACCAAACTGTTGACTATGCAGGATCCCATTTGAATTGAAGTGAGACAACATCTGTTCCAGCATGATTTTTTCATAGAGTCACTCTTTCTTAAATAACATTATAGACTGATTGACCGTCGCAACGTTGAATAAGAATCGTTGAATGAATGGTTTTTGTTTCAAGTTGACATTAATAGCACGTTAATTCGTTGACGAATTTTACTAGTTGATCGACCACTTAAATTATTTACTTACTTAGATACAAATTTACATAGTATAAAATATTTAATTAACAATAACTACTTATATTTACAATTAAATCAAAAACTACGAACGCGTAAAAAAAAACAAAAAACCCGACTGCTTAAAAAGCGAACTAAAAAGGCATAAACAAGAAAAAAAATATACTGTGCAGTCGGAGGATACTTATTCACGAGCTGGCTGACAAAAACCAGATGTATACACTAACTGCACAGCATATTTTTTTTCTTGTTTTTGTCTTTTTAGTTCGCTTTTTAAGCAGTCAGGTTTTTTGATTTTATTAATTAATTTTATTATTTAACTCTTTTTAGATTTATTCGAATTAGGTACATTTAAACATATAAGTGTTAAATATTTTTGAAATCGCCTCTTAAAATCCTTGAATTTAATACCCCAAACGATGGGAATGGAAACAATAAATAGGCCCTATTTTCCAATTTTAATGTAGCCAGTGACACTTGCAAGATTAAGACGAATCGATTGACGTACGAATCATCAAAATCGGCCAACGCATTTGGTCTTTGGAACGCCACATAGGAATAAACATACATACATAGACTGATAAACACATTACCCTCCTTCGGCAGTCGGGTAGTAAAAAGGGGAGGGCTAATTGGGCGCCAAAAAATTCGTTCAACTTATTGATCGACTAGTTGAAGAACTTAAATCAATGTTAACGTTACGTAAACGGAAAGGCCGTCAAAGACCCATCACTACTTCAAGATGACTTGAGCCATCTCCTTAAACTAGCGAAGCAAGTTGGGTTACTACAGGGTTAATATTGACAGCTTTCGCTTTGAGTTTGTGTTAGCATTTGTGTAAGTTGTGTGGGGTGTATCTTGTTCTACATAAATGTGACGTCATTTTGATACTGATGTTAGCAATCAATTTTGTTGTAAACTTATGTCTAGCAGTCGTATTTCTATTCACGAAAATGTCACTAACAGCCACCCTAGCCAAGTTACAATCGTTTCGTATCGAATCTCTTTCTACAATCGTTAACGCCTTCTATTTGTATGGTGTGACCACGTGATTTAACGTTCAGATGTGTCATTCCCATACATTGATTCGTTTTCTACTAGCGTTATCGATTGTAGATTGTCAACTTGGCTACAGGTGCGAAATGTTCATTCAACAATCGACACTGTCGGTAGAACCATGATATAAATGAAATATCAGAAAAATATTATATTAATTTTGAAAGGAATTTCACGATTTATGTCATAATGTTCCGGTGTAAGTGACACCTCCGGTGCGGCCGTTGACCCTTGCAAAGCAAAGTTGCGCGATATTCTTCAATAGATGGGATGCGTAGATACATTGTCGATGGAATTTAGACTTTATGATCTTTTAAGAAAGTGCATACTCCGTTGAAGGTATTAGTAGACGGATTAGTAGAGGGTATTATTTTTTTAGTTTCTTACGACTTATTGTCATAAGTCGGGCCTACGTTGTCCCCCCATGTCTAAGTACTAATGCTGTAACATGGAAATATTGTAAAACCAAACCATTTCTAAGAGTAACCATGGAGTTTCTTGCCGGTTCTTCTCCATAGGAAACGACCAACCCGAACCGTGCACCTTTTGTCGACGTTTTATAAGTGCCCATGTAGGCCTATGTGAAATAAAAAATATTGATTTTGATTTTGATTTTTGGTAAAGACTACGCAAAATTAGAAAAATATTTTATTATTGTACAAATGGTTACATCAAAAAATTAATATTTTCTACTATGTGTTTTCTTTTAGTATTAACAAATGTATTCTGTGTTGTATGTAATTTATTTCAAAAAGAGATTGAGGGCCGGTTTCTGAATTGCACCTCTACGTATTTTTTTTAATCCGTTTAGTCGTTTAAGCTACAGAGTGTATCAAATATATAGACATATATCATATACTCGATAAATGCATATTACTCGCCTTCTGGGACAGTCAGTGCTAAGTAAGAGGTTCCGTAGTTGATAAGGAACCGCCAATCATTTTTACGGTACGGTAGTTATTTAATTAAGCAATAAACTCGGTTATGTCTGCCCGGCGCCGAGTCCGACCACATAATCAAATAAACCCTAGTAAATCAATGGATTCACGACCGACAAAGAGAATCATTCCACCTGTAATAATAAATAAACGCTAAGCTTAGGTAGGATCACCTGACATTATTACTTTATTATCTTTGTATGAAATAGGTATCATGATGACCGCCGTTTTGCGATCTAATGATTGCTAACAATTTGCTATTAATTCTTCATCATCATCACTCAGAAATATAACCAATGACTGCCCCATTTCATGTTCAGGTAATTACTGTCCTTACCAAGATGCCTGTAAGAAATCACTAAATGAGACTTATCTCAATATCGAGCTTACGTTGTGATTGCATGTGTTTTCTTTTAAAATGTATTTTATGGTGTAAAATAAAGTATATAAAGTAAATAATAACAATACATAAATAAGTCTCACACTAGCTTCAACTAAAGGCCAGCTTGACATACAAATGAAAAGTGATGGCCAACCCTTATTCAAAAATCTAAAACCCAACTAAATCAAAATAATAATTGATCAAACTACGAAGCTATACTATTTAAGAAATAATTACATCCTCTCAGTAAAAAGTAAAAGGTACAAAAAAGTAACAATAATAATTTATTCTAGGTTTATTTAACGTGTCTAATGGTGCTTCCACACTGCTGTTAAAAATGTTTGTAAACATTTTACACAAGTACGTTTGCTAACAAATGTTAGGAATTGTTACATTCTGTTAGGAATTCTAAGATGTTTTGAGTGCTCCTACACTGATGGAAAATGTTTACCGGCTCGCAGTTTGGATTTACGTTCTGAGGCGTCTGTTTTATTTGTAACAATTTGTTAACTAACAGTTTTGTGTTTACTAACATTACCTAACATTAAAATATTTTCTTAACATTGAGGACAAATGTTTGTTTACAAAATGTTTACTATTATTTGTAAACATCACCAGTGTGGAGCACCATTAAAACTAGCTTCGATAATGTCAATTAAACTTTAATAACAGTGCAGCCTCAGGTATATTCGTTTTGAGACGACACATATTATGATACCCGTCGAAGCTTGAAATCAATGTTCTGCCACTCAAAAACTCTTCAATAAAGGCGAAACTCTTCTATTCTCACATCAGCTGCTTCAACAATACTTTCAAGATTTACTGGAACCTCTGTAAAAATTAAATGTTTTATTTTAGTACAGCATATTTTTTTGTTTGTACTCTGAATTTCGTTTATCAAGAAAAGGGAAGATTTTTTTATCTGACAACATGCCATTCATTAAAAAATCTTCAACCAAATTATTGATATTTTATAGCAGCGGTTAAAAGCGTCGGTTTTATTTGAAATGCCGAGCAAGATGTTCAATAGGCTCTAGTCTTCACCAGTTCCTCTGGGAAAAGTTCCACATATCGTTTTAAAAAAAATGTCACCATTCACTAAAGCGTTGTATTATGAAAAGTGGTATTTAACGTATTTTCCTATTAATTATTCTTTGGAATGTCGCTTCTTCTGATATTTCAGAATGCCTTTTGTTTCATAATTTTTATTGTCCTTTTCCTTGTCTGTAGATATCCAGTTGTAAAGGCGCATGACCTGTTATGTGCCAGCATTATTCGTGAATCCGTACATTTTACAACGGATTCCGTATATTTTTTCAACGGCCTGAGTTTTGCCACGAGAACTGCGGCGCGGTCTCAGCTTGTAATCCTGTTTTGGTTCGCTACTACTGAAGGCGTTTTTTTTTCGTCCAACGCGGCTCTCCCACAAGTAGCTGAAGAATCATATTTTTATTTATATAAATGTTTGTGTTAGAATTAACCTAGTATGTATTTATGTGATAGTTTCTAGTTTCTAAATTCCACGGATGAAAACTTAGCTTTACGACGTAAAGGATTCGTTACCACCTGGATGCTGCCATAATTTAACCGGTTGAAACTGCGTTGAGAACAGGCACTTGTATTCAGTTTCAAACCTTCAAACCTTGGCAAAATTTCACTCCCAAGTTTTTATATTGCTAAAAATACAAAATAAATAATTCAATATCATACAATTTCCTATCATACCATTCAATATCCTACGGATTTTCCTGTATTTTTAATACTGTGATTTACCTTTTTGTATTTTTTATTATATTTTCTGTGTATTTTTTTTTTTTATTATTCGTAGCGTTAACGTGGCGTTGTTTTATTTTTATTTTTAGGGGGTCCAATACGCTGCGCTTTATATCCTCCATTCGATGAATAAAGAGGTGATGTTGTGTTTACAAAGATAATGGTAAAGCAATTAAAATTAAAATCTATATAATAAATGTGAATAGGATCTTACTCAAACAGAGATAATTTGTATCGTAGCCACTGTCTTTTCGCGAGGCTTTAATTGCATCTCTCAACGACTCCACTACAACATAACCAAGGCAGCATGGAGGTTCACCAGTAGCTATAAAGATATACATTTAAACATAAACAATGCTTAGAAATTGTCAATACGACCAGTAAATAATATCTAACAATGGTCTTGTTTGTACCTTTAGATCCCAAAATACCAACAGGATTCGGCCTTTTACGTCTGAAATAAACACGAAAATCGAACGGAATGTCTTTTGCTCCTTTTATTTTGTATGTCCAAGTACGATCACTATACAATTCTCCGGTACGCGCGTTGTAAACAGTATTCTCCATCATCCACAAAGAGGTAGCCATTATAAATGCTCCTTCCACCTAAAAACCAAACTCAATGTTTCTTATAATTTCTTGCAGTTGTTATATTCGCAACGCGGAACGCTAATTAGACAAACCAACATCATCAAAACTCAAAATATCTCTCACCTGACCCACATCTATAGCTGGATTCAATGTACGACCAGCATCCTCAAATATATCAGCTCGAACAATCCATTTACTGCCAGTCAATATGTCTACCTCAACCTCGGTCACGGCTATCCCAAATATCGAGTAATTTACCAATCTTGGATCATTTGGACTTGTTAAATAATTAGCTTGTAACGATACTCCTTGACTGTCAGCTTCAAATACGATTTCTCGCCATGAAGCAGTAGGCATAGCTGCTCTAAAGGGCGCAAGCCTTGCTTTGATCTGGTCGCAACATCTAATGACGGAGTAAGCAGAACATTCACTAGTTATGCTAGAAGCTGTTGCAAAAGAATTCGGAGTTGCGAAGTTAATAGAAGGTATGACTGATACGGTTTCAACAGGGATATTGAACTCGTAAGCTGCCACTTGCGCCATTTTAGTGAAAACTCCTTGTCCGATCTCAATACCACCAATATTGATGACCACACTTCCGTCACCGTGGTACACTGATACCAGAGCTCCATAATTACCGAGGTATGCCGTTGGAAAGGCCATATTATTTAGTTTTATCCCACGTTTCTTCCATCTATTAAGATTATTGAACTCTTTTATACACTCCTGTCGCTCTTTAAAGTTGATTCTCTCGAGAAACATCGGCACTAATGTTGGTAAATCATTGTCTTCTCGGCGATAGTTAGCCATGCGAACTGGTACTGGATCTATGTTTAATTCTTCAGCTATATGGTCCATTATGTGTTCAATTCCTGAAATTCCTTCTAATCCACCTGAAATAAATAAGCATCATTTTATTTTATCCCAATCTTTTGTCAGTAAAAAGTGTTTCACATTATCATCCATCTTACCTGGAGCCCTCATAAATACATTTGATGGAGTATCTGTAATGACACCAAAAGAATCACACTTCCATCTGCGGGCATCATAACAATTTTTTAAGGAATCTGTAGAGTACGCATTCTCATTTTCATTACGGGAAATGCCATCATTCACATAAAAGACAGCGTCCATGTATTGGATTTCGCCTCTGTCGTCCACCCCAACCTTATTTAAAAAATAATTACTATTATCTAAATACCAGTGAAGAAAAACCTTCTAAAATAAATAATTCAACTAAAAACCCAATTATTGATCAAATAAATTCAGAATTCTTATTATTATAAGATAAATGATTTAGTATTTCATACCTCGTAATCAAGTCTTGTGTTCGGTCTTTTTCCAATAGCTCGTGTAATGCTGTGCATTGGCATAGACATTCTACATGGCTTATTTAGTATTTTGGCAACTAACGCAGTGGCACATGCTACATAACCATGCCTACTGATTTTACAGCCAAAACCACCGCCACATCTTCTTGTTTTTACAATTATTCTGAAATTAAAAACACCATTACGGCTGTCTGGTAAAAACAAAAATATATTTATTGTAATCATTAAGTATTTTTCTTACAAACTCTCAGGCATCTTGAGAAGCTGTGCAATTGCCGCTTGTGTAAGATCCATGAACTGAGTTGACGATATAACTTCTAAACCTTCATCAACGGGCTTTGTAACAGTCGTATGCAGTTCCATCATATTGTGGTACTGACGAGGACTGATAAAAGTTCCTTTAATAACTTTTCTAACGTTTGCTCCTCTATCTGTAGGAACGATACCTGGGTAAGGGAATAGCCTATTTTCCTCTTTCGGTGCACGTATTGCATCTTCAATGGTGATTACAATAGGTTTTTTTGGAACATTCTTATAATTCACTTTAACTAAATACGCCATTTTATCAGCTAATACTTGAGTGACTGCAACGACAATAGCTACTGGCTGATTGTAATAGAGTATTTTATTGCTAGCCAATAGTTCTTCATTCTCATACATTAGCATAAAATCTGCTCGAACTATGCTGTTTACGCCTGGAATATCCACGGAAGTCAATACCGCTAGAACACCGTCAACTTTCTGAAACGCAAGAAAAACATTGAAAATTATATAAATTATTATAATTATTTGAACAGTAAATTCCCCATTAACACTAACCGTATTGGAGTTGCTAATTTTGTTGGTACTTACCAGAACCTCAGAACTATCAATACTTTCTATATCTGCCTTTGCTACAGTGGAAAGTACTAGTGCAGCAAACACTTCGTTTTTTATCGCCGGCGTGTCATCACTGTAGACTGCTTCGCCCGCACATTGAATCATTCCTTCTTTCTTCAACAGTGGCTGTGTTATAGGGTAGTCTTTCTGGTCTGTATCATACTCTTGATAGCTACGACTGACTGGTGGTCTGTCGTCACTGGGCGTGGTAGCTCCAGACTTGTAGATGGGGTTCAATATATCTTTTGGACATAATTTGATGATACACTGTAAGGAAAGTTAAAATTATGATGTTATTATTTTAAATTTTGATGTTTGTCTTGTCATTGTCACTACGCTTCCTCGTAGTTGGCTCGAACTGCAGTCGC
This sequence comes from Orthosia cruda, assembly GCA_964057195.1. Lineage (NCBI taxonomy): Eukaryota > Metazoa > Arthropoda > Insecta > Lepidoptera > Noctuidae > Orthosia > Orthosia cruda. The sequence continues at coordinate 26,674,219 of OZ059832.1, forward strand.
ACGCGTATTAAACAACGTTTTTCAACATAAACAGTTGTGAAGATTTTTTTTTCTGGTACGCGTACCATGCCCACGTATTGTATCTATATGTGTACAGCGTGGGCCAAAAATCGTAGATCAAACGTAAGACGAATTCAAGTTTACCATCGACAACTGCGCAACCCAGGATTCCATAACCATTTTGAGGGTTACGTTCCTCAAAAAGAAAAAAAATATACCCTTATAGGATCACTTCGTTGTCTGTCAAGATCTTTTTCGCAGTAACTCGAGGCGATATCAAGTTGAAATTAATATTTTGGTAACGCGGTATAGTTGGTTCCATCATCAGTAGTTTGAGTTCTCACGACCCCCTAACGAGAAAAACTCTCAAAGAATCACGAATAACAGCCCGATACCAACAGCTTATCGTACTTTCCAAAATAAGGAGGTGTCCTCGCTATGTAAATATATATGGTTATCCAACCATGGATCGAACTGCTGCAAATCTTTATCCTTGCGTGCGGTAGTTACTTCTGTAGTTTATGAAAGAATAAGAGGAGGCAAAAGCATATTATGGTAGCTGCGTAACTCTTCCAAGTAAGTATGTTTTAGTTCTAGATCCTAGGTCCTAGCAAGTCCCGGCAAGCCTATAACCAACGGCGCACCCAGGCACTTAAAAACCTATCTTAGATAAAAAATTGAGAAATTCTTAGTAGAAAAAAGTAAAGTACATATCAGTCGATATTTTTTTATCGACTGATTTGTACCTTATTCAAATTAACAGCCGGTAGATCACGTGAGCGAAGCCGCGGACACAGCTAGTTAAAATATAAAAACTGAATATTTTTGTTTACTACGAGTATGTACAACATTGTACAAACATTAATGAATTGTCAACCATCAACAAACTTATTGGACTCACCTTATAAAAGAGACCCAGTGCTACTTTTTGCCGAGCATATGGTGGTGGATACGGCGGTCGAATATCAGGATTAATTTCTTTCTCCAAGACGTGCAGAGCCGCTTGTAAGGTATGATTGTTAAATATGTCACGTCCAATCAGAAACTTCTCAGTGTCATAAGCGTGTGTAAATGACGGATTAATATTACCGTACACAATGGACGCTTCTTCTATGAGATGTGTGTGAGGGTCGAATTTCAAAAGAAACCCTGAATTTACGTATGCCTGAGCGTTTTGTTCCCTTGGCATTATCTGGAAGGAAATATTCATGTTTAGATTTTTATGTAGGTCGGTCCTTAAGTATTCTAAAGTCGTTTTACATCTGGAACTAAATCTTAAACAGATACGTCTACGACAAAAACTCAATGTGGAAGTTACTTCAAAAACGAAATCGCTCATAAATTATTAAATGATCTGAAATTACCATAACATAACCAAATTTACACATATGCAGATGTTTATTTGACGCCACATATAAAATAAACCCACCTTATAGGTAATTAATTCATAGTGTCGCGACAGGGGCCGTAGTTTTATTTGGGTCATAACTTTTCCTCTTAGATTCGTCGTCAAAAATTCTGGTAGTTTCATCTCTGTCTGTCTCATCTCACGGTCAACTACAATATATAAATTGAAATATGATTGTTTTATTTGTCCCAGCAATTCTGTTTTTACGATCAGGGGGGTTACCACAAGCTCTTAGAGCGATATCAATTTGACCTTGTTTCACGTTTTCGTACCATGACGTCGTTTAAGAAAGCTCAATTTGATAACGCTACGAAGTTTGCTTTTGTTTAGGTTTTGATAATATTTGGATACCGATTTTCTTATAGTTCATTCAAAATTCAAACCACAGCCTGCTTTTTGACAACCAGCGATATCGTTTTTACTACAATTTTTGGTTTTGTTTGACAGTTAAAAAAAGTTGCTTTGGCGGGCTCGATTTATCAACATTTTCCAAAATATATACAAAAATTATCACTTCCGTGATCATACGGTAAGTAAAACGTATTTATTTACGCATTTATTGGATACATAACCTCTGCCAATCCCTACAGAGCTACAGGCATCATGTTATATTATTACCTATCTACGTAGGTAAACTTGTCGATTGATTTGTGTATCTCATGCGATTTTAACATATGTGGACTAAATTTCTTGTTTGATTCTAGGTGGCGAATACATTATGAATGGCGAGTAAACCCATGAAATCATGGAGGGCAGTGCAGACGCTACGTGAGCCATCGCAACCTACTACCGCCGCGCCGTCAGCTTGTGTCTACCGACAATAAGCACAATGCTTGGGATAGATAACCAAAACAGCAGCACATGATATAATTAAAGGCTCTAAGTGTATAAAACTGTTCGAGTTCGAGGATAAATAAGAAATAAAAGAAAGCTGATAGAGGCCAACAAACGCATCGTGAAGCTGAGGGAGCTAAAATATATGAAACCTGTAAAACCTACGTACGACGAACGAAGAATGCATTAGGTGTTTTGTGATGCGTGTGCTAGTGTCTCACGTTATTGCTTATGGCTGCTTTGCTGTATTAATCCTTAATGTGCTTGTGATGACTGCCTAGTATTGTTGTGTGTGATAACCATGGACATAATCTCAATGGTGGTAGATAACTGATAACCATCTGCATCTTACCCGACTGCGTTAACAATATTGTGTGTTGGTTTGTGCACCTACTGTGATGTAATCAGGTAATAAATGTTTTTGCAGCTGGAGAATCAATATACTTTTATACCCCACGTGTTGTACATAATTTATTATTATCGTCAAACTCATCCATTCTACTTACCCTGAAAATATTCAAACAAACTCACGCCTCTTTCCCATGTGGGCAAGCAGAAACTACAACGCCACCTGCTACGGTCCTAACATACTACTTTTGCTTCATTTACATCCATACATCTAGTCATACGAGGATACCGGTAATGAGGCCCTCAGCCTCTGACAGCCCACCTGACCTTTCTGGAGAACATTACTAATTAGATCCGTGTATGACCTAGGACGTCCCCTACCGGGTGGCGTTTTCACTCACATCTGCCTTGTAAATATCTTTTCTTAGTCGCCCTTTATTCATCATATAACTACCTATATTTAGAGGTATTTACTATACTTAGTTAATTCATACGTAATACGTAGGTATGCCTATTTTAAAAAACCCCATCTGCACGCTGATAAAACAACGAAGTTTATGTAATACCTACCTACTCATGAAAGCACCTTAGTACATAAAGTGATAGTTAAGTACATCTAATAAAATTGACTAGTAAGTACCTAAGATAACTAAACAGATTGTAAGTAAATGTCGAAGTATAGTACCTAAGTGTAATTACTTCTTGTTAGATATTAATTAGAGTTGTAATTATTTTGTTTTTTATCTAATTAGCATGTACAAACTTATATAATCCTAATTCGAATGTTAAAAGATGATAAAGATAGTTTTTAAATAATTGTCATGAGATACCTACCTACATGTTAATAATTACGCGCAGAACTTGAAAACATGATTTTTTGTTTGTGGAGATTTTTTGTTGAGGTTTGTGTCAAATGAAAGGTCTGGGTCTAAAACCATTTTATCCGTTTGAGTCATGTAAATCGGTCCACACGTTTCCAAGATAATCGCATATCATTATAATCAAAATGTAAACAAACCAGAATTTTTCGTTTTTGTTCTAAAAACTTTTAATTATGGTAAAATGTGTAAATTTTATTATTGTAATTATATGTACGTGGTTAAAGCCTATCATTTAAGACCAAATTTGTAAGGATTATGTAGAAAATTGAATAAAATACACGGCTCCAAAGATTTCGGCTAAGTCAAAATGAACGCAAGGATGGTCCATAAACACGCGGGCGTCAATTTGGGAATGACGGGCCATTCTTTTTGTTGGTCTGAGCGGGCCATATATAAGAAGGGAGACGGGCCACTGGACAGATGAATTCAGTCGCAGCCAGAGATTACTATTATAAACTGGTCGCAGCTCAGCCGGAAGGAGAAAAGCCGAAATCCGCGGAACCAATTCTCAAGAAAATCCGCCTTTTATTTCTGGTTCTTTCTTCAGTCAAAAACGTGGATCCTTGGGTTGTCCTCTCGTACTACCCTACATACGCATTCAGGGGTGCGTGGTGACGTGTGCCACCAGCTGAGTAAGTAGGGAACGCACGACAAACATAAGTGGGATACTGTCCCAGCGGGGGCGACCGGTACTTACAACATCCAGGCACCTTACCGCCACCGCAACAATATATATATGTGTACACATTTTACTTAATGTTATCTCTCCACTACCTTTGATTAATAAATCTGGTCAACATGACGAAACCAACTAATGCTGTCTTATTACATCAAACACTACAAATACTTCAACAAAATAAAACATAACACTGTTTTTAAACACAATTATTTATTAGGTAGGTCTACTTTGAACAGAAAATGCATTACTGATAAAGGGAATAAGTCATAGTTAAATTAACATATTTCAACGAGCTCCATGCTGGACACATATCATTGTTTTCTTACACTCCAAGGAACATAGAACATTTGTAGTAGTCTAACCCCATGCTAACCTGTTTTATTTCAAGGCGGTTCTGGGGCCAAAATAGAAAGCGCTGGTTTTATTAAGTTCTTTAGCAAATTAGGATAAAACTGTAACTTAGAAAGAAAGAAAAAGTGTTTATTTGCCACAAAAAAAACATACAAATTCATCGTCTCACTTTCTTCATTTCTTACTATTAGGTGCTTAAATAATTTACTGATTATTTCAGAATATTTCTGGTTTTTGATGACATATACATGATGTCATGACTGTTCTCTAGAAACCAGGCCTATTACATAATATTTTTTTGGCAGTGGACAATGGTACTTTTTCTTACTTTTAGTAATGGTAAGGTTTTTCATTGTATATAACCACAACAGAGTTGGGCTCTTGTTTGGCAAAATTGTGGTGAACTGATGAACAATTTTTCATATTTGTAGGTATCCATTTCTGAGTGATAATCAATGGTGAATGGTGAAGATGATGGCTTCTTCCTTTCATCTCACCTCCATTCAAAAATCCAGTATCTGATCCTGTAGACAAATAATGAAATATGAGTCCTGAGTTTTATAGAGTAGGCAGGTGATAGCTGAAAAACAAGATACGTTTATTTGACAGTCACAACCCACCAGCAACAGTGTAAATGACAGTAATGAAATACCGAGACAAATTGCAATAAACTTGGCCATAACGAAAGGGTTACCAACTCAGCATTTGCTGGTCGTCAGACACCCAGCACTGGTTTTCAGTTGGCACCCAGAAGAAGAAACCCAAGACCAGTATTATATTATCTGTGCCTCTGGCCAGGCTAAATGGTACAAGATGTAAACTATTACATCAAATATTATGGTGATTGTCTTGGGAACCAAAGTTTCCAAAAGGCACTTGTTTGTCTATTATTGTGTCTGCTAATTAGCACTCAAGGGGTTAAAGTAAGTTTTTGCATTTAGAATAGCATAATAATATTAACTAAAACTTACCAATACACAGTAATAGCCATTGATGTAATAAAAGGAGGTAATAGCAGATTTATTAATCCTGCGGATATGTCTTTGTGATGGGGTCTTTAACAGAACATCATTATGGTTTGGTCCTGCCATACTTTGCTACGAGTGTATCCTATAACAAAATTTGAATATTGTGTTAGGTATTAACCAAAAACAGGTGCACTTAATTAATGAGTAAGTAAGTATATTGTTTTATTTTCTACAAAATAACCAATCTTTTAAGAATAAGATTATAGATTACCTTCTTTAAGCCAAGTTAGCGGAAAAGAGCACAATGTTATTTAATTATTTTTCACGCCAGAGGACTTTATCATTTCTGTCAAGGTTTTCCGGTTGCGATTAACTTATTTACAGCTTCTTCATTATTTGTACGTGCCGCTCTGTTGTAGTTGGACAACAAATCATTTTCATTTACAGCATCCAAATAAAATTGTAGGCAAATCATTATTTATAAAAAACATGGACTTGGCTCCATATCGTCCAATTCGTCTAGGGTATAATACAGCCCCTTGTCACCACGGAGAGTTTTGAAGACAGAAATTCGTGATAACATTGTGATAGCGGCAATTTTGGATAACAATCTTTAGGTCACAACTATTGGACATGTTTGTAGATATATGTAAGCGTCTCTTTGTTCATAGAATATATGGCAATCCTTTTGTCACACAACTCACAACAAACACACAACAACTTTATTGTAAATAACTTTAAAACAACGAAAATAATAAGGTACGCTTGTAAACAGAGCTCATACGACAAAAAATGGAGGTTATAAATAATCCGACCAATTTAAAAATACAAGCTTACAAAGTAAAATGGTAAGATTTGTTGCACTCTTTAATTTGTTATCATAATAATATGGAAAGTCAAGCCACAGGTAATAAATTATATCATACTCAGTCTTTTGAGATGCTTTACAGTGTCAGCTATTGGTTTTGATTTCAATAATACTTATTTTTTCTTTAAATTTATTATATTGTTGTAAAATACACTTAAGAAAATAATAGTGTAAATGTTTGACATGAATGTTTAGTATGGTATATAATTCTATTTGGTTTTTATATGAAATAAACATCTCATGATAATTTTTATTTTAAATTTTAGTGATAGCAAAAACGACATTCTAAAAACCTTTTTTTACTTCGCTAGCAATTCTATATCGGGAAATAGATAAATATTTCAAATCATTCGTTCATTCCCAACACTAATCGGCATCAATTTGATATCGTTTAACTAAGGTGAGGGTACGATAATGAAAAGTCTCAATAAGAGCTAGAAACAAAGCGTACTCAAATTGGTATTGTTTTGTAAAGGGTGGGGGTAGGTACCCAGAAATCCATGTGAACATACCTAGAGTAATGGTAGCCCCGATGCAGTCCAATAGGAGAAATATATCAGATTGAAAACTCGGATCTGAATTTTTCAACGCCAAATTACCGGCTAGCGTTCCGATCTGAAATGTGAAAAGAAATGAGATATCCTGCACTATACAATTATGAATTTAAATATGTTAATCAATATTAATGTAAAATGTACCAAAAATTTCAAAAAATTGTCTTATTTTTAACCCCCGCCGGAAAAATAGGGCTTTTATAAGTTTACGTGTGTTGCTGTGTATCTGTGTGTCTGTCTGTGGCATCATAGCTCCTAAACGGATGAACCGATTTTGAATAAGTTTTTTTTTTGAAAGGTGATTTTGTCGAGAGTGTTCTCGCGAGTGAAAGTTATTAGCGTTTTACCATTTGAATCGGGGTGTTTTCGCAAGATAAATGTGACGGGGGTTTTATAAATTTTTAAATTTTACTTGTTATAAATAAAGGCTATTTTAATTTAAAAAATCGGCAAAGTGCGAGTCAGACTCGCGCACGAAGGGTTCTGTACCATTATAGCAAAGAACGGCAAAAAATCACGATTGTTTTATGGGAGCCTCACTTAAATATTTATTATATTCTGTTTTTAGTATTTGTTGTTATAGCGGCAGCAGAAATGCCTCATCTGTGAAAATTTCAACTATCTAGCTATCACGGTTCATGAGATACAGCCTGGTGACAGACAGACAGACGGAACGTGGAGTCTTAGTAATAGGGTCCCATTTTTACCCTTTGGGTACGGAACCTTAAAAAGTCATTGCATAAGAACGGTTTATGTTTGCCTACTTACGTTTCTCACTGGTATGTGAGCCACTCGATCCAAATGGTCATACAGTATACCTAAATACCAGAAGTCGTCATTTGATTCACATAGCTCTTTGAATAGGTGCATCGTGTCAGTCAACGTCATGTTGGCTCCAAGGACCAAGTTTATGTCCAAGTAATGTGTTGCCAGTTCCTTTACGTCGCTTATATCTATCAACAACCTTGGGTAAAATAGTATTGGACGGACTCCTGAAATGTAATCAAAGCATTAAACGTAGTACCTACTCGCACCCCCATTTTTTCAAACAGTACGCACTGTTTGAAAAAATATTACAGCACATAAAATAAATTGAAAATACCTCAAATAATTATTAAATTACCTTTAGCAGTATTACCAGCGACCAACATATAAGAATCATACCCGACGTCGTCTAAAGCCGCAAATATTGATCTCACATCACTAACAGAGAACCACACTCTTCCATCGGCGAGAGATATTTTCTTAGGGAAATTTGGAGTGCTCATATTATTATCCATATTTACTAAACACCAGTCCTCATTGATCCTACAAGTGCCTCCGCATGTTTTACCGGATTTGGGACATATTTGCTCCGATATATCTTCAATATCCTTTATCTTGCTCAATGTATTCGCGTCTGGGTGGACGGCAAGAGATTTGAATGCTTCTAAAATGGGACGGTAGCCGGTACACCTACATAGATTGCTGCCCAAAGAGTTTTTTATTTCCGCTTCTGTCAGATGGCGGTCACTGCCCTGTACGAGGCTAATACAAACACATGTTAAAATAGTTTGCAAATAACTCTTAGACAGATTACAGTGTGACTTAGTTTTTTGCAAAAATATAAAACATTTTTTACAAAATCAAGCTAACAACCGAAAAAGCACTGTAGTTAGTTCCACGCAAATTTTAATTGCCAACCCGAATATTGTAGTGCATTTTCTATAAAATCTGATGCAAACACACCGAATATGCGCGTGTGAACACAGAAACTACATGTGATGCGGTTAAAAACCGCGCCCGGTTAAGTCCATTACGTGCCTGACCCTATTGTCAACCAAAAGATGATTTTGAGAAAGTTTAATTACCTGTACATGCTCATCACAAATCCGGGGCTGCAGTAGCCACATTGTGACCCAAAGAAGTGATTAAGTCGTTTCTGAATGATATTGTAGCCGATCTTCCTGTTGCCGATGCCTTCAATAGTCGTGATGTCCCAACCATCGCAAGACATGATGGCTACAAGGCACTGACACAAAAAGATAAAAGTTAATAAAATATAGGTGTAACACTAATACGGGCCTTGAGTATTTATTACCTTGTTCCTATTTGATTTTATTTTAAGCTGCAAATTGGGCTATCGCGATGGAATAGTTTTGGGGTTGTGGATACGGAACTGTGTCGTAAATTATGCCCACCTCCTACCCTGCCCTCTTTGCCCCAAAACGTTCAGCATAAGTGACCTGTGTGGGACCACCGACGACTCCAAGGATGTGTCGAAATGTTGAACCACCTAAATTAGATGTACTGTTGTACCAGCAAAAAAAGGTAATATGAAAATCCTTACAGAATTGACAGAAAACGAGGTGACTTCCTGCGAGCCAGGCGCGTGTGCTCGCACATTGACCACGCAGGCTCCGCAGCCACCCTCGCGACACATGTACTTAGTGCCGCGCAGCTCCGCATACCGACGGATGTACTCGTTGAGAGTCAGGTCCACCGAGAACTCGGAACCCGCTGAAAAAATTAAAAGAAAGAATTGAAAAGATCTTGCACGTCTTTCATCGGGAAAACTAAACCAGTCGAATTTTGACATTGCGTAACAGTTCTTAAAAACTATTGATAACAAAAATATACTTTGTTTAAATCTCAGAAGAAATAGTTAGTAAGTAGTTTTTTATTTATAATTTTAGCAGGTAGAAAGAATTATTTTATGTGTTTTTTTGAATAAGTGTGTTGAAAAACGTCGTTTGATATACTTGGGAATTTGTTACTGCAGTCTCTCAGCTACCTAAGGGCCTCGCCTTTGGCTCGGGCGTTTATTCCACCTCTGCTGTAATAACTAAGCGTACTTACTTATATCAAAATATAGGTACTATTTGGCACTGATCGAAATATGGACTACTAGCTTCTAGCAGCGGCTTCACCCGCGTGAAAAGTATTTTATCATCCCAAAAAAAAAATACCGTTATAAAAAGTAGCCTATGTGCTATTTCTGACAGGTGCGTCACATATCATATAAAGTTATTTGGTATATTTTCATTTCAATAACGTTCACAAGATATAATAAACGTGAGTTATACCAACTGTTGATTTAATTTTATTTTGATTTTAAATTTATATACTCTAAAACTTATTTCGTATAACGTTATTGGATATCCAATAACGTTATACGTTTATTTAATCGAAAATCATTAGGCCTATCGTTTAAAATATATAATATACATACCATCATTATGGTCAAGACACCGATTCAAAGCAAATCCGACTCTGATTGGTTATATTAGTTTCACACGCGTAGTTCCCGTTCCCGTGGGAATACAGGGATAAAAAGTAGCCTATGTCACCCGGGGATAGAGTAGCTTCCCAACGGTGAAAGAATTTTTGAAATCGGTCCAGTAGTTTTGGAGCCTATTCGGTACAAACAAACAAAAAAACTTTCCTCTTTATAATATTGGTATAGATGGTATAGATGATCATTATATCAAATAAATTTATCGATTCAGTTGTTATAACTTGTAAATATTAGACATTTCTGACTATAATCTATCTTTGTACTAATTTCATCCAGATCCGTTCAGCCGTTTTGGCGTGATTGAGTAACAAACATACATCCATCCATCCAAACTTTCGCATTTATAATATTAATAATTAATAAGATATTTAGGAACTAGAATGCATAATGTCGTAGAAAACAATTTCACTATTTTAGGTACAATTTATCATGTACTACGCTCTCTCTCTGTCATCGTCCGTGTGTCCTGTCATACGGTTTTTTCCGTGTGTACTGTTCTTTTAGTTTATTAAAATCTCCAAAATGTTGCCTTCCCTTATTTCATCAGACACACACTCAATTTTTAAAAAGAAGCTTTACACAAGGACGACAAAAGCCCGAGATCACAGCCTGTATCAAGGGTTACCTAGGGAATATAATTATTATTTAAAAAATAAAATACTGACCGTTATACTTTCTTCCATTTATCGTAAACTTCACCCAATCCAATGTCTCTGGTTTATCCATTTTAAAAACAACTAAATCAGCATTATTGAAAATCTAAAACAATTCTAAAATCTCCAAAATGTTGCCTTCCCTTATTTCATCAGACACACACTCAAATTTTAAAAAGAAGCTTTACACAAGGACGACAAAAGCCCGAGATCACAGCCTGTATCAAGGGTTACCTAGGGAATATAATTATTATTTAAAAAATAAAATACTGACCGCTATACTTTCTTCCATTTATCGTAAACTTCACCCGGTCCAATGTCTCTGGTTTATCCATTTTAAAAACAACTAAATCAGCATTACTGAAAATCTAAAACAATTCTAAAGACTGTGTAGACTAGACTAGCAAAGTGACTTATTCCAAGCAAAGTGATTCAAATTGTACAATTATTGCACCTAACATTAAAATGTCAGAATATCCGTAAGCAGGCTTGTATGCAATTATTGAGTGCATATTTTTTGCGAATAAAATCGCTCCATACACATTCAAGCATGAAGTAATTTGTATCGCAACATCGATTTACAACGTTTATGGAAATTATGCAACAATTACGGTTTACGACCGTATCGATATTAGTGTTGATCGAAATAATTTATTAGTTATACATTATATGGTTGGATGGTAAGAAATTACGGTGAGCATGATATTATAATGCCTTCTCTGTTTGAGAAGATTCCTTTGCCCTGCAGTGGGACAGTTACAGACCGGTATTATTATTACATGATACAATCTGCCTGTCTGTTTTTAAGTGGGTTTTTCATCATAGGTCGTATAGTTTTTGTAAAATATCGTAGAAATAGAAATTTCGATTTAAATTAAAAAATAGTTTTCTGTCATTTATGAAAAAAACTACTAATGTCTTCAATACAGAACATCTACACAGGCTTCCTGGGATAAAAGGAAACAAGCAGTGAATTTTTATAATGAAATTTTCGCTGCATATAGATTAGATATACCTACAACTTGTGCAAATATAAAATCGCAATAATCTTTAGTCATCATCATCTTCCTGTCCTTATCCCATGTTACTTGGGGTCGGCGCAGTACGTTTTCTTCTTCCATACCGTCCTGTCCCCCGTCACGCTATCACTTACTCCCTTTTCTTTCATATCACTACTCACACAGTCCATCCATCTTTTCTTTGGCCTTCCTCTCCCTCTCCATCCATCCACATTTATATTCATAACTCTTTTAGTAACATGCGTTTCATCCCTCCTCATCACTTGACCATACCAGGATAAACGGTTTCCCTTTAACATTTCCGTTCAAGTTTCAAGTCAATAATCTTTAGTATCAATCATAATTATGATTTTAATATTTCAAGTAATTCAAGCGAAAATCCGCTACTTTAAATCTTACCGTTACACATTTCTTGATAGGTAAAATTACATAATAGGTTCTACATTCATTGGCTAGGTATGCCACTCCAGTCGAGGTGGGATAGGCGTTATGGAGCCGAGAGTGCAATGACAAAAATTCACGCGTATCATACAACGTTTTTCGATACACTCGTGAATCTTACTAATATTAGAAATGCGAAAGTTTGGATGGATGTATGTTTGTCACTCATTCACACCAAAATGGCTGAACGTTTTTTTTGGTGCGCCGTGTTTGATTTTCAAACGAGAAACAAACTGTCAAACGGCATGCATGCGTATTTAATTTGAAGACCTATAAATTCAATTCAAAAACAGGACACAGAGAAAAACATTACCTAAAAGTATTGGGTTCAATTAAAACTCTAATAATCCCTGTTATCCAGAGGCAACATAAATAAAATTTAAAGGAATAATAAAATATACCTACCAAAGAGAAGAGAGATATTTTCAGCTTTACTAAGCTCTCCAATTGCGAGTCAGTTTAATTAATTCATCTGACGTTAAGACGTTTCTTTTATTGTGTTCCCACCACTTAGCGACGCGGACATTGGAAATACATTTATTAATTAAAAACAGTGTTTAAAATTGTGCCAGCCGTCGGTCCGGTCTCGTTTTTCATTTTTCTTCTATTTAAAAAAGGATATTTTTAAACTTGATGCGGATCCCTAACTGTTATAGCTAAGTAATTACAGCAAAAAAGTTGTTCACTTTCGTGATTGTGTGGTTAAGAAACCTAGTTATTATGACGAAGAAATATACGAGTAAAATCAACTAACTATAGTCAGTTAGTGAATGCTGGAATGCTCTGCTTATTGCCGGATTTTCTTACAGGTAAACAATTTTTTTTGAGGTTACCCGGTCCCCTGATACTACTGTTTATTAGAAGATATTATCAGAATGATAGCGGAAGCTAGTGATTTCTAAATTCCTAGTGTCGTAAACCAATTCCAACTGCTAAATATTCTAGAATATCTTAGTCATAGAGGAACACACGTCCAACAGCAGCCAGATTCTAACACACATCGAATCCTCCGTGTAGCTACCGACAGTGAATATTAACAGAAGGATTATCTCGTCGGAAGTTGGCTCGGAGCTCTCACTAATATCTCAACTACGTGTTTACACTGGGATACGCGAATTAGACGGTATTATATCCGTTACCATGGTGATTAGAGAGCTCACTACATCTTCGATGGTAAGCCTGTTTCGCCGCTTATTAATAAAGTTACGGATAATTAAGAGCGTTGTGTACGTTGTAGATGTGTCGGTCCTTAATCTAGGTTTTAAGTACCAATACTGGTTTATTACAGTATGTCTGTTACACGTGCTGGTGAAAATAAATTATGTGTTTATTTTTCCTGACACGTGTAAATGAAATGTACTTTTATACCTTAGAAGAGACGACTGTGATAAAATAATAAACAGGTACCTCAGGTCTGTAAGAGACAACCAGCCAGAAATAAAATGATTCTCTTTTTTTACCCGACTGCGCAACGCATAGGAGAGTAATGTGTTTATCAATCTATGTATGTATGTATGTATGTTTGTATGTATGTTTGTAAGTATGTTTGTATGATGTTTGTATGTATGTTTGTATGTTTGATTGTATGTATATATGTTTGTATTTATGTTTGTTCCTATGTGGCGCTCTAGAGACCAAACGCGTCGGCCGATTTTAATGATTCTTTCATCAATCGATTGGTCTCGTAAGTAACCTTGCAAGTGCCACTAAAGACATGATAGTAATAAAAAATCTTCATATTGACTACCAGATGCCAGAGTCAAAAAAAAAAATACGTACTATGTCAAGTAGGGTATCGTTGGAAAGGTAATAATAGTAGTGTAATTTAAAAATATTTTTTAGGCTCCTTTCACGATTTTTCAATTTAAATAAGGGTCAACGATATACAACTATTCTCGCTAATTACCTCATATATTTCAAACCACTAGACTGATTTATATGTAGTATAATTAAGACATTGTTAGACACGTCTTGACTGCAAAGGTGTAGGTAATAGACGTAAAAAAAACAGACATGGTGAATTTTGGGACCCATATTGTGGGGGCCGCAGTTATTATTTCTTCCAAACCCATCGAATAGGGTATCAAAACAAAGGATTCTTAGAGGTGATTACAAAAATATATACCACTTATATGTTTAAAAGTTATACGAAAAAAAAAGTTGTAAACAAGTAAAATGATAATTCTCTTTTTATAAATTTAAAATATTATAAACCAGAGTGAACTAAAAATGTAACATAGTGGTTTTGTTTAGCCAACTCACGAATATGTACAAATCCACCATCTTTATAGTTCGCTTTTTAACAGTCGGCGCTAAGATTTTCTGAATTCACTTTCTTTTTAGCTAATTATTTTTATCTTTCTGTACTGTTGATTCACGATCTTTACAAAATAGCACTCGCACTAGGGATCCATTTATTCAATGATATGTGACACTAATGACATGAAAGTCATAAATAACAGGCTACCAGTAGTAGTGGTCGAATCCAACAAGACACTAGAGATTTAACAAGTAATTGCTCTGTTGAATATTCAAAGCCATATGCCTGATGATCGCCAGACTCCGTACACCACCCTTGATTAGTACAACTAAGTATTCATGCTTTACACCCATTTTACACCAGTATACAGTATATTTACGTTTTACTAATAGGTAGATAGTATTTTGTAATATGTAATTGTAACTAAAAGTATTGAAAAACACTACAGCATGACTTTTTTAAATGTTTAAATAATAACCTATTTTTTACATCGCGCAATAATATTGGAAGTTTTCCATACAAAATTTCGTCGCCCCCTTTCGAACCCCTTAATGATGTTTGCCGGGATAAAAACTATACGTCCTTTCCGGGCACTCAAACTATCTCCATACCAAATTTTCTTTAATCCGGTTCAGCGGTTTAAGCGTGAAAAGATAACAGACAAACAGACAGAGTTACTTTCGCATTTATAATATTAAGTATGGATTTAAAGTTCACACATAACGTCATGCCTTTATTTCACGAAGGGTTAGGCAGGGTTTATTCAAACTTCTTGTTTTGCAAAAGGCAGACTCATACCCGTCAACCAAGAGTGATTGAGAGATGAAACGGCAGGTGCAAAGTTTCCAAAAAAATCTTTGGAATTCTTAATAATATTAGTTATTCAATTTGTTAGTTGTGTTTTTACAATAAACCTTCTAAACTTTTTCTTGGTACCTAGAAAACGAACAGAGGTCAGTTGCGAAGACTCTTTACAGGTTAATTGAAAACTTTCCACATAGATATAGTCGTGGCTTCTGGTACTATTTCTGTAGAACTTAGTACTAGAAGTTTGTACCACTGTGCGACCTTTTCTCAAGGAAATAAATCAATGATCCGACTTTGTAGAAACTTTTACTGGGCACTTCTTTTCCAATATTATTTCTAAATAAAAAGTACTGAATAGGATCGTAGCAGGTGGTACCCTGTAGTTTCTGCCTAACCCCATGGAAAAAGGCGTGTATTTATATATGTATGTAAAGTACCCTTAGATTAAAACTGTCATGCAAAGTTATAAAATTTTCCACATATTTTTTATTTAACTGCAGTCTTGCGTTTGACCACTACACCGTACCGTTTATTTATATGTATTTGCTTCATCATAGTCGGTTAGCCATTCGATATATCTTATACCCGTGATATACTTAGCATTATTAATCTGTGGACAATGGTGTGGGTTATATGTTTGCCAATTTATTATGTACTCATAGTTTTATTAAAACTTTAATATGTAACTGTTTTTTTGTCCCTAATAAATAAATAAATTAAGGAGTTCCAGTGGCCATCTGCGGACTTCTTCATCAGTTCCATTTCACCAAATGACTTTCTGAGTGTAAATGATTGCATTGTTGATAAAAATACCAAAAGCGCTATATATATGCCTATAATATTTGAGGAGTTCCTTCGATTTCTCTGGGATGCCATCATCAGATCCTGGTTTCCTTATATAATAATATACCAAGCTTAGGATACCTAATTATCAAAAAACACCAAAATCGGTTCATAAACAACAAAGTTATCCACGAACACACATAAAAGAAAATATATATACGGTCGAATTGATGATAAGAACCCTCCTCCTTTTTTGAAGTCGGTTAAAAATAGGTCTCAGATAAAAATAAAATTATTAACTCACCTAGGCACCATTCTACCTTCCAGTCCTTTGCTGTGCCAACAAATTTACTCCTTTATAATATGATTATACATAGAAGAAACGTCCGCACGCAGGTGCCTTCAACTCTTCTGCTCCATAACTTGTAATCTTCGCCACAAAACTATCCTGATTCAGAGAATAACTTGCAATAATACGTGGAGCAACACTAAGTCTGTGCACGTAATTAATTAGAAGATGTGCAGGTCTGCTGTTAATATCTTCGATCTTCAGAGAGCTTGCGAAGAGCATGTTCGCTCCTTAATCAACAACGTGGTCTGATTAACTGGCTGAAGATCTAAGCGTGCTTCTTCAATCTCGTAGAATACGAAATCACTGTACCGGCAGCCAATAGAAACGCCAACACAAATAATGCCACGAAATGTGCTCTGAGCACAAGTTTCAGCAGGCATATAAAAAGGAATTCGGATTGTTGGAAACAAACATGGCAACCAGCTCACAAATATCAGACCTATAGACGCTAACAGAGAGGTATAATTGGAGTCTGAGGGGGCTAGTTTTAACGATACAATACAGTCTAGAATTCCAAAGGCATCTTGACTTTTTTAGCCATAGTCATTGCGGTCCACCGGAGAGGTCTTCTTATGCAGGTGTACTAGAACAGGTCGAGCACATGTCCTATTCATCCACCGGACTATGAGAGTAAAGGAAGAAAAAATGCACCTGTGCTTACGCAAACACTTGTGCACTATAACATCTCCTGCACCGGACTATCGGAGGACTTTATACTACATTATAGTAAGAACTGGGCAGGTCTCTAAACTACACCGACTACAGGATCAGAATTGCCGGACTCATTGCGCAAGCACTGCTCTGGTAGATCGTAGCGTGCTCCTACGGCCATCACTACGAATCATCTGCAAAGGAGTTATTAATTTAATTATACTCTACTCGAATATACCGAGCCATGGTAAAACATTTAATCTCCCAATAAATAAATATCCAGGTAGCAACATCCTGAATACTTGTGTATTCGGATCACAGAGGCGAGGCCGGGGAACGCACCGGTATTCAATTTACACAAAGTAGAAGAAATCGCAAGGATGTACTAATTACGAACACCGTGTTTTTCCGTTCACTTACCGTAATTGCTAACCTGCATGTTACCCAATAAACATTTGTCTGTATTATAAGGAACGCTACTTTATGCTCGTATGCGTGTGCCACATTTATTAGTGCTGTTATTTTCAGAGTATTCTTTTAAACTTTTTTTACTTACAATTAGGGTAATTTGATAGTGGCAATAAACGCCAAAACACGAGTATTAGGCCTACCATACCCACCTATTAGGCAATTGTCTGCAATATATTGAAATGCACTATCTATAGATAAAAACAAAACTAGCTTTTCAAAGCGGATGATGACGATTTTCAACATCAATAAAATTAGAGAATCAATGCCGGAAAATTTATATGTACCAAGAAATTATTATTAAAATTAAATTTTGATAAAGAAATCTCAGTATTTTGAACAGACTGCCCAAACAGGAGGAGGTTCTCAGTTCAGTTGTTTATTTTTATATTTTTTAATGTATTTGCAGGCATAACTCTGTCATAAATATAGACGAATTCGCAAAAAAATTTTTTGTTTGAAATGTTTTACTCTCGAGGTGGTCCCATTGTCACCAAGTCAGATTCTGATGATGATCCTATGGAAATCGAAGGAACGCCCCAAATATTATAGGCATACATATCGTAATTGTGGTATTTTCATGAATATTTGCAGAAAATATCATTTTGTGAAGTGGAACTGATGAAGAAGACCACAGATGGCCACTGGAATTCCGTAATAATTATGTCATGGGTATAAGATATCTCGAATAGTTAAGTGAGAACGACTATGATGAAGCAAATATATATGCATAAATAAATGGTAACTACTGATGAAAATGGTACCATCGAACTTTATGAATGGAACTCCGTAATGAAAATTTTTATCCTAGTCGTGTTTGGGCTTATTATAAGCGAAATGAGATATACTCTGGCTATAAATGATTTTCATGGTAATATAACGTACCAAAACTAAAAAGAGGAAAATAAAAATATTTATCACAAAAAAAACCGACTTCTAAAGCAAAACATTACAAAGCGAAAAATAATTTTGTTTTACGAAGTCGATGTCCAAAAACGAAAACCAATAGGTATCAAAGACACAAGATTATTAAAATTACATTATGATAAATAAAACTCAGTGATTTATCACGTTGTAGATCGTCTGCAGCAGGAGGCAGGCCGCTACCACTACCCCCGGATCCCGAATTGTCAAGGCGGGAGGGGCTCAGTAGACGTGGCTTGGTCACGCACGGTGAAGCGAAAAGGAACCTGAGGAGAAGCCGTTCGTCAGGGCTTTTGACGTAGCAACCAAGTAGGTTGCGGTACCGCTTGGATGACATCGTAATTTTTATTAAACTCCCTACCTTTCAGGGCTTGGACGGGGTGGCCACCGTGTGATGCCGGACGTGGTGGGGCCGAAGGGAGGAGGAGTGACGGTATAGCGTTGGCCGCTCTCCCTATTCTCTGCGGCCGAAAAGTGGTAGGTGGCGGGGCCACTGACCTGACCCGTCACAGGGGGACCTGGCACCCATGTGCTGATTTGGTCCCTGAGGTAGTCACGCCGTGCAATGGTACTCCCCAGATGAGGGACCGGCGAAGAGTGCTAACGCGTTCCCATGTTCCACAGGAGGACACCGTGGAGTTTTAGTGGGTTGTTTTCCCACATAACTGCGGTGTCTTCCCGTGGTAACGCAGTATGCATGAGCATGCAAACAAGCAAAAAAAAGGCCGGTAGCACTAGAAGGTATACCTACAATCAAAAGAAGTTCACAAACGGTAGCAGTAGCCTCTGTTGCTGATGAATATCTCCCTTCCATATTTTACAGACAAAGACCCTAAACAGATTACATCATCACAACCAACAATCCCATAAGTTACTTTACCCTTAAATGAGAGATTAATTCGACCAGAGAATTACTCAACTGGATTAAAAACTCCAAATATTTTACGCAGCTGTAACTTTTACGTCTTCGTTCTAAGTTACGCAATTTCTAACGTAGGCAGGTAATAAAGATACCTCCGTGTCACGGGATAAACTTATATCACAAGAGTGTTGGCGGCTTGGAGCTCTTGTAAGGAATTCCTCGCTCGGTTGCCCTTCCAAGTTTGATGCTCTCAACTAAATTAGGGTACATTATTGTTCATAACATCATTTTATGAGCAATATCTGGTAGTGAGTTTTTTTTGTCGTAGTTTTATATGAATTTTGGCAGATAAATGACATGTTGGTCCTTTCAAAAGCGTTTTTTCTGTTCTGTGACTTTCAATAATCAAAATACTTTTCTAAATTTATTAAACTTATTTTTAGTCAAATCCGTGCTAGTTACTCTACGGGTGCGACACGTGGAAGGTCACAAAGAACATCTCACGCCAAATCCAAGTCTTCGTTAACCGCTGTTTTCGAAGCATTCTTGGAATTTACTGGCCCGAGAACATATTTAACGCAGAGCTGTTGGAGAAATGCCGCGAAGGCCCGATCGTCCGCCAGATCAAGCGTCGCAAAAGGAGATTGAATGACCACACAATCCGAAGTGGACCCGATCACATTCCCATGCAAGCTTTGGACTGGAATCCCCAAGGAATAATAAAGCGTGGCCGTCCCCGTCAAACCTGGCATCGCACCGTGTTCTCAGAAGCGGCAAGCATCGGAATGACGTGAAGCGAGGTGAGGCTTGAAGCTCAAGACCGATCGCGTTGAAGGAGTTCTGTAGACGCCCTCTGCCCCATCTAGGGGACATAGGACATTAAGTGAAGTAAGACAAATTGTGGTCGGCTTCCAGTCCAACCGGATTTAGCTGGATACCAGTACACACACACACACAATTTACATAGGCCCCAAGTCAGTCGTCAATTTTGTACCTACCATCTCCTTTTTTGTAATGGATTATAATTCAGCTTATTACGTAAGTTTAGTTAAGAAGGGCTGATGTCCGCAACTCCACATCTAAGCACGTATTTTGCGTACAGATTATTATGTAACACTTTTAACAGTGCCTGGGCGTCTGAGCTCTGCTTGGGTGAAATTGAGAAAACAATTCTTTTCGAGAAATCGAATTTTGCCAGATATGAAGCTAAATAGATTTTTTGCCCCCGAAAACGCCTATATTGCAAAATTTATCGAAATCGTTGGAGCCGTTTTGGGGAACGTGATATCAAATATATAATTATGTCAATATAAAGCCCGAAGTACAGTAAAACCTAGGATTTACCGGTTCAACCTAAGATTCACCAAGTCTTACAGGTTTATTCAAAAGTCTGAAACAATCTATGATAATCGCTAATTTCGGTCTTTTGCCAGCAAACACACGGTAAATCTTAGGATTTACCTCAGCGACTGGTAAATGTTGAAATAACATAATGTCTGCGGTCTTCAATCTTAACTTAGCCTAACCGTAACAGTCTACCACAATCGAACCCCAGACCTACAAGCTTAATTGAAAAGTTTGAGGTAATAGAGTCTACTCTAAAACAATGGTATTTAGACTAAATGGCAAATTACATGGAAATGCCCTCACAAAAACCCTAAGTAATTGGGTTTTTCTTTTAGTTACAGCCCGGGATTGCAGTAAATGGGGATTGGCTATCGACCCTCCTATGGCATTAAGATTGGACCAGCGTTAATGTCCCGATTCTTGCACATTGTTGAATATACTAGCTGAAAGCTAATTATTACCTATGCAGTATTTTTTTATCGTTTTCTTTGTTCTTGTAATTTTTTAAATTAATCATTTCTTCAAATAATTACAGAGAATAAAATTGTGAATAGGTATTTATAACATGTAATCTCATTACGTGAATCAATTGACCAATCAATCAATCTGCCTAGCCTTTTCCCAACTATGTTGGGGTCGGCTTCCAACGTGAATCAATTGACCATTCTTATTAAATGTAATGAAATAGGTAGATAAGAATACAAGGTTTTAATAGACTCATAACAAACCCATCATTTACACATTCTGAAGATCAAACCAATTAACAAAAACATAGCATAGCACAAGCAGCTTATAATGTCCCTAGTGCTAGGATCCAGTCCTCCTTTCTGGGGGAGGGACTGGCCCGTAAGCCACCACGCGGGCTCAGTGCGGGTTGGTGAATTAACATGGAACAAAAATAATTACTGGGAATTTTGTTTTTGGTGTGAAATGTCTTGATCGCAAATCTTTGCGCTCATGTGTAAATGCAACGGTACAGCAGAGATATTTGAAATGAAGTTATATTGTTTTCGTTAAAATTTTGATCTTCAATATCTCCGTAACAGAAAAACTCCTAGTATGGTGAAACACAACAAAAGGATCACAATTACGAAAAGAGAGTGACCCTCAGCTTCCTTAAGCATCTTTTTACACCCTTTAATGTAGATAACATGAATGTCGCAAACACTAAGAAGTATCACTTTTGCGGCGCCGCCTTTTTATTTGCCTTCCTTTTAATAGCCTTCCTTGGTTCTTTATTTTCTTTTGATTCAGGAACAGCTTCGTCTATGGGGTCGATCTTGGGTTCTTGAAACTTGAAAGTGGGGAACGCGGTCATGTCAACCGCTTTGCCACCCCCATAATTCTTATTGAGCTTATCCATCTCTGACTTCAATTCCTTTAAAATAGATTGGCTGGGTTCCACAAACGAGTCATCAGGGCTCTTACTCCTGTATTCTCTCAGTTTGTCAAGAAATAACTGCTGAACAGGGTCGGAAGCCGTTCCTTTACCCATTCCTTTACCTGTTCCCTTACCAGTTCCTTTGTTCCTGGTGATAACTGTGGGAACCAGCGCTTTCCTTAATCCACACACATGTTTATAAGTAAACATATTCCAGAATATTATACTGTGATATTATTTTGTGAACTTTTACATTGGTAAGAATTATTTTAACAAGTCGAGTGAAATCATTGACGGAGAGCACGGTGACATATGACGGCAAAATGTCAATGACAATTTAATTATATTAATTATCTTTGAAGTACTCTATGAAGTTTTATCAGAGACATTGTATTACCTAGACAGAACGTATTTAAGACACAATTTCAACATCGGTATTCACTTTCGCACTTACAGATAACGTCATAAGCAAAAAGAGATAGATATACTTTGCCATCTTTTGTGCCAGTGTGGCCGAGTATGCCATAGATACTTATCTACGGACATATATCGGTACTAGATCTGTGCCACTGACTTATCGATATTATCGGGTTTAGCTTTGGACTTGCTACAAATTTGGTCCGTAAATGTCCGTAAGAATCGTCCCTGAATGCGGTTTGTTTTTTTTTTTTAAGGGATTATTTATAATTATTTAAAGAGTGAATGTGTACTCGTACAAAGAGTGAACTTATCAGTCATTGTAAGAGTACAATTCCACTCATTTGTAACTTTTCTGCGCGTTATACGCGTTGTATAATAATGTTTATTCATAACTTGCGCAAAGAGAGATCAAAGTGAAAGTTTTTGGTACACTCGTACGACTGTACAAACAGGTACTGATCAATACACTGATATATAGTATGCTAGTTCTTGTGCAAGACTGAAAATAAAGTTTACCGACGAGTATGTAAATAAAAGTAATAAAATAAATAAGATCAAAATGGTTTAAATATAATAATTTAATTATTAAAAGGAAAACTTGAAAATAAAGATGATTCAATCCTTAGATGGATCAAGGGATAGCGATAGCATGATTCATTAAAATGCAGTGTTCACAAGCGAGAATATGGTGAAGGTGTCCAGTTAGCTCGTTTTATATTCTTGATCCACTTATTTCTTAAATAAGTACTCTTAGGAAACCTGTGCACATTCATATTAGATTAATAAGAACAAATAGCAAATAAAGTTTATTAAATAACTAAAGTTTGTAAAATAAAAATACAGTATCGATAAATATTTCTTGTGACTATTGTCACATCTCTAAAATCGAAACGTAAGTACACAATCTGTCATAGCTCTATCAGCGAACGCTTAAAAGTTTATTATTTCATTAAATAGAATGGTTTAAATGATACGTTACGTCCTCGACTTATTTAGAACTGAGATTCCTTTATTCGGGACAGACTATGAAATATATTGCCTGCACAATAATTTCAGTATGCTAGTCGATAACTCACCTGTGAAAAGATATCCGTTGATTATGTTCTGTTAATACGCTCATTCTAATATTTTTTTTTTTTTTTTTTTTTTTTTTTCTTAACACTAATCCCCACCAACAAAATTGGTGCCTACTGAGTGCAACCACTGTCATTCCGTTCAATCTTTCATTCCTCTCGCACTTTTATTCTTCATACTAATTTTCTTCTTGCATTCATCTTCTTATACGCTGTGTGGGTTTATTTACCTACTCTTTGGTCATTTTTATTTCTGGTGTAATTTAAAATCTTAAGTCTACTGTAGAATTACAATTCTGTTTATCCCAGAAAATTTCATCTATCACAGTTGTACAGTTTTAATTTTAACAATTGAGCAAATAGTGCTATTAAAGATATTGAGCAAAAAGTGCTATTATAAAATGGTGCAAAGAGTGCTGTATATCACAAGGTTTATCACAGCGAAAATACGGGACTTACACTTAAGGATAGAAAACACAATAATGCTGTCTATCACACCATATAAAACAAAACACAAACAACAAATTAAAACTTAGGTACTAACATGAAGTACTGTCGGCTATACGTGTCCTTGCTGCATTCCGTGCTTACATTTAAATATTGTGCAAAATACTAATGAAGCACGGTGCGCTTCAGGTTTTATTTCGACGTATAACCGCAGTGCCTACTCTAATACAGTACTCCAGAAACTTTTCCCTTGTGTTTTTGTTCATGAGCCCATGCAGGCTCTCTCTCGTTATTTTCCTGTCCAGCTCACATTCAAGTTGGTAGCGCTCCCTGATAAATAGCGGGCATTCTACAAGTATGTGCTGGACAGTCTCTGCCACGCCCGGGTCGCAGAGGCACGATGGGCTGTCCTTACACTTGAAGCGATTCAAGTATTCGGAGAACCCACCGTGCCCCGTCAAAACTTGCGTGAGGACGCCTTCGGGCCGCACCTGTTGTACAGTACGGAAAGCCACTATTGCGTCCGGAAGAAACATTTTCGTCACAGAAGCAGTCTCGCCTGACACATATCTCCGATTCCATTCATCAAGCGATTCCAAACGGATCTGTCGCTTGATAAATGAAATCGGACACCGGTCATAGTCCGGCTTCCTCCGTGACGACAATGCCGCTTCCTTAGCCAGCTCGTCCGCTCGCTCATTCCCCGGCAGGCCCGCGTGGGCCTTGATCCAGAACAAAGTAACAGCTTTGCTCTGGCCCAGAGCGTGAGCCAGGTTGGCGCGCGCGCGAACTGCCAGGGGATGGAGAGAGCCATGGTTTGCAAGCGTCTGCAATGCTGCCATTGAGTCGCTGTACACACCATAGCTCGCCTCTTGCCGCGCGAGGATCACTTCTGTAGCTCTACAAATGGCCAGGAGTTCCGCCTGGTAGACTGTGCAGTACGCGGCAAGGCAAAGCTTGAGGTTCCGGACTTCGCCTTCACTGTCCCAAATGGATAGTGCGGCTCCTACCTTCCCCTCAATCTTGCTGCCGTCGGTGAATATTCGCACCGCCTGCACATTGTTACTGTCTAGTAACTCTTGGTCTGCCAGGCACATGAACTCCAGGGGCATTTGCACAGCCGGATGAGGAGCTTCCGCAAAGCTCACCGCACCCTCGATCTCCCTGTCTCCCGGCACAAACCGGGATGACCCTCTCCTCGCTTCATACAGGGCGGCTGCCTCTTGTATGCGCAGGTCAAGAGGTAGTATCCCGGACAGTGCCAGTGCCGAGTTCAATGAGACAGTGCGGTAAGATTTGCAGAGCTTCTGAGCGAACCCTCGTTGAACAGAGCCTAGCTTCTTCCGCACACCCAACTTTTTTGCAGCGGGTGCCCAGGCTGCGGCTGCGTATGTGACTATGGGCTCAATCGTTGCCGTGTAAATGGTGCGTATGACCTGTGTGTTTAATCCCCAGCTCACCTTTGCGGCTCGGGACAGCTGCTTGTAAACGTCAGCTGCCCTTTTGCAGACGTTCGCGGCATGCTCATTAAAAGTGAGCTTATCGTCTATGGTTAGACCCAGCAACTTCATTTTTCTGACCATGCCGATGTCGACCCCGGCCATGCTCAGCGTTGGAGTGTCGTACTTAAGCTTGTTGGTTATGGTCATCGCACAGGTTTTGTGCGGTGCAAACCTCAGCTTATTTCGGACGCCCCAATCCTGAACATGGGCGAGGGCTGCATTGGCGGTTCTAGAGACTTCAGTTGCCGTGTCCCCATCCACGACCAAGACGATGTCATCCGCGAACGCCTGCACGAAAAGTCCGCGCTGCTCTAGGTCCTTCAATAGAGGGTCGAGGACGAGGTTCCACAGGATTGGTCCTCCGATCGACCCCTGAACGCAGCCCTTGCTAGTCTCTCGAGTGCATTCCTCCCCGGCATACCGAACCTTGACCTTCCTACCATCGAGATAGCTGTCTATTAGCCTTCTAGTGTTAACCGGGCACTTTTCCTCAGCCAGTCTGACTCTTATGGCTGGCCACCAAGCGCTGTCGAAGGCGCCCTCTATATCCAGTGACACCAGGACAATTAGCTTCTTCAGCCTCAACTTGTTCTGTACGTGCTGCACTAGAGTATAGAGGGCGTCCTCGGTGCTCCTCTGGGGCATGAAGCCAAACTGACGAGTACTAAACCTCGGTACAAGCTGAAATTTGAGACGCGCTACGACCATCCTCTCCAGGACCTTCCCCAGAACAGGCAACAGACCGATTGGTCTATATGCCTTGGGGTTGGTGTAGCTGTCCTTGCCCGGCTTCCTGAGGACTACAACCGTAGCCTCCTTCCAACTGGTCGGGAAGTGTGCCAATTCAAGGCACTTGTTGTAGAGGGCAAGGAAAGCGTCCGGGTCCTGGTGGATCGCTCGACTGCAGATGTCAGAAGTCAGTCCGTCCCCTCCTGGTGCCTTTTTGGGATTGAAACCCGCCACGGCGGACTTCAGCTCCAGCGTCGTAAATGGGGGATCATGATATTCATTATGAGCCCAATCATTTACTCGGCTGGCTGCTTCTCTTATTCGCCTGTGGTCAGCGTTGTCCTGGTCTACTCTGTCTTCGGGGTAGAACGTATCCGCTAGTAGGGCGGCCGATTCACTCGGATTGAGAAATGCACCATCGCTGCACAGGGTCAGTTCTTCTTGTCTTTTGGCGGTCCTACCTATGATCCTGTAGATACCCTCCCAAACTCCCTCACGATCCTGTTTCCGGCAAAACTCCTTCCAACTGGCGATTTGGGCATTCTTTGCCTGCATCTCGTACTCTTCTTTTGCTTTCAGGTACTCGCCAACGACCTTCGCTCGCCGGACCGGCGCGGCATTGCGGATGCGGTTCTTCTTGGTCATCACCTCCCTCTTCTTCACGGTGAGCTCCTCGGACCACCACGGACAGGTAAGTTTATTTTTAGTACTGGTTTTAGGGATGGTGATTTGACATACTTCTATTATTGCGTTTATGTATTTAGTTATTATTTCTTCTAATTTTTGTTTATTATTTACTTTTCTTATTATTTCAAATTAATGTTTTCTCTAGTTTTAAATTCTTCTAATTTGGTTGTAAATGCAGTCCAATCTGCTTTACGAGTGTTAAATTTTCTTCTAATAATACTTACACCTTTTTCCCTTTTTTCATTTATATTAAAAAATATCGTGTTATGGTCCGAGGATGTTGCTCCCGTGTCGACCCGCCAGCCGTCCACCAGGTCAAAAAGGTCGATCGAACATGCCGTGACGTCCACATGGCTTCTATACGCTCGACCACCTCTGATAGTGTCAAAGGTGGGAGCGTCACCAGTGTTTAGTACCTGAAGCTCGAGTTCGTCCAGGGTAGCGGACATTTCCTCTCCCCTGGGATCTTGTATGATGCTGCCCCACCAGGCACTTTTCGCATTTGCGTCGCCACCTATCAGCAATCTACCGGTGGCCACTTCCGTTTGGATCCGGGTCAACTGGTCCAAGTATGGCCCTATGGGTTGGTCTGGCTCGAAGTAGTATGAGACTACTGCGATTTCCCAGGCTTTGGTACGGATCCCCACCACGACGATGTTATTTGTGGTGAGTTTCGGGTAGGGTATGACGTCCAAGTCATGATCAAAGACGGCTATTGCCGCCTTGACCCTCCCACTTCCATCGACCTCGCACTGGTAGATTCTCGCTCCACGGTAGCTCTTCATACTTCGCGCTCCCCCCACGTACGGCTCCTGAATCAGTGCCCACGAGATCTTTCGTTCACTGGCCTCTAACATGAGTTCGGTGGTCGCCAGTTCCTTACGTTGAAGATTCGCTTGGGCCACTCGGTATGGTCTTGCTGTTTGTTGGATAGGAGTCCCCGTGGTGCCCTTAGCAGTACGCTATGGATGAGCGAGCTATTGCGTCCCATCTCTTCCTAACTGTGCACTCTGAGCTGAAGGCGTGGTGATGCGTACTGTCGATTTTTGCCCGCGTGCAATTGCAACAGGTCGGTGGAAGCCCTGCGCTCCAGTCCGCGCACTCCGTCCTCATGTGAGGTCCGCCACAGTGGCTGCACTTTGCCACGGTATCCGTGCAAGTGCGTCTGCTATGCCCATACCCGAGGCAGAGCGAGCACTGGACGAGCGGGGACTGGTCTTCGACCCTAACCCGCCCAAGGTCCAAGTGCAACGATCCGACCTCGAGCATGCGCCGCCAGACCTCCGTGGCGACCCTCAACACTACGTGACATCTAAGCGGATTCCTGGCGCGCTTTCTATATAAGACTTCCATCTTGCTGTGCTCGTCCTTGAGGTTTAGGAAAATGCTGGTGTTCTGCTTTTGCAGAGCCTTCAGTACCTCCTCGTTAGTGAGGTACTGCATCACCTCTCTAATAATGATCTGCGGGTTCCTATTTTTAATGTCCTGAGCCTCCAGCTCAGGCGCCTTGCTGAGCCTCTCCCGAAGCTTACGCCTATCTTCTTCCGTGCGACAGCCCATTATAACCTTTCTATCTTTTGCTTTGCGAACTCTTTCTACATGTATGCCCCCTTCCTTGGCGTTCACGACCTTCCGGATCCTGTCCAGGACTTGCTCGCCGGATTCCTCCTCGTCCTTGGCCGTCACTACGATCGAATGTAGTGCTGTAAGATTCGGCGTTTGGATGGCAGGCCGACTTGCCGCTACACTGGCATAAGAGAGCTTCTCTATGTGTTCTTGGCCAGTTTGTAGTGCCTCCTTCAGCCTGTCCATCTTCTCGCTGTGCACGGCCAAGTTATGACTGTGCTCCTCCAGAGCCTTTCTGAGGGATTCCGTGTCCACCTCTCTATTGGCCACTGGAGGAGGGATGGAGGCTTCCTCGGTCTTCTGCGTCTCCTGGACCTGTGTCCCGGTCGTCGCCGTCATTTTTCCGGTCGGGGGTTTTTTCTGGTTTTCCAGCTCTTTGACGAGCTGGTAGAGTCGGTCTGCTTGCGCTTTGACCTCGGCCTTTATCTCGTTCTTAGTGTTCTTCGAGGTGGTCATCAAAGCCTTTATTTTATTCGAGCACATCCTGGCCTCGTGAACTTTGGTTTTTTGGGTAGGCGGGCTGCCGACCTCGAAGGAGATCGACATTACTGGAGGTGTTTGATCCAGTTTTTTCGGAGGAGGAGTCCTCTTAGTGACGGTTTTACCCGCCTCCCATTCGCCCACACTCCTTCTGACGCTTTGTGTCGAAGGTCCTGCTTGTTCAGGTAATTGTTGTGGGCTTTTGTTCATCGAGGCCTTTGCAAGAGACCGGCTCTTAACAGGCGTGCGCACACCAGGCATCCCGCTCATCCTGACTTATGTTGGTTTGATGGGGATTAGTGTTGTGTCTAAGAGGGGTGGTGTAAAAAGCACCCCAATCGTGTGTAAAATTAAAGTAAATGAAAAAGGGGGTATTGTAAAGTATACCCCACTTTTTGTGTCAGTGTTGAGGTTCCCCTTTTCAAATAGGGTACTTGTCAACAGAATAAAAACCTACAGTTACGTCCTAAGCCTATAGTATAGTAGTACAATAGTACTACTATATGTCCTAGTCTAAAAATTTTAAAAAGTATAAATGTTGTCTATATTATTTTAATGTACGGTAGCACAATGCACTACCGTACGTCCACAATTTAAAATTTACACAATAAGTTAGCTGTAAAAATGCTTATTGTCTTAATCTAAGTATATAGCAGCACAATTTTTTGGGGGGGGGAAACTATTGGGGCCAAAAAATAGGGCTCCTCAAGCCGGTCACTATAGACCCCAACTTGGGTGGTCTACCTCTATTTTTGGCCGAGATAGCCCGGGGGGGGTAAGGTAATTTGAGGGGGGTTGGGGGGGGGGGGGGTAAAATCCAAAGTTTTTGGAGGGGGTGAAGGCGGCGGGGGGGGGGGAAACTATTGGGGCCAAAAAATAGGGCTCCTCAAGCCGGTCACTATGGACCCCAACTTGGGTGGTCTACCTCTATTTTTGGCCGAGATAGCCCGAGGGGGGTAAGGTAATTTGAGGGGGGTTGGGGGGGGGGGGGGTAAAATCCAAAGTTTTTGGAGGGGGTGAAGGCGGGGGGGGGGGGTAAAATGGGGGGGGGGGTATATACAAGTGGAGGGGGGTCAGGTATTTGGTAGGGTATGGTGGGGGTATACAACACTAGTCCAAACTCGGGTGACGTCAGGCCAGGGGTTGAGGAGTTCCCTCGATGTTTCCTGCTGAGGATTTTGTGGAGCTGTTCTATAGTCAGCTCTATAGTCAGCTTGGAACTGGCAGGTATGTCCGTAACACTCCTCGGAAAATTTTCACATCAGGATTCTTGGACCACGTTTTTTCTTTGAGGTTAAGTACCGAAAACGTGGTCTCACTGATGTTTAATTTCGCTCGCGAGTTTCACTGTTAAAAATCTGAAAGTCAGAATAGGGCTGAGGGCCACACTGAGGGTCAGTATCCCGTGATAAAAAGGGTGTGTGTTCGCTTTACTTTTCGAGTTATTCACTTGCGAAATTAACACTTTTAGGTTAAGCACCTGCACTGCTCTATAAAAAGTTAGTTACACACAATTTAAAAGTTTTGACGTCGGAAACTTCACGACTCGTCGATGGCCCACAAGTGGACAAAAACAGTATTTGGCTCTCGCCCCCAGGCAAAGTCTTTGAAGAAAAGTGGTTTTTCTTATTTGGCCAGCAGGTCCTCCACGTCGCACCGGAAAAATCCGGAGGACACCTCAAAAAGTGCGGGCAGCGAGGGCGCGCCCTAGCACTCCAAAAAACCTATAGGTCACCACTCAGAATTTGACAGCGTTTGAGGGAATGTGAAAAATACTTACTGAATTTTTCTTGTTTTACCCAGGAAAAATCCCAAAAGTGGAGTCCGAAGATTTCTTTTCGTGCGCGTACACAACACTCACTTGCCCGCACACTTTAAGGTATCACTCACTGGAAACGGGTGTAACTTTCCTATTTTCCCGATTTTTGAGCGCGGAGTGGCTTAAAACTGAACTGGCACGGGCGGGGGATCGCGAGAGACCTCATTCTAATATTGCAACCGATAGCCACACACGACATGGTTCATACAGATAATTACACAACAAAATACTTCCTGATATAAACGAAACAAACGCGTGAAAACAGCGGTAAACTTTAATTAGAGCTGCTAACCGATGGGTTACAACAGTGACTATAATACAAGGTTTTAATAGACTCATCACAAACCCATCATTTACACATTCTGAAGATCAAACCAATTAACAAAAACATAGCATAGCACAAGCAGCTTATAATGTCCCTAGTGCTAGGATCCAGGCCTCCTTTCTGGGGGAGGGACTGGCCCGTAAGCCACCACGCGGGCTCAGTGCGGGTTGGTGGATTAACATGGAACAAAAATAATTACTGGGAATTTTGTTTTTGGTGTGAAATGTCTTGATCGCAAATCTTTGCGCTCATGTGTAAATGCAACGGTACAGCAGAGATATTTGAAATGAAGTTATATTGTTTTCGTTAAAATTTTGATCTTCAATATCTCCGTAACAGAAAAACTCCTAGTATGGTGAAACACAACAAAAGGATCACAATTACGAAAAGAGAGTGACCCTCAGCTTCCTTAAGCATCTTTCTACACCCTTTAATGTAGATAACATGAATGTCGCAAACACTAAGAAGTATCACTTTTGCGGCGCCGCCTTTTTATTTGCCTTCCTTTTAATAGCCTTCCTAGGTTCTTTCTTTTCTTTTGATTCAGGAACAGCTTCGTCTATGGGGTCGATCTTGGGTTCTTGAAACTTGAAAGTGGGGAACGCGGTCATGTCAACCGCTTTGCCACCCCCATAATTCTTATTGAGCTTATCCATCTCTGACTTCAATTCCTTTAAAATAGATTGGCTGGGTTCCACAAACGAGTCATCAGGACTCTTACTCCTGTATTCTCTCAGTTTGTCAAGAAATAACTGCTGAACAGGGTCGGAAGCCGTTCCTTTACCCGTTCCTTTACCTGTTCCCTTACCAGTTCCTTTGTTCCTGGTGATAACTGTGGGAACCAGCGCTTTCCTTAATCCACACACATGTTTATAAGTAAACATATTCCAGAATATTATACTGTGATATTATTTTGTGAACTTTGACATTAGTAAGAATTATTTTAACAAGTCGGGTGAAATCATTGACGGAGAGCACGGTGACTTATGACGGCAAAATGTCAATGACAATTTAATTATATTAATTATCTTTGAAGTACTCTATGAAGTTTTATCAGAGACATTGTATTATCTAGACAGAACGTATTTAAGACACAATTTCAATATCGGTATTCACTTTCGCACTTACAGATAACGTCATAAGCAAAAAGAGATAGATAGATATACTTTGCCATCTTTTGTGCCAGTGTGGCCGAGTATGCCATAGATACTTATCTATAGACATATATCGGTACTAGATCTGTGCCACTGACATATCGATATTATCGAGTTTAGCTTTGGACTTATCTACAAATTTGGTCAAATGTCCATAAGAATCGTCCCTGACTGAGGATTTTTTTTTTTTTTTTAGGTATTATTTTTAATTATTTAAAGAGTGCATGTGTACTCGTACAAAGAGTGAACTTATAGGTCATTGTAAGAGTAGAAATCCACTCTATTGTAACTTTTCTGCGCATTATACGCGTTGTATAATAATGTTTATTCATAACTTGCGCAAAAATTAGGTACATCATTAGATCAAAGTGAAAGTTTTTGGTACACTCGTACGACTGTACAAACAGGTACTGATCAATACACTGATATATAGTATGCTAGTTCTTGTGCAAGACTTAAAATAAAGTTTATCGACGAGTATGTATATAAAAGTAATAAAATAAATAAGATCAAAATGGTTTAAATATAATAATTTAATTATTAAAAGGAATACTTGAAAATAAAGATGATTCAATCCATAGATGGGTCAAGGGATAGCGATAGCATGATTAATTAAAATGCAGTGTTCACAAGCGAGAATATGGTGAAGGTGTCCAGTTAGCTCGTTTTATATTCTTGATCCACTTATTTCTTAAATAAGTACTCTTAGGAAACCTGTGCACATTCATATTAGATTAATAAGAACAAATAGCAAATAAAGTTTATTAAATAACTAAAGTTTGTAAAATAAAAATACAGTATCGATAAATATTTCTTGTGACTATTGTCACATCTCTAAAATCGAAACTTAAGTAGATAATCTGTCATAGCTCTATCAGCGAACGCTTAAAAGTGTATTATTTCATTAAATAGAATGGTTTAAATTATACTTTACGTCCTCGACTTATTTAGAACTAAGATTCCTTTATTCGGGACAGATTATGAAATGTATTGCCTGCACAATAATTTCAGTATGCTAGTCGATAACTCACCTGTGGGAAGATATCCTTTGATTATGTTCTGTTAATACGCTCATTCTAATATTGCAACCGATAGCCACACACGACATGGTTCATACAGATAATTACACAACAAAATACTTCCTGATATAAACGAAACAAACGCGTGAAAACAGCGGTAAACTTTAATTAGAGCTGCTAACAGGTTTAGGGTTAGGGTTACAACAGTGACTCAAAAGTTATATCTTTGACGTCTATGATTGTCTCTTTTTTTTCACAGAGTTTTTATATAAGCAAGAACGAAAGCATTGACAGTTTCTGTTTGTCGTAAATATGTTCTGTCTAGGTAATACAATGTCTCTGTGTTTTATAACATCCACAGATTGTACCACGGACTACTTAGAGATATGGATTGCACCAAGGCCATACCACATGCCTTACGTAAACCATAACATAGAGCCTATTTTTTTTTTATAATCAATATACTCGCGTTTGACCACTATCTCGCTTGATGGTAAGCGATGATGTGGTCTACGGTGAAGCACGCTTGCCTAGAAGAAACCTATTCACTATTGACTTAAAGACCCCAAGGTTGTAGCTATCAGGGAACAAAGACCCCGGAAGGGAGTTCCACTACTTAGGTGTGCGCACAATAAAAGTATTAGCAATACGCTTTGTGCGCATGGGAGGGTTGTCCACCATGTACGGATGGCGCATGGCCGTACGTATTGTAGTCCGATGATGGAAAGGGCTAGGCGAAAACAAATTGTGCAGTTCCGTCGCATACTCCCCGAAATGTAGCTGATAAAAAACCGAAAGGCTGGCGAAAGAAAAGAACTACCATCCGATCTGGAGCTGCGAATAGGCGGAACCACCAAATGATTACCTTCTCTGCCATCCTGTACTTTAAAATTTGGATCACCATTACTCAAGTCTGTGTCGCTTTCTCCAGGAATAATAGGTGATACACGGCAATCTACATGTGCCTTCTTACACCCTTCAGTATCCTTGAAATACGCTGCGGCATTCAAATAACTTTGATTTTCTGGCTTATTGGATATATCACTTAACATCTGTAAAGAAATAAAAAAATTGAGTTAGTAAAATCATTGATAGTACCCAACAGGCAGGCCCCATAAAATGAAACGCCTTGAGAACAATTTAATGAATTTTACATACGTTACATATAAGTTTGAGTAAATATAATTATGCTCGACTTATCGATGTTCGAGGCTCTGGAGCTTTGACGCGAACAGTGCATCGTTGCCAATAAGTCTCTTGGCCCGTCTGTCAATCGACTCAAGTGCATCAAGCTGGTATTTGGCAGATCCATCCCAGCGGTGAGAGCAGTAATCCATGCATGACCGGACTTGCGTTTTATACAAAGTTGAGCAACTGTTCAGGCGTACCGTCTCACCTTTGCAATAATCCCCAACTTTTTTGCAGCTAACTGAGCTTTCGCCTCAATAAATGGATTGAAGTTGAGGTTAGATGTTAACGTAACACCAAACAGTTCGAGATGGGATGGTGGTTACACCACGG
Source organism: Orthosia cruda (assembly GCA_964057195.1). Classification (NCBI taxonomy): domain Eukaryota; kingdom Metazoa; phylum Arthropoda; class Insecta; order Lepidoptera; family Noctuidae; genus Orthosia; species Orthosia cruda. The sequence continues at coordinate 26,709,137 of OZ059832.1, forward strand.
AAAAATGGGGCCGGGAGGAATTGGCTCTTTTTAGCGTGTAAAAGACACGCCTGGATCTTAACAGCATTGAAACTGACCAGATTGGCATCATACCATTCAAGACCGCCTTCAAGGAAAGGTTCAAGCGTTCAACCATGGCCTCCCGGAGAGACCGAATCTGAGGCATACGGACTGTGCACCGGACACTTATCTCTCAGCAACAGTGCTATCGGTAGCGTACCCAAAGGTTCTGGGTTTTTGCAGATCATTAATGTACAGCAAGAATAATGTTTCCGAGAGAACTGACCCCTGAGGGACTCTGGCGTTGATATCTAATTGACAGTACGAGCAGCCCTCGATAACCACTCGGACGGATCGATCCCTCAGGAAGTCCGCAATCCAATCACACAGACTACTAGGCAGACCGAAGGAAGGAAGCTTACGAATGAGGCTTTCGTGCCAGACCCTGTCGAAAGCCTTAGAGATGTCGAGGGAGACGGCTAGCGCTTCCCCGTGTCTCTCTTTCCCCAGTGGACCAATTTATGTATTGGCGATCACTGAGGATGTCGTTCGCTTCTAGGTATCCCATTCTACTCTCAAGACTTGTACCTGAAGTTTCCATGCCACTGATGCCACTATAAACGTGGTCACCTACTAGACCCAACGATTTAAGGGTTAATTCAATATTTACACTAAAAGAAGAATAACTTCTCGCTCTATCTAAAGCTTTAGTCTCTTGAACGGACCGCTCAATGCTGCGGCATGCGGTACCAGATACTTAATCCTCCTTACCGTTGCCGCATACTTAATGATGGAACAAAATACCCTTCGAGACGTTTTGCATATGATTATGTGTCTGATACCGCTTACCGCAGTGTTGTGCGTCCCGAGCAAGCTTAATTAGCCAATCAGGGCAACTGGCACTAATCTAGTACATTATGCACCACGCACTATGGCTGACAGTTGACCTCCTAGATTTCCATACAGACTTCATTAATACGCCTGTCTGAGTGTCTGCATCATAGGACTGTTAATGTCGGGTGTTAGGCCGTGGGGAATATCTGTCAAAGCTAAGTAGGTGACTTAAAATTCATTGGAAATGAATAGCCTCCCCTATTAATTTCCATATTTTTTTAGTTACTTTAGCTTGGTCATTAACCGAATGAGAACTCAGTGCCTTGGTTTTTATGAAGAAGTTTTTTATGAAATAGATTGAAAGAATAATAAGGATTATGTGGCTATCAGTAGTATTAGTGGCCAAGTAAATATTTTACTATTTTATTGTACCTACACCAAAACAACATATAAAATAAAGTTCATGTACAAAGGCGAGCTTAACTCAAAGTTGAGTTTAATAATAAGTCTAAAAAGTTGCTGTGGAAATACTCGTAATTCCAGAATTTTAGTATTGTTCCGTGATCATCATTAACCGCTCCTCACTTTTGTAATTATGATCATAAGAAGCATTTTTATTAATTATTATTAATCCATTTATTTCAGGCTACAGGGCCCATATAAAATAACTTAAACCTAAACATACATAAGAATGGTGTTAGTAACAATACAAACTTATACCTATGTTAGTAGCAATTTCAACAACTATTACAATTTCACAAAGATTAAATGATCATCAATGATCATTGCTTCAGCATTCCAGCTGCAATACTGGAGCAACGATTCATTTGAACACAGTCCAGCCTGTCAGCAATCATGGCCAGGATGCCGTTGGAGCTGGCCCGCACCCTGCGCACCAAGGATGCACATCTTTTACGCATCAATGCATAAAAGCAATCAACGCGCATTTCCGCAAACATCCCTGATGCGCTACAGAAGCGAGGCAGCCCCATCAGCACCCTGAAGGCATTATTATACTGAACGCGAAGGGCGCTGTACGATTTTTGCGTGAAATGAACCCACAGGCTACAGGTGTAAAACGAGGTACAGAAGGCCCTAAACAGAGTCTTCTTAACCCCCGCAGAAGCACGTGAAAACCTGCGGGCAATCATATTCGCTCTGACCGACAGCGCCCTCCGCTCTCTCTCAATATCGTCATCGTCCCTGAGGCCAGCGGTCAATACGTGCCCAAGGTACTTAAAGGTCTGTACCCTCGACAATTTTTTATTTTTTTATGTAATAAAAAAATAAAAAACAATACTTAAATATTTCGCACAATGAAGATATCTTAAAATATAAGATAAGTAATATTGTTTCTTAATTCTTTACATAAATGGTAATGTGATTTTGGTACGAAAGAAATACTATAGATATGATTACAAACTTTGTAGCAGCATCGCATTCGCAGTCAGTCGATCATAGTTGAAGGTTACATCAGCAATAAACAAAACAGTACCTGGGCGACCGAGTTCTGCTCGGGTGAAAATTTAAAAAACGACGTTTACTAAAAATAAAACATTGGTGCATCGATATATCGCCCCCGAAACCCCCTGCTTACTATATTTCATGTAAATTGTTTGCGGTGTTTCCGAGACACAGATTATATATAGACAAGAATTGCTCGTTTAAAGGTATTAGATTAGGTTTGTGTAAATATACCTCATTTAAAATAAAATAAGTCAGTTATAAAATAATCTAATCGTAATATAACAGTCCTTTTTTTGACGAATTGTTAATAACATAAATCTGTGAATAACATTCCCAAAATCGCGAACAGTATCTTTACAGTTGTGCGAGATTTTCTGTATTTGTACAGACAATCTCGCAAAAACATCAAGATCACAGCAACCTTTTGAAATATGATTCACTACGCACTATGAACAGAAAGAGAAAAGTAATTCGGGTTATATTTAATTATTCAGCAGAACGGATTGTTTCCTGCGGCGGATTGCCCCGCTTCGGACTGCTCGCACGCACACTACGCAATCAGGTATACCGACGCAGAATGTACCTCGATTATTTATTCCAAACATAATTCGTATTATTGCGTTACTATACTTGGTACATATGTTTCTAAGCTAGTTGAACTAAGTTAATTACTTAGTGAAACGTAAAAGTGTTCTTAATAATGCGAAAATTAGGGTGAATTTACGTTTGTTACTGCTAATCACGCAAGAACTGGTGAACAGATCTGAATGAAATTTGACACATAGATAGATCATAGTAATGTTCCCTTGGGACAAACCGCGAAACCGCTGGCAGAAGGTAGTTTAAAAATAAATTTCGATCGAAATAAATCAAACAAATACGACTACTAATTTCGGTTAGAATTTAAGAAACGTAGATAAGGGTCAAACCAAAAGCTTTTACACGTTTAATCTTTCACATATTTAAATAAAAAATAAAGTCTGAAAAAGAATATTTTATGTAAGTACGTTTTCAACACACTTGCTCATAAAGTGGCTCTAATTTCACCGCAATCAGGCACATCGACACATGACACCTGTTATCAAACTGGGACTTTTTCATTACTATTATTCACAAGTGAGTTATAGTTTTTTTTTTTAATTTATTGGTTAAGTTACTTTGTTCTTAAAAAAAATTCGATACAAAAAAGATCGTGCTCAATAGTACAAATATAAATTTTGTTTTTGGTTGTAATAAAGAAAATTTGAAATTCCCCATTTTGTACGTGGCTAAAACGCTATCCGCGAAAAGCCAAAAAAAAGAAAACTCTATTCTTTTTATTCCATGGCCGATCGTCATTGTTAGATGCGCGCGCATAGGAAAACTGATTAATATTGCCCGCCATTGCGAAAAAAAATTCACAACTCGTTTGTTTGTTGGGAATGATTTTTTGTATTATTTTCTTCACAAGTGTGTTGAAAAGCGTCGTATGATACACGTGTGTATTGATGATTACCGACCTCGGCTCTCTTAAGACCCTCGCCTGACGGCTCGGGTCTCAATGGCGCCTCAGCGATAATCACCAACATTACACACTTGTACCATAATGTACTATTATTAATATGAAAATAAGGCCGACTTACTTTTAAACTTAAATTTTTTTTATACAAAATTTCACGTAAAATTAGCTTAGTAATTATAAATCACGCCGTTGAATATAAAAACTACAAACCCTTACAACAATGATGATGGCGAAATGGGTCAGCCGTATTACGAGCAACTGAAGCATACTGTAACTTCGGGCCCTGAACAGGGAAAGTCAATTCCATCTGGCAACTTTTTTCAGAGAGCTTAAGCCGAGCGGCATTGAGTCGACCTTTTCTATTGATTTTTAACTCCGCCGTACCTCATTGTTTTTCTTGTGATTGTCTCAAAAGGTTAAACAAAGAATTTCGAATGCACAATACTCCACAAATTAGTGTGTGTTTAGAGAGGTATGTAATATTTGAACGAATTTCCTTATCGCACGTTATAGTTCTGATTTGTTTGCGGGCTGAGGGGCTAGCTAGACCGTAAAAGTGTAACAATGAAAAAACGACACCCTTATGCTGTGATTTTTGAGGCACTTCCCGATTACGTAGGAAACTAAAACATTTTTCAATCGAAGCTTGCCGTAAATTTTGAGAAATTCTTATTTATAATTTTAATGTTTAAATACCCTTTTTTATTAATATAAACAAAAATATATAAATAATCATATTTTGCGTGATAAAATGTGCGAAGCACAGCGTGCTGCATGCAGGATAGTACAAGCGATGATCCGCACAAAAGAGAGACGCCGCCGAGGAGAGAGCCGGAGACGCACGAAGAAAACCGAAAACGTACGAGGGCGCGCTGACTAGACACATATAGTTCTTACGCTAGCAGCCGCTATTGTGTGTTTACACTGAGCATCAGCTGTGTTGTTGTGATTTCAGTTTCGTCATATTTTACGACACTGAAAGACTGTAAATTTAATTAATCGAACTCCGTTCCAACCGCGTGTCCATAAGATACCTCTCTTTTTTGTATTCTATCTCTGTCTTGCGCCGACTAGTTGGGAACTACACTTAAAACAAAAGATGTAATAAAGTTTAGTGAACCGCAAATTGCGCGGAAGGCAACGAAGCGCAAGATTCGCTAACAAGAACGGCTCCACACTCGTGGAACACATCTTTATTCTTTGACACGGGAAGTCTCTCTATTGCCTACCTGCGGCATTTTCCAAGAAATGTTACCTCCGGACCTAAGTTGTTATATATTTTCATTTAAGTTACCCTTGGCCGTTATAGGAAAAACATATTCAAATTGTCATTTTACTTGCAATCTTGAGGGTAAATTTTCACTGAACCGGGTAAACAAAGTTAGTTGCCCACAAGTTTTGCAGCAGTATTCATGTGTGTGCCCACCTTTACCTGTACAGCTGGTTTTAACATGAAGAGTCCAATTTCTTACTACAAAATCTATTTGATGCTTGTTCATACATGTGTATTACGTTAAGAGGTTTTCCTTAGATACTTTTGTGTTTTGAAAATTGTTCTGTTTCAGGAACTTCTGGCAGATCTAGTCGAGTAAATAATATATGATGTGGGGGAGCTTGTTAAGAGAACGATCTTTTAGTTTCGTAATGAAATATTTTTCAGGCTCCAGTTATTTGTTATTTGAAATACTGATTTAGGATAAGGTATTAAAGTGATACCATTCATTTACTAATTTAGCTTGCATTTGGTTAAGTTACAACTCATAAACATGGAAGAGTTTTAAGATGCCCATACCGTTACACCATTCCTACTACTTGATAAATAGATACATGAATATTACTGTTGAATATGTAGCTTTTATTTAGCTTAGTTAATACAATGCCTACAATAATTCAACAACCTTCTTTTATGAACGTTCGCCTCAACAATCTATCAAATCAAATCAAATCAAATCAATCATTTATTCGCATAGAATGTAGGTATTGTACAATATAGTTGTTATAAAATAAAGTGAGCCGGGTACATTCTGCCCGAGTATAGGCATGCAAAATTCAACAATAATGTCATCATCAATAAGCATAAGGGTAAAATTATAAAATAGTGTTGATTAAGATACAAATAAATTATTTTAACAAGTCCAGAAGTGTATCAAATAATGTCAATAATATTACAATGTTGAGATGTCACACATAGGATCATTCAAAAAATCACTTATCGAATAATAACATTTCTGTATCAAAAAAGCCTTGAGTTTACTCTTAAAATGTTGAAGGGTATCACTTTTCATGCTGTCCGGTAGTTTATTAAATATTGTTGGGCCCATGCAGAAAACACTTTTCCCAAGTAGTGCCGTTTTATAGCCACCGGTAATTAAGAGGTTTTTGTATTGACTTCTCACGGGACCTTTCTTGGAGTCCGAGACCTTAGCAAACAATTTATTATTTATTTTTACAAAAATTGCCATCTCTAAAATATATAACGATGGGAAAGTAAGAATTTTTAAAGATTTGAACACAGGCTCACAACTATCTCTAGGTTTAAGATTACACATCGCTCTAACACAACGTTTCTGGGCTCTAAATATGTTATCTCTTAGACTGCAGTTACCCCAAAAAATGATTCCAAACCTTAAGACCGATGCGACCAAACCGTGGTACGCTACCAAAACAGTATTTATGTCTACTTTTTTTGCCAGGTTAAAAAGAACATAAGCCGCAGTGCTTAACCTTTTGCACACCTCATCTGCCTGCGGTTTCCAAGTCAATTGATCGTCTATATTAATTCCTAAAAATTTCGCGACCTTTGTTTGATTGATCACTTGTCCATTATACTGTACATTAACGTTCGGCGGAATTGTACGTTGGTGAAAATGCATCACGTTAGTCTTTAGTAAGTTTATTACCAGGTTGTTTTTATCAAGCCATTCAATAATATTCCCAAGGTTAATGTTGATATCCTGTTCATAATTATTAATATTTGTACATTTTATCAGAGCTGTGCTGTCATCAGCAAATAGAACCATTGGATTTGGTATCTGGCGGGGGAGATCATTTATATACAGCAAAAACAGCGGGGGACCCAACACACTACCTTGCGGTACACCAAATTTGACAATTCTACCATCAGATTGATATTTTTGTTCACATTTAGATCTAAGACAAATTCTGGATATCTATGTTTTATCTTTCACAGAATTGCCTGAAATCCAACCAGGACACCATCGCTCATTACCAGATCTTAGGGGCACAGTATCCCCTCCGACAGGTTACCGCATTATCGAGGCAGGGGGCTCAGTAGCCGTGGCTTGGACATTCACGGTGAAGCGAAGGAAACCCGAGGAGAGGCCGCCCGTCAGGCCTTTTGCCGATAAGCCGACGACGTAGGGGCCAACAAGTAGGTTTCGGTGCCGCTTAGGCGACATCGCAACTTAGGCTGACAATTGGAGGCCGTGGCGGGAGAGGAGTGCCGGTATTACGGTGCGCCGCTCTCCCTATCCTCCGCGGCCTGCACGCGGTCGCCACCGTCTGATGGCAAACGCGGTGGGGACCAGGGGAGGAGGAGTTTCGGTATAGTGTTAGTCACTCTCCCTACCCTCTGCGGCGGAAAAGTGTTAGGTGGCGTAGCCACTGTCCGAGCCCATCACAGGGAAACCAAGGGTGCCATACACGGGGTCGTCTGGCACCCAATTGCTTGTTTGATCCCTGGGGTGGTCACGGCGTGCAAGGTGTTCTAGTGTGCCGGTGATGAAGGGTACTCCCGTGAAGGAGGGTCCCGTGACGGACAGTCACGGCGGGTTCGCGGTGAGTCCTAACGCGTGCCCGTGTTCCCGCCATAAGCGGCACAGAAAGACACCGTGGAGTTATAGTGGGTTGTAGTCCCACATAACTGCGCTATCTCCTCGTGGTAGCGCAGTATGCCTGAGCATTTATCAAAGCAAAAAATACAACCGACTTCCAAATAAAAAAACAAAAAAGTGAAAAATAACTTCAATTTCGGCAGTCGGTGTTCTTGTTTTATTTTCTTCGTTTTTTGACACCGACTTCCGAAATTGAAGTTATTTTTCACTTTTTTGTTTTTTTATTTGGAAGTCGGTTGTATTTTTTGTAAAAAGTTTTTTTTATTTTTCTCTTTTTAGTTGTGCTACACAATTTACCGGGTACCAATAATGCCCATAGTGAAACCAGAACAGATTTACCCAATACACCCAATAACATGAAACTTAAACAAATTCGGTCGAATAAGGGTATACCAAGGTGAACTGTTTACACCTGCGTACCCCTTTAGAGCGTACTAGTGTAATGTTATGTTATGAAATGGTGTAAACAATAAACATAAATGCGATTGCAGCTATCCCGAGTGATTTGCCGTCATTTATTGAAGAGTTCTGATGTATATCTCCGAAGTTCTTTATCAGATCTTGATGAAAATTAAATGGGACCACATGACAAACGCCAGCTTTCAAATAAAAAAAGAATCATCAAAATCGGTTCACCCAGTAACAAGTTCTGAGGTAACAAACATAAAAAAAAACAGTCGAATTGAGAACCTCCTCCTTTTTTTGAAGTCGGTTAAAAAAGGAGCACAGTACACCATATCGCTGAGTAGAGTTAACCCCCGAGAGCTCAGCGCTTTCATGGCGGGATCTATAAACCCCGCGATCCGCATGTGCCAGCAATACGGCTTGAATAATGAATGCTACACGACCCGCCATATTGGCCCGTTTTCGTTTTTAATTTTCCATTACTTACATTAATAAATAATGGGAGGTACGCGAGACAGAATATTGCGTTTAATTGATTATTCACCGTCAAGTTATGATGTACTTTTGGATGTTTTCTACATCATATTGCTAGTTCATTATAAACAGTTCTTATTATAGCAATAGTAGTAGTGTTTTGTAAAAACAGCACCGTGAAAACTCAAGTGAAGGTAGTTTGAGATGAGCTGTAAATTCACTAGCATACGAATTGACGGCTAACTTTACTTAAGTAACGTATTTTTAACCCCCGACGGAAAAAGAGGGGTGCTATAAGTTTGACGTGTGTCTTGTGTATCTGTCTGTGGCATCATAGCTCCTAAACGGATAAACCGATTTTGATATCGTTTCTTTTTGTTTGAAAGGTGTCGAAAGTGTTCTTAGCTACGTTTAAATAAAATAAAAATTGTTTGATTAAAATTGGTTCAACCCTTCAAAAGTTATGGGCAGTTATTACTCTTTGAATCGGGGTATTTTCGCAGAATTTTGTCATAATTACGTGTTCAATAGATTTTCGATTGAAACGCATCTACTACTATATAAATACATATGTAGCATGCAATACAAATGATCGGGGGTCTTACAAATTTTACTTGTATTTTTTGAATAGACTGACAGAATGTCGTTATTTATAAACGCTATTTCGCCACACACTGTACCTGCTTATAATATAATGAGCAATTTTAATAGATTAATTGCCTTTTTACCCGACTGCCGAAGGAGGGTAATGTGTTTATCAGTCTATGTATGTATGTATATATGTTTGTTCCTATGTGGCGTTCTAGAGACCAAACGTGTAGGCCGATTTTGATGATTCTAACGTCAAACGATTCGTCTTAACACTGCGAGTATTACTGGCTACATTAAAATTGGAAAAGAAAAAAATGGCGGCTTTTGGGCGCCATTTTGTGGGGATTTTTTTTTTCTTTCCAATCCCATCGTGTGGTGTATCCGCGCCAGCTCGCGAACATGTATCCTCCGACTGCACAGCATGATTTTCTTCTTGTTAACGTCTTTTAAGTTCGCTTTTTAACCGACTTCAAAAAAAGGAGGAGGTTCTCAATTCGTCGGCATCTTTTTTTTTTTATATTTTCCCCGATTACTCAAAGAAGCCTGGACCGATAACAAAAAATCTTCTTTTGTTTTGAAGGGTATACTTCCTAGTTGGTCCCATAGTCATCAGGTCAGGATCTGATGATGGGAACCTAGAGAAGTCGAGGAAACTCCTCAAATATTATAGGCATACACATAGTGATTTAGGTTTTTCATCAACAATGCAATCATTTGCACTCAGAAAGTATAATTTGGTGAAGTGGAACTGATGAAGAAGACCACAGATGGTCACTGGAACTCCTAAATGCTAAGTATGTCACGGGTATAAAATATCTCAAATAGTTAACCGACTATGTTGAAGCAAATACTTATAAATGAATGGTACTGATGAAAATGGCCATGCCATTTTTCTGATATAAAACAATGTATTCTAGTCGTGCTTGGGCTTATTGGAATCGTCATGAGATGTACTTTGACCTTAAATGATTATCATGTTAATTGGATATCCCTACCAAAACTAAAAAGAGAAAAATAAAAAACCATTTAACAAACAAACAAAATTTCAAAATTTAAAAAACCCCCGACACATTTATCTTGAGAAAACATCACGATCTAAACAGTAAAACGCGCATAACTTTTGAACGGCTGAACCGATTTTATTCAAACATACCTAAGAACACTCTCGATACAATCACCTTTCCAACAAAAAAAACTAAATCAAAATCGGTTCATCCGTTGAGGCGCTATGATGCCACAGTCTGTCTGTGGCATCATAGCGCCTCAACGGATGAACAATTACACAGATACACAGACACACAGATACACAGATACACAGCAACACACCTCAAACTTATAACAGCCCTCTTTTTCCGTCGGGGGTTAAAAATCAAACCGACTTCCAGAACAAAAAACTACAAAGCAAAAAATAACTTTTATTTTCCGAAGTCGGTATAGAAAAACTGAAAAACATGGGTACACAAGTAAAATTTCAAAATTTAAAAAACCCCCGACACATTTATCTTGCGAAAACATCACGATCTAAACAGTAAAACGCGCATAACTTTTGAACCGCTGAACCAATTTTATTCAAACATAGCTAAGAACACTCTCGATACAATCACCTTTCAAACAAAAAAAACTAAATCAAAATCGGTTCATCCGTTGAGGCGCTATGATGCCACAGACAGACACACAGATACACAGATATACAGACACACAGATACACAGATACACAGATACACAGATACACAGATACACAGATACACAGCAACACACCTCAAACTTATAACACCCCTCTTTTTCCGTCGGGGGTTAAAAAGACACCGGTTTCGGAAAAGAAAGTTATATTTTGCTTTGTAGTTTTTTGTTCTGGAAGTCGGTTTGATTTTTAGTTAAAAAGTTTTTAAGCAGTCGGATTTTTTGATTTTTTAAATTAACTTTTTGGTATAGTGACCGAAATCGTGGCTGCGTTCTGTAGTGCTTGCAAGGGAAAATGGTTTGGTGTTATGTACGCATGTATGTTACGGCAATAACCCAATATTACATGGCGCTAAAATGTAAACTGACGTCAATGTTACTGGTGTGTAGTATTTATACACATCGGTCTACAATTTCTGGGAATGAAAACAAAGGAAATGCGGGCAGAGAGCTCCGAAAGTCATAATTCGAGGTTTGGCTCTCGCCTATTTCCTCCGCCAGTATTCGACAAAATTAAAAGAGATTCCATAAATTGAATAAAAATATGCTTTGCTTCTATGTTTTTCTTTTTTACAAGCGTTTAATTTAAATTGACTTATTTGGATCAAATCTTGCAACTGAATTTTTAAACACTTGTCCTCATCCAATTGAGCTGAAATTTTGCTTACACGTTTGGTTTGGATTTGGATGACAATGCTCGTTAAGCTAAAAAGCTTGTTTAAAAATGTTATTTTTATTTGACTTGTCTCATTTATAGTTGTCAAATTTGTTCACTGTCGGAAGTCGTATGCCGGTTCCCAGCAACCGTAGGCATGGGCTTGCGGACGGCAAGTGATGGGTAGTTCGCCGTCAGATAAGGACCAGGCCTGAGTTTACGGCGCGTAGTGTTCTACGCGCGCCTCATAGGAATGTCAGCAATGTGACGGTGCCCGCTAGGGCCGATGTCTGTCTGGTTCGCTAATAAATTTATAGGAGAGTTACCGCGGCCCCGGCACAAGCAACTAAAGGGACACGGGTGGGTTTTAGTTAGTAAAAGTCTGACACGCCGTCCCGCTTCACACAGAGCGCTCATTGAGAGAATTATAAAGCAAAAAAAAGTCCTGTATTGACAGCGCAATTCTGAAATTTTTTGAGGGTTCTAGTCTTAAGTTCTAGTGCTTCTAATGATAATATATCATCAAAAATTAAAACAAAAGGGCACAGTATATATCTTTCTTTTTTAGTTTATGGAATATCCATATTCCATTATGGTGTAAATCATTTCAGTACAAAACATTTATTACACATAGTAATAAATGTTTTGTAAAAAAATATCTTTTAAATTCTTATATTTAAATTGGTCCAATATTGGAGGAGGATTAGGCGTTAGCCAAACCTCGAATTATGACTTTTTACTTAAGATATACAGTCGGATGACTGCGACCGCATTTCCCGTCAGGGTGTGCCAAAATGAACTTAATTTTGTGAGTTGTGAGTGCGTCGCGGAATTTACGCTGCATTCGATTTCATACTAATCTCCTGTTTTCACCACACGGCGACGCAAAATGAGTTGTATTTATATTGCGCTAGACGTGAGGGAGGGGAGCAAGGCAAGCATCAGCGCCCCGTACAAACGTAGAATAGCAACTGAAATTACGTCCGTCAGTCTGGCAGCCTAACCGAATTTCTGTTGAACGTAAATTCCGCGACGCATTTTACGCGACTCAAAGCTTTCAAAATTACAATCATTTGGCCTCACCCCTATGAAGGATCCGCGGAAGGTCAGTTAACAAGTTTTGTTAATATTGAAACAGTTTTCATCTCCCTAAAGGGGCTTTCTCTTAACCGAAGCCTTTTCTCAGAAACAGTATGAACGATTTCTGTGTAGCCACCCGGTCTGAAAATCTATCAACGTTTTTAACCGAACGGGTCACTCCAATTTTCCACAACGACGGTTTTATATAAACGCGGGCTAGCTAAACAAACCGAAACCTATCATTTGGCTTTGATTATAAAATTCGGGTACTTCGGATCTATATGAAAAAGTAGTCGGGAACAATTTACTCGAAATTCGTTGGTTGTTACTGTGAGATCGAATCAGGTCAAACAGTTTAGATAAGTAAACATCGTTTTTCAATAAAACTACACTACTCCTAAACATCTATTGATTAATTATAACTCAAATAATTTGTAAAATATGAGACGAAAAATCTTTAATCCACGAGATTATTTGCAGAATTGAAATGTGAGAGAATGGAGGAATAATGAAGGAGGCCCACCTCGACCGGAAGCCATTCCTCCGTCGCACGTCGCTCCGGTGCGACGATATCCGGTGCAGCTCAATTTCCTGGATCGTGGAAATTCCACTGAGTTTTTATTTGCCCTCCTGATTCCTGCGTCCGTGCCGTTTTTATCCTCAAATGTTATTGCTAGTTTTATTCCGTTCATCCGTTGCTATGATTTGGGATCTACTCTCTACGAGTATATTTGATATGTCACTGGCCGAAGAGAAACACAAATGTTTTTGACAGCCAATTATCAACATTGACATCCTTGCCTTTGTCAATATTATTGTTATTACGCAGTCTCGTCGTTTGTTTATTCAGGTTTTGTAAGAATAGTTATAATATGCCGTTTGGATATGAATGCAGGGAAAGGCTTTTAAAACAGGTGCCAGCTAAGCCGACAGTTCGGACCCGTCCTATAGAACAAGAAACAAAATCGCCTGGTCCACTGACTTATGAACTGCCACAGTTATGCGGTAAGGCATGTATTCATTGAGGTAATAATGTACTACGCACTAGAGAAGTCACCACACATCACTGCTGTATTCCGTTCATGTGGGGTCGGCCGGCCGCACTTCACTCAGTTGCTTACTAGATCTTGAGCGCCTATGTCATTGTTTGTTTTTAAACGAAAAAACGTTCAAACGCATTAAATATGCGGTCGTGTGTTTTAAGATATTGCACTTATAATTCAACTAATACGGCGAAATGCAAAGGAATAACTTTTCGTCAATGAGTAACTAGATAATCATTTTTAAATTGAAATATTTGGTGGGCGCCATGATGCCTCATTTCTCATATAGACTAAAAATTAAGATGTGACAATTTGTGTAACAAGTGTAAGTAGAATAGTAGTAGGTAGTAAAAATCAAAGTCAGATAGACTTTGGTTTTTATAGCGGAAATTAACAATCTTAAGTATATTCAGAAAGGAACTGACTGTGGTTATTCAAATAAATAGTTTAACAAATTGGTAGGTATGATAGGTGGGTAGGTGTCTAGGGTAGGGTAGGATATGTAGGTATCCAGTTGACGGGAGCGAAGTCACGGGGGACAGCTAGTACCTAAATAATGGGATGACGTAAATTACTTCAAAGTCAGCGTTTACCTTTGATATTCTTATGCAAAGCAAACAGGACGGTTAATACTGAGACCTTACAGGTACTTGCTGGCATACTTCCGGTCAACCTTGATGTGCAACGATGTGCTGCAATGTACTATTAAGCACTAGAAACCATGGACGCGGAGTGACCGTGAGAAAATCTCTAGATTATTTGAACCACATATTGACGTCTGGGAGGAACTTTTTTCCAAATGGCAATGTAGGTGGGATAATTATTCCACCAAGGGCCACCAATTCTTTCCATCTGTTCGCGTGCGACTGGCCAGGACGTGACTGGAGGTGGATCACTGTGTTGCCCAATATCTCACAGGGCAAGGTAACTTTAAAAGTAAATCATTTTCCTTCAAGCTCGTTGCCTCGCCTTTATGTCAGTATTCTACATCTGACTGCGAATATGTACAATCTGCCCATCATATCTTATGGGAGTGTATTCTTTGGCAGAATGAAAGCAACACTATGTTGAATAATGTACAGGCTGCATCAGAAGATGTTTACTATACGGATCTTGTGGTAACTAGAACCAATTTCCGTGCGTTCAAGCGTTTTTGCCATACCTATTTATTATTGGAATCAAATATAACACCTCACAATGTTAGGACCCATTAATATTAATGCAATTATTTTTCCGTGGTGCCAGGCAACTGGGATTATCCCAGTTGTAAATGACCCTTTGTGCCTATTGACCTTGTTTGTTCTGTCTCCTACTTGATATGGAGGGAACTGGAAATTTTTAGATTTTCCTACTCCTCCACTATTCTTTTCTGATTAATTTCGTTGCGGCATCCAAGACAGTTAAATTCATTCTCCGGGACTTCGTCGAGCTTCATTGCCTCGGTGCTTTTCTGGTGGTCGCCACTATTGATTTTGGCTTTCAGGAGTTGCAGTGATTTGGGAATAGTGCTGTGGGAATATCCCAAAAAAGAAGTACATAAATATAATATTAAATTAATATACTATTTTATTAATATAATATTACTTTACTAAGGTTATTTCAACATTTTTTTTTTTTTAAATGTTAATTCTAATGAAGCTTATTAGGTATAAAGCTATGTAGGAACCGCTTCTGTAGTCAGTCAGCAGTTTAGTCTATATGAGTGACAAGTTGTTGCAGAATGTTGAACGAAACGCGTAAGCGCCATGAAAATCAAGGCGCTTTCGTCTTTTTGATCGCGAGAAAACTATACCTTAGAAGCGCTCTAGCGCTGCGTGTTTATACTGTTTTGTTAGACGGCTAATTATTGTTTCAGCGCTGCAGCGAAGTTTAGTTTAAACTCTTGTCAAAATGGAGCATGTCCTTTACTTAGGATAGCTTCTCTAGTACATATTATCTCAATGCATGTATTTCTGTTTGTTTTCATGTGAAGAACTTCTCGTTACCCGATTGTAGATGTAGGTGAAGTAGGGACAAAAGGCAGCAGCGTCCCCCGTTTGAGGTACGACTTTCCCTTGACTGACGTCGAATTGTGGGGGAGAGGGGGTTAACCCCCCCTTAAAAGGAAAAGTTGCGACGCTCCCCCCTTTTCAAGATTTTATTTTTTTTAATTCTGAGGCATTTTTGTCATTTTTTGGATTAAAATTAATAATAAGTGTAAAAAACAAGTGACCCCTTTTAGGGGAAGAGGGATACCCCCTTTTAGAAGGGAGGGAACCCCTTTCATCAAGAAAAAATAGGGGGATTGATTCCGAGGGATTTCTGTATGTATTTTGAGGCTCCGGCGCTGCGGGCAGAGCAGCCTCTACACCCTTGCGTAACAAATCGCAAGTATCCATCCTCGCCTCCGCAGCTTCGGCTTGTTGGTCGCCTTCGGCAACCAGCCTTAGCCGCTCCGGCTCGTCCGATGCCCTACGCGCCTCCGGCTCTTTAAAAACACTCTAGCGGTAGGACAGACTCGTACCATGTGGAGTCGGGGTCAATCAATTCGGTTCTTTGACATTAGTTGAACCTGACCTATTTCATTTGTTATCTGCCCTATTAGATACTGTTAAAATAAATCAAATTAAATACTAATCAATAAATTTATATACAATAAAATTTTACCGAACGTTTCACAACTTAACCGTAGGTAAAACGAAACGTTCAATGGCCAGAATTCTATATGATATAGGGATTGACCTAAATATTTCAAAAATAATTAATTTTCAATATTTTTTTTATCAAATACTGCGCGTCGTCGCTAATAATAATGTAACCTTTCTTTAAAAAAAGTATCAATCCCTGACTCGACGTCAGTCAAAGGAAAACTGAGCCGCGTTTGATACTGAGGAATGGTGCGTGTACCTTGCTAAGTTATGGCACAAAGTACGTAAGTGGAGGCGCGCATTCTGTTTTATTTTTTGGTAATGGTAAAAAGAAGTAAGTAATTTTTGGGTTCATTAGCCAAATTATGAAATTGGAACGCTTATAATAATGTTGTCCTGTGTTGCATGGCCATTTTAGTTGAAGATTATCCATCAATATCACGATATTGATGAAATTTTTAAGAGGCGTGTATTCTCTGCTCCGCTGCACTATAGTGTGGAAACTTAGAAGTATTTGCGGGTCTAGAATCATAAGCGGAAGAGACTAACGGAGTACCAGGAGATCAGAATCTAAAATCTCCCGGTACTCTTTTTACATCTCATAATTCCAGCCTTCCTCATGATTATAATCTCCTGGTACTTAATTTATTTTTTACCGGTAATGATTCCAGCCCCGCAAATACTAAGACGTCTTCATAATTGGCCGCCTGGTAGTTTGGGATGCTTCTAATGTTCAACATCTAAATAAAAAAGCAAAGGAGGTAGTTATATTTTTATCATGTTATTAAACATCCCAACACTAGTACCTACTGATCCGTAGATGCCAAATGTGGAATAAAATTTTAACTAATAAATTATTCCACTAATGACACCTGCGAAAAATATTGATAGTTGCTGTATGTAAAAACATTGATATTTTTAATCTAACAGCACATCAATTTAGGAAATCTGTAGTCGATTCTCTTCTCTATTATAGCTTTATAAATTACTAGAGGACGCCTCGCGGTTTCACCCGCGTAGTTCCCGTTCTCGTGGGAATACAGGAATAAAAAGTAGCCTATGTTACCCGGGGATAGAGTAGCTTCCCAACGGTGAAAGAATTTTTGAAATCGTTCCAGTAGTTTTGGAGCCTATTCGGTACAAACAAACAAATAATCAAACAAACAAATAATCTTTCCTCTTTATAATATTGGTATAGATTAAGTGTTGTATTTTTATTTTCTTCTCTTTTTGTATTCATAAATTTCGTTGTAAGAAAGTTTAATTCAATTAATTAACGATTTATCGTTCACTCCATTCACTCATGTATTCTCTTCTCATTTTTTTCTAACACGTAGCATTAATAATCATCATATTAGTAATAAGTGGATAATGTTGCTAGTAATATAATAAGTATTTTATTTAATTAGATAGTATGTATCACGTTTAATTGTACACCTGTTTTTTATCCCAAATAAATTTAAAAAATATATCTCAGATGCCATTAACTCAGGTGCTGTTAAAACGAGTGCCCAATGTGAAATACGTTGCTGTGCATGGTACACGCACTCAGCCGGTATTTATACTAAAAACCTGAAACTCATAACTGGCTCACTTTCTTGCCTTCCCAGATAATAAGCGTGCATTAAATGAATATATTATAGTAATATATCCGGCTACGAAGGACCAAAAATGTTATAGCGGTTATCCATCCGTGCGTTTTAGCAATTACAGTAAAGTTCAGTAACGCCAACCTTCCCACTCAACTCCAAGTTGTTACACCAGAAAGCTAAATCAGTTTGCTAACAATAAACTAATCAATTACACTCGCTATTCGGCTTTGATGTCAACTTTCGCAGAATCTATTGCTACGAGTAAGTAATCTCTACTAGGAATTATAATTATGCCCAAAATCCAAAACGATATTAAATTTAAGTTTTGTGTCGAATGTATTTGATGATTAAAGTGAATTAAATACCTTTACAATAACCTGTCTATCAAAGTTAAAAAAAAAACGAATTTGTTGAAAGAAACTTTTTTTCATCTAATCCTCTATTTTTTTGTCTATATTGAACGATATATTTGTGATTATATTGATCGTTATTGTTTTATTTAATTCACCCACTGCAGAGAATTGATCTCCTTCTATTAGTTTCATATTTCCTTCCCTTGTCTTATCATTACAGTGCACTGTACTTAATGTAGTATAATTTGAAGGAATAAAATTCTAAAAGGATTGAATACTTAAAGGGACAGATCATTTGGGACTCTTAGAGCAGAATTTGGTTTAGTTTTGATGTTTAAATATTCTTTCCTTATCGATTAATTCAAGTCTTAACTATTAAAATTTTGTTTGACTAATATTTAGTGTAGCTAGCTCTGAAATCTTGAAAATATTTTTTTTATATGTATTTAAGTAGATATCGTACAAATATTTTTTTTTTCCTTTTTTCAGGTGGTGATGGGTTTTCAAAAATAAAACGTGCCCCGGCCTACACTTTTGGTCGTGTATTAAACCCATACTTTGCCCCACCAGTCAGACCCAATGCACCTTTGGTCGATGTTAGTGGGATTAATGCAAAATTGGGTACGTTATACATTGTATACTCCTTTTTATATCTATTATTAATTTTAAAATCTGGATATCTGTTAACCAATCACACCTCAACGGCTGAACGGATTTGGATTTTATGAAAATGACACTCGGGTAGACCATGTCCTGTCTCCGTACCATGACGTGTCAAAACTGTAATAGTTCGACTGACATATATATACAAGTCATATATATCTGGTATTTACGCACACTGGAAATAATCTTACTCTAAGAGGTTATGGTCACCCCTCTGGACATAATAATATGTTTTTTTTTGTCTCGGTAGTACGTTCCCTTGAGATATATTTTGTATGCATCCTGTATAGGAACAGTGGCGTACCCACCTACTCTGGCTAAATTATTTAATTAAATCTAAACTGGCATTTACCACCGACTCGAAAAGAAGAAGTATATAAAACAGTTAGATATATACATTAATGAAAGGTGACTAACGAAAGGTATTTACAAGGCAGACGTGAATGGAAACGCCAGGAGGGGGCGCCCTAGAAAGGCAAACATAGATCTTATTGATTATGTTCTTTAGAAAGGCCAGGTACGCAGCACTCATAACCGGCGGGTGTGTATGATTAGATTGAGTGATGAGTGAGAATGTGAGTGAAGCAAAATAAGTATGTAAGGATCGTAGCAGGTGGCGTCTGTAGTTTCTGCCTACCCCATGGGAAAAAGGCGTGAGTTTATGTATGTATATATACATTATGAAAGCTATATTAGGACGGCCTCGAAGGACCACTATCACGAGCGCTACTACTAAATCTGATTATTATTGAGTTTAATATAGGCGTGATGTTATGATACATATGTTTAAGCTATTTCTAACTATATAATATAACAATTTCAGGCCCCTACAAAGTCCCGGGAGGGTTAATGACCGACAGCAATTGGCTCCCCGACGCTAAATTCAAAGTACCTGGCCCAGGCACTCATGACCCGCTGCTGAGGGTAGCAGTCAAGCGCCCGCCAGCTTACAGCCTGGGCCTCGCCGCCAAGCCCCCGTATCAGCCATATGACATGTGGACTCCGACACCCAACATGTACTGTCCGCCGATACCGCGAGTCAAGTAAGTGGAAATAACAAAAATTAAGATGAACTAGAAGCCACTGCAAGAATCCAAGGTGGTATTTTTTTTTATAGAAACGATGCCCCACACAAGAAATTTCTTCCTATATCGTGGGTGCGTTTACAAACATATAAACTCACATGCACAAACACCCAGAGCCGAAACAACTATCTGTAGGTCATACAAATATTTGTTCCGTGCGACGACTATTACCGATGACGTCAGTGGTGATCTCTAAAGTTGTGTCTTCTATATATAAGGCATTTCAAAATACCAACATTATGGTGTCTAGAACCATTAATCAATCTGCCTGAGAGCAGTGGTGGTCCAGTGGTAATGGCCGCGACTTACAAGTTGTAGGTCGTGGGTTCGAACCCAGGCAGGCGCTTTACTTTGTGTAAATTATTTCATCACCACTGCTCTCAAACCGGTGAAGGGAAACATCGTGAGGAAACCGGCGTGTCTTAGAACCAAAAATTCTAGGACATGTGAAATCCACAAACTTGAACTGGGCCCGCGTGGTGGATTACGGCCTCTCACAAAGAGGAGGCCTGCACGCACAACGGACCAAATGCGAGTCTAAATGCGGAAAAGGGGTCCATCTATCCTATCCTATCCTATCAGTCTGCCTAGCCTTTTTCTATGTTGGGGTTGGCTTGCAATATAACTGGATGCATCTATATACCAATATTTTACATGGGGCGGCAGCCTATCTATCCTCCACAAAATAGCAACTGGGAGACATGATACCCTTTCGTAAAACTTGTATCATATTTCTTGGATTCTGGCTATCCGTAACAAATGGCAGCTTGGACTAAACAGCCTAACATCCTTCCGAGGCGTGTGTTGTAGTCTCGGTTCCTATATGTAATGAACAGTGATCGGATTAAGTAGAACTAACGTTCGAAAAGTTCAAAGAACAGAGACAAAAAGTGGAGACTTTAGACGTTTTTTTTTCGGAATATTTGTACCCCAGTTTCGGAACATTACTTAGTACAACTAAAATTAATAAAGTAAAATAATAATCGAATTTATTTCCTGTTTCTGTTTAAAAAAAAAGACTATGCACGATTTTTATTGTTTACAAAGGTAATCCTTATCTTCGTTTGAACGATTTAAGTAAGCGTGGCAGCTAATGTAATTTACATACCAACTTTAATCATTAGAACAAGGTAGACAAAAAATAACAATTTTATAGCTTTTCATACCATCAATTCATTATGTACAATTATTGGAACTAAACGTCAACAGAAATCAACTTCAATAATTAAGAAAGACACAAATATTCCGAAAAAAAATGTTTGTCCTAAGGAAGTCTCCACATTCTGTCTTTGTTTTTTTAGCTTTAAGTACATTAGCTCTACATATTCCGATCAGTGATAATGAATGATGAAATCAAACCTATCCATAGGCTGTCTTCGGCAAGAATTTCTTAACCATAACGCGCAATCTGTGCGGTTTTATTATTTAGCCACCTCGTATAATGCACTGTAATTACGAGAATTTACACATTGGTAACACCAGCTTTACCTTCTAATGAATTTGGTAGAAAATGTAACTCCATTTTCGGGTTAATCTGAGGATATAAAACGTTGCACTGGGCACGGTTATATTATGCTCCTAGTGCTCTCACATTGCGGCTGTTGCAACTTAATTATGGATCAGTTGTTGTTGTTGCTAAGCACGTTAGCAGTCGAAGCCATGCAACCAAGATCAAATCGGCTTGATACTTACTTGTTCCAAACTGATTTAGAACTAAGTTTACAGATGGTGCAACTATATTGACTCTGACATAAAGGGCGAATCGTAAATTGTATTTGGCGTCGTCGACGTCAATAGTAAACGTACGTCAAAAGTATACGCACTATTCGCAGCGTAAGCGCTGCACAAACGCTGTGGTAAAGTAACGCAGCTTTTTCATTCTTTGAAACGACCCTGAAAACAACGAAAACGCCACTCATGACTAAAAAGTGGAGAATATCGTTGGTGCCATCTTGGATTTTGACCCCATATTCGTTATTAGCGACCCCAAATATCATAAAAGGACTCCCATGATGAAAAGTTAGCACATTTTTGTCTGCTCAACGCGTTGACCGTAGATTATTTTGAACTTTGGGTGCACGGTTGGCGCAGTGGTTGAGCGATTGATTGCTGCGCTGCGTGTCACTGGTTCGATTCCCGCTAGGAACAAATATTTGTATGACCTACAGATAGTTGTTCCGGCTCTGGGTGTTGTGTATGTGAGTTTATATGTTTGTAAAGTCACCCACGATACAAAAAGAAGTTTAAAAAAAAATCTTGCCACAACTGTAAGAACATCATAAGACTTTCTGTCACAACTTGATTAAAATTATGACATTCAAATATATTACGGGTCTTTGAGAACCATTTACGGATTCAGGGATCCGTTTACGTAAAATATAAGCTTTAAATTGCTATTTTTTGTGAGTCTAGTGTCCTCCCCCCCTGCCAGCTTATTGGTTGATTGGTTATTTAAAAAAAGCACGGCAGTGGTTTATGTAACGTAATTAAAAAGTATCACAGCTAAGTAGGCTTTACAAGTTTACAAGTCATAGTCGACCACTAATTATAAAAAAGTAAAAAAATATATACAGAAAACAATAAAAAAAGCTGTATAAGAAACTTTTTTTTCCTATATTTTTTTTTACTTTGCCCGAACCCTCTGTGCGCGAGTCAGACTTATAATTGGCCGGTTTTCTTATGTATATTTAACCAGAATTTAACAAAAAGATGCAATTTCTATAATTATTTGCAGAAAACAACCAGCGTACACGTTCAGAAACCCGCGTTTGATCCTCAAACCCTTCGATACGCCTGGCCCAGGAACACACAACCCAAGTTTTAAGTACGTCGAGAAGTCGAGGCCTCCGATCTCCTTCGCGCCCAAATTCAGGCCAGTCATTGGTCTAAAAACTCCCGCGCCGAACACCTACTGCGAAAAGAAGGTACGGAATCGTGAGAATTAAACTCGTATTAATTAACGTATATATCAGTAAATTTGCCTACTAGAGACAGCATTTTCACATAAGGTCCTTACAAGGAATATAATGATTGAATGTAATTTTTGTTGTTTGTTCGCAGTTCATGGTGGGCATGCCGTCGATTCCTGCGCCTAGTTTCGGCATCCGGCACAGTCCTTACATCGGTAATCCAAAGATATTCAAGAAACCTTCAGATATTGAGCTACAGATAACTCGCATCTACAGAGATAACTAATCTATACTGTCATATACATTAATTTGTATAAATATATTATAAATAAAGTTACTAGATTCTATTGTCAACTCTCCTTTAAAAAAAATCTGTAAGAGCAACCGTTACTTAATGGGTTAACTTTAAAACGAATTCATAAACTAGTTGAGATAAAGACGGCTTGGATATAAATTGAGATTTAATACTTTACCACGCAAGCGCGGGTATTAAAACGCGATCAAAGTTAATTTCGCAAAGTTCCGCTGAAAGTCGGCCACTGCGCTGATTTGTATGCAATGTTTACCGGACCCGTGACGTCACTATACTCGCCCGCTTCTGTGCAGCCACTTCCAATTTCACCACATTTTATCGCACAATTCACTTATTGTGGCTTGTGGGCTCGCGATTTCCCGACAATAGGGATGACGACTTGGTAAGAACAGGTTTAGTCCGCCGATTAAATTATCAAAAAATATTGGACACGTATTTTTTGCTTATTCAAATCTATAAGAACACCAAGATAAAGCGCATCAAACTTCGCGAGTGGGGGCTTGTGACGTATCTTCTATGTAAAAAGTTTACCAAGGCATTACGTCATGTGATATTTTATTGCACTGTATCGCCATAATTTTTTGGTTAACGTGACAAAAGAAAAATACGTGTCCAATGTTTTTTGGAAATCTAACTGACAGACTAAAAATATTTTTTAGCCGTCGTCCCTATTCAAGTCACTTAATATGCCATCAAAACAAGTAGTTCTCATGAAAGTTTAGAGTGGGCGATCGAACTTTATAGCTGAAACTATTCATGTCAATAAATACGTAATAATTAGGTAGACAACTTCACAAAATTATTAAACCAACAATAAATTTACATCATTGCCACTTGAAATACAATATTCCATCAGACAGTGCGCTCAAACAAAACAGGATACGTACAGGAATCGACAACGGCAAACTATTTCAAGTTCAATATTCAATTTTCGAACAAAGAAAACAGATGCCTCGAAGATGGAGCGTACGGAAGCCAAGATATATCCCTTTAAAATCAAGACAGATTATTCGACGTAGAGAGTCTCAATCACAAACACTAGGGGGAATACAAACGGTGCAAGTCAAACATAATATCTCAACTGGGAATGGCCGATGTTCCCTCGCATATGTACTGTTAGTTTTCAATGATTAGATTTACGTGGGCAAGTGATGCTTCTCAGTTGTTCCGTATTTGACTACCGAAGTCAAATAACACTTAAGAATCGAATTATTGGCAATCGAAGACTTTGCTATTAATGCATTTTAGTGCATGTTTGATTTGCTTCGAATTTAAGATGAGATCATACTCGCATAGAGCATGGAAACGCCGCTTTCGCTACTATAGACGGCCTTGTCAAAACTTTTTAAACAAACCAAACGTGTTAACAATTGCCTACGGGAACTAGACGGCCCGTGACTCCAATTTTTTTTGAGAGCTTCTCCGCTAGTGATAACTGAAACTTGCATTTGAGGCTAATTGCGTGGATACGAATGTTCTTAGTAATGGCGCCCCTAGTCGTGCGGTACTGTTATGTCGTGCTCTGCGCATACTCGTATGAAAGTGTTGGTTTTCACCTGTTCCATTGGTAGTTACTCTCAGTCTGCACACCGATAACAGTGGTTAGAGCCTCGTCTCTCGAAAACTGTTAGTTAGTGGGTTATATATGGGTACGTAACAATTGAATTGAATGATTTTTTCAATGGGGATGTTTCCTGGGTACAAAAATGATAATTATATTTAGTCCGTTAGGTGAGATTAAGAAATAATATAGGACATGTATTTTCTGCTTTTTTCAAATAAATTAAAATTGACAAAGATAAAGCGCATCATAGAAAAATGCGTGTACAATATTTTTAGGTTACTGACGGACTAAATAGATTTTTTGTCAACTACCCTATTCATACTTTCTTTTCCTTTATAGTAATGATAACGTAGCAAAATTATGACTGATATAAACTTCAAAAATGTATAGTTGTCACTGTTACGCCTCGTTTATGCACTACGATGGAAGTAAACATCGTAAGGAAACCCGGACTTATAAATTAATCAGCAGCACGTCTGCTATCCCCGAAGGGTAAGCAGAGGTGTACTCGTATATGTATAGTACGTAATGATGCGTGTGTAATTAATATAATCCTGAAATTACCAATCCCCCTAGAGCAAGGTGGTGATTAATGTTCGTGTCTTCTTAATATGACAAGAGATATCTTTTATTATTATTTATCTTACTTCATCCTATAATAGTAGTTTATGCAATGGTCATATAATAGGGGTTATTAAAACACGAGCGTAGGTTTATGTGATAATAATAATACCCTAGTGTTTTAATTAATTATCTTTAGTGTTTAATTTAATTGTGTTTTATTTGCCCTGTGCGATAAGACCGACCATTGTACACTTATTCTTTATAAATGTTTTGTTCTGTAATTATTTAAGTGGTGTACAATAAAGTATATAATAAATATATGCCGTTGCATACACTATTTTATCTTAACACATACAGTTGAAAAATAACAAAAGTGGAAACGAAACAAAAAATGTGGATGGCGGGCAATTCAGATTCTCAGCGCGCGAATCCATAGACAATGATACTACTTTTCTACATTAAGTCAATGAGCCTTAGATGAAGTACATGAGCCCATAAGCGCCAATAAATTAAAAAGTAAAAGTGTGCTATAAAAATTAAAAAGTTATTATATCATGCAGTTGTTTGAAAATGGAAGGAAAATGTTGCACTGTAATGAGTTTTTTTGAAATTTTACCTATCCACGAATTTAGAGTACGTGTTTATACAATATTTTTTTAATTCACATTTGGAACATTACGTTGTGAGTGTAGATACAATGTATTTATGAGTCAAGTTCTCTTCACAAAAATATTGTTCTGTCATATAACTATCGAATTCACTACGAGAGTCGGGCTCGAGTGTCGTAGCGATTACACTCGAGAATTTCTAGAGCTCCCACTTGCTGCAAAGGAGTACCCAATTTTTCTGACAATATTTAACATGGTATTAGAGTGAGCACTGAAGTAGAAGTAGTATCCCTTACAACATAATTATATTTAGACTAAAGTGAGAGTAAAGTTTGGATATAGGACGTTATATCAAAACTACACATACGATTTTAAAAAAATCTGTCACTGATTGAAACGGCTACCAACGTAGAATATCAACACACGTCAATGAATTAGCCTCAAAGCTACAAAGTACCAGGAGTATCTCATAGAGCCGACTGAAGCGGCACGGTGTCCCTACGCTGACCGGGAGTTTTAAATAATAAAAAAAACGAAAATATATTTATATTAAAGGACTTCCAACAATTCCTTCTGCCAATAATGACATAGAAATCTAATTAACACCAGGAGATTGGCTCATTGTGTCAACACAGATCACCAAGTTACAGAAGAGAAACAACAGGAAACGGAAACGTTTCGGTTATTGAAACAACACTATTGCCGGGTGCCATAGGATACTTTTTCCCGGAGAGATGGACGGTTCCTTTAGGATAAGCCACGGAAGTGAATAGGTGCTTTAGGCCTGCCTAGGTTGGTGGAGGTCTGCCCCGCTTGGGCAAAGTACTGCCGTGTCCTCTTGGAAGCGATCGGCAATGGCAACCTCTGGCTATCAGCCCTGGTCCAGGCCATGGTACGGAGCGAGAGGACATGGGCAGCTGTCTTTTCCTTCTGCGCAGCAGTAATGCTCGCGAATAAGGCGGGAAGCGTGAGGCAGACGTAACGGAGACGCCCTCACGCCCCTAGCCGCTGCAGATTCCCAGCCGTAGGCGCGGGCTTGCAGACAAGTAATGGGTAGCTCGCCGTCCGATAAGGGCCAGACCCGAGTCGACGGCGCGTAGTGTCGAGCGACGTGCGCCTCAAAGAGATGTCAGCAAACTGACGGGATCCGCTAGGGCCAATGCCTATCTGGGTCACGGATAAATTTGAAAGAGAATTACCGCGGCACTGGCACAAGCAACTGAAGGAACCCGGGTGGATTTTAGTCAGTAAAAGTTTGACACGCCCTCCCGCTTCACTCAGAGCGGGAGAAGTCATTGGAGTGTATCCGAACCCAACAAAAAATGCCTTCTGAGGTTCTCCAGGACAATGGACCAAGGCTTCAATTGAACCTCATTTATTCATAGGTTTCGAATGAGTGGTGATGATGCGCCTGATCAATTCTAATTATGCAGAATAATCTCGATAAAAAAAAAACTATCAGCCTATTCAAATTACGGCAGAAAAACTATTTTATATGAAGGATCCAAATTATTTAATAAATTACCAAGAGACCTCAAACAATCCAAATCCACGACTACTTTTAAAATGATAAACAAACAATGAATACAAGTATTAAAGAATGCACTTTTCTTGAAATAGTTTCCAGCCACATCCAGCTACGCTTGTCCGTGTTGTAATTGTAAGTGACGGTGACTTGTTTACATCAATGTTTGAAACAGTGTCGAACCAAAATATTGTTGTGTTTTTGCTCTACTCTCAAGATTTAATTAAGTATATTGACCTACTTCTGTATTAACTCCGAACAATAATTAATCTACCTTCTTATGTAACGTGAATAAGTATTTATTCAATTATCTCAATTAAAATTTACATAGTATAAAATTCTTTTCTTCCAACTATGGTTTAATTTCATCACAATCACACTAAAAACTCAGTACAAAGCGAGTCTTTAATGCTCTAGAACAATAAAAATGTATGAAAATTCATTATTGCACAGTTTATTTTTTAATCGCACCAAAAGGTGCCAATCTCAATGGATTAGCTCTATTCAGCAAGCCGATATCAATACTTTTTTTTTACGTACGTATTATTCGTTCCAAATTTAAAAAATGATTGCTGCTAACTCTGATTTAAAAATGAAAGAAATTTAAAAAAGTGATTTGGCGGGCTCTTTGTTAATTTTGCTTGACAATATTTTTGGAAACGATAAAGTGTGATACTATCTGATTTTGAGTGCTTCGGCTTCGAATTAAAATGGAATCATCTAGCGACACATTAACTCCGGAAAACGTTCTAAATGAAGCCGACAGTGTTATAGAAAATCTTTTAATTTCAATAATTAAACTTCTATTTTAACTTTTTGATATGTGGTAGCGCCATCTCTTGTAAATGTCATTAAATCAATGACCGAAAACACATAGACAAACGCATTTGAGATTTCGCGGGCGATCGATATCTTAATTATCTCGTTCCTTCCTCATTCCTTTTCCCTTTATGTACGCCTTAATGACAGGTCGCCAGAACGAACCGAAACTTCAACGTGAACGGGCCTCGTATCTCAACCGCCAGCTTTCCAAGCCACCTGGCTGGAGACTGATGCATCTAATTAGTTAGATTGCAGAGAACCTTGTGAACCGTGTCTATTAACCCGCCTCGCGGATATAAAACAATTGTGTGAAGTGTGTGGATCCTGAAGGAGCCATTTTGGAGTAGAAGAACACCAGCTCGCTGCCACACGTGGGCTGGCATCGACCACTACAAGGTAAGGCGTACTACTTCCCTCATTTCCATACTAGATCGCCCGAATTGATCCGTGAATATTTTCCCGCTTATTTTCAACGCACTATTGCCAGAACCCTTCAAATACAGTCCACTTTTCATAATAGACACAAGGATGAAGAGGTTTCTCAAACCGCTATAACATTTTTGGTCCTTCGTAGCCCGATATATTACTATAATATATCCATTTTCCTTTATTTCTTACGTAGGAATCAATCATAAATTCCTACTAGGGTCGTGGCACCTAGCCGCCTACCCACATAATCAAGTTGTAAACCCAATACGTGGTTCCATCAACGCCGCTATAGCAGGTTCATAATTACGTATCTGCTATTATTAAAAATAATTCTTATTTAAAACTAACTTGTCGTATTGTAAATTTCTATATTTCAAGCGTCTTTTAGTTTAACCGCCCTTATAGGAATCACCTACCCCCAATTATAAATTGTTAGGAATAAGTTACTTTCCGAATACCGCGGGGTAGACATTCATTCTATAAGAGAAAAATAAAATAGGTGTACTACTTGTAGGTACCTACGCAGTATAAATATCATAACTTTACCGAATACGTTTAGACGATTGCGGGCTATAAGTTGCATATTTATACCTATTCATTTATCTTAAACAATATTCAAACTTAACAATAAAACTGGTTAGGATAGTAATGCTATTAACATTTTGTACTATATAATTACTTTGGTTAGTGGGTACTACGAAAAAACTTATTTCGTTACTACGCAAATATTGCGAAACCCGTTGTCACAGTACAGTCACAATCAGTAGTATTACTTTTCTACATATAGTTGTTCGTTTAAATAATTACCGTACATTGTTTTGTTTGTGTGGTTATTTGTAACTACATAACATAACAATGCCGCGTGATGCGAAAGCAATCGCTTCTTCGGAAGATCAACAGTTAGTGATTTTAGAAGCTAAGCGTAATATACTTTTCGAGCGTATTCAGTCAATTTATGATCGTTCTAAAGTCGCTAATACTTCCGAATCGGTGAGAGAAGGCTTTCTCAGTTCTTGTGTAACAGTAGATGATATTCGAACGGACTTTCATAGATTATTGGATGATTATAATGCTAGGTTACTGGCTGTATATCCCGATGCGAAGCCTAGCTATCAAGCCTACGCCTCATTCGAGGATATGTATTGTTCCGTGAAACGTGTGATGTCTCAATTGGAAGATAAGCCGTCCGGGAGGCACAGTATGAGTGATTCCGCAACATGTAGACCAAGGTTGCCGCCAATCGAACTCATGTCGTTCGACGGTGATATACGAAACTGGCCATTATTTTATGCAAGTTTTAAATCTACAGTTCATGACAATAAGTCGCTGACGGATGCAGACAGGTTGTACTATTTAATAGGTAAGCTGTCGCCGAAGGCACAGTCTGTGTTCGCGGGAGTCACACCGTGTGCTGAGAATTACCAAGTCATGTTCCAGGCACTCCTCGATAGGTACCAGGATATTCGTGTCCTCGCGTCTACCTATTTGGATCAAGCTTTAAATCTTAAATTATCCGGTCCCGCGTCTGTTTCGAATTACCAGCTATTTGTGGACAAGTTCGTCACCGCAATTAATTCCCTAAAGAATCTAAAATTAGTTGACCTTCTGGATTTCATTTTATTGCACCTCGCAATAAAAAAGTTTGACACTGAAACTATTCGCGCTTTCGAGATGACAGAACGTAATCGTAAGATTCCCACTCTAGATAGTTTTGTCACCTTCATCAATGATCAGTGTCGGATATTCCGTAATACCCAACCACCCTTAGCTAACAATAATAAGCCTAATAGTTCGGACAATTCACATAAGTCTAATAAATCGCGTAGTTTTAATAATAAAATGACCGCTCCTAATCCACAATCCTATGTAGCTTACTCTGAGTTAAATAATTCAAACAAAAGTCTGTGCGAAGCATATATCCATGAACACTTATATAAATGTCCCGCTTTTGATAATTTGACTCCGACAGCTCGTTTCAAATGTGTGAAAGACAACAATGCTTGTGTCAATTGTTTGAGTATTAAACATAAAACGGTTAACTGTTCTTCTAAATTAAAGTGTCGCACATGTAATCAACGTCATCATACATTGTTACATTTTAATAAAAACCCGCAATTATCAACTGTAGTGACGTCACAGCCGAATCCGGTCCCAACGCTTATGCCGACAGTACCTTCTATTACCTCACAGTCTGAGGTATCGTTGTGTACGACCTCTGTCGCTGGCGCCGCTCGATCGCGTTCGATTGACGCTCGGTGCGTTGCGGCGTCGCCGTCGGCGAGAGATAGCCCGCAATGTACGGCGTATACAACCGTTCTGCTCGCTACTGCTCAAGTCGTAATTTACGATGTAAATGATAAGCCGCACATAATACGTTGTTTACTAGATAGCGCATCTCAAAGTAATTTTATTACTTCTGAATGTTTTAAGCGTCTAGGACTTTGGAAGAACTTTCATACTTCTAATTTAATAGTTAAAGGAATCGGTGGGTCGGAAAAACCAGTTAAAGGTTCCGTAGATATTAAATTATATTCTCGTTTTAGTAATGATATTAATTTTAACGTTTCTTCGCTTATTGTTGAACGTATAACGGAGACATTGCCGACCGCTCTCGTCGATGTCTCTAAACTTACACATCTCAAAACATTACCGCTCGCAGATTCGAAGTTTGCGGAGCCGAGCGGTATCGATGTTTTGATTGCCTAACATAGTGCATAGCGAGCAATATAATATACCTCCCGCTATTGAAACTGTGTTGGGGTATGTGGTTATGGGTTCCGTACCTACGGCACATACTTCACACTGTACGAGTACAACTTCATGTTGTTCTGTTCTTCAAGATCCCAGTTTAGATTCGCTTCTCAAGCGATTCTGGGAGCTTGAAGAAATTTCCGCCTCGCCCTCGCAGAGCCGTAAGGATCTCGAGTGCGAAGAACATTTTCGCGCTACCACTGTTCGCGATGACAGTGGTAGATATATTGTGTCGCTGCCATTTTGCGACGACCCTTATTCGCTAGGCGACTCATACGCTGCCGCACTTAGGCGTTTTCATTGTTTGGAGCGCAAACTTGATGCGTCCTTAGGGTTACGCAGCGCTTACAATGACGTCATGTCGGACTACATAAATAAGGGATATTTGAGTCCGGTTTTAAAAGATGACAACGTTTCTAATCTGTCATATTACATTCCGCATCACGGTGTCGTTCGCGAAGATAAGACTTCCACTAAACTTCGCGTGGTTTTAGACGCTAGTAGTCAAACTACATCGGGACAGTCGATCAATGACATTCTACATGCAGGCCCCAATCTACAGGGTGATTTATTTAATATTATAATTCGTTTTCGACTCTTTCAAATAGCCCTGTCTGCTGATTGCCGCCAAATGTTTCTCAATGTCGGCGTTCGTGAATCGGACCGTAGATTTCAACGCATCTTTTACAGATTCAGTAAACATGAACCTATAGTGGTCTACCAATTTAATCGTGTTTGCTTCGGATTTAAGTCTAGTCCATATCACGCGTTACGTGTAGTCCGCCAGTTAGTCGCTGATGAAGGCGATAATTTCCCTGCAGCGTCTGCTGCTGCTTCTTCCGCCCTATATATGGATGACATTGCCTGTAGTGTCATGTCCATACCGCAAGCAATTTCGCTTTGTGATGAGCTTATTCAGCTCTTCAAGCGAGGCCAGTTCGACCTTGTCAAATGGACAAGTAACTCGAAAGAGGTTCTCGCACACATACCTGATACTCATAAGGCTTCGCCCGATATCGAGTATGAGAAGTCTATACCGCATAAGGTCCTGGGTTTACGCTGGGACAAGTCTTGTGATAGTTTCCGCTTTGACGTCACCACACCAGATGATAAATGTACTAAGCGAACCATGCTTTCCACAGTGGCTCGGCTATGGGACTTAATGGGTTTTGTCGCCCCCACTATTCTGTACGCTAAGCTCTTAATTAAGGAACTTTGGCTAGCAAAGTGTGACTGGGACGACATACCCCCTGAACATATAGTCACCGCTTGGAAGCAGTTTTGTACTGAGCTTTCTACGCTTAATGAAATTATTATCCCGCGTCATCTGGGGTTGGTCGACGGATGCACCATGAATTTAGTAGGTTTCGCTGACGCCAGCGAGCGTGCTTACGGTGGAGTCGTATACATGCAAATATACAATGGTTATAACTACTCCGTGCAGTTAGTTAGTGCGAAGTCTAAAGTCTCACCTGTGAAAACCATTTCGGTGGCTAGACTAGAGTTGTGCGCGGCCCTACTGTTGTCTAAGTTGCTTCGCAAGGTACAAGACACAATATCGCCCCACTACCGCATCCATAAGGTATACGCGTTTACTGACTCTAAAGTAGTGCTCGCCTGGATAAATTCCTCACCGCACCGCTGGCAAACTTTTGTTGCCAATCGGGTTACTAAGCTGATAGAGCTTATACCCGCTAATTGTTTCAACCATGTCGCAGGTACTGAGAACCCCGCTGATTGTCTGTCTCGTGGTGTCACGCCAGCTAAGCTCTTGCAGCATCCATTGTGGTATCGTGGACCATCGTGGGTTTCTCATGACCCAGCTGAGTGGCCCATACATACTTTCGAACACAATGCACTGCATGAGGGCGTACCCGAACAGAAATCAGTCGCTCATGCCGTGGTTTCTGAGGTTACGGAATCACCAATTTAC
Organism: Orthosia cruda; assembly: GCA_964057195.1. Classification (NCBI taxonomy): domain Eukaryota; kingdom Metazoa; phylum Arthropoda; class Insecta; order Lepidoptera; family Noctuidae; genus Orthosia; species Orthosia cruda. The sequence continues at coordinate 26,742,459 of OZ059832.1, forward strand.
GCGCTAGCACTACGTGTTTCGTCGTGGTCTAAGTTGCTACGCGCTATTGTTTACGTCTATAAGTTTTTAAGACAACTGCCTAGTGCACGTACTGTATCAAGCTCTGATCTGAAATATGCAGAAATTAAACTGCTGCGAGCTGTACAGGATGTTCATTTCCGTAACGATATTTTAAATTTAAAAAATAATAAACCATGTACTCCCGCCATCCATAAGCTTAAGCCGTTTCTCGATGAGCACGGCATCATACGAGTTGGTGGTCGTCTCACAAATTCGGACGAACCCTACGAATATAAACATCCCTGTTTTCTACCACGTCATGACCATATTGTTGATCTTCTTGTTGACTTTTGTCACAAGAAACATCTTCATGCCGGTCCGGAGTTGCTTATGTCCTTACTCAGGCATAATTATTGGATTTTAGCTGCACGTCGAATAATTCGTCACAGAATCCACAACTGTAACACTTGCTTTAACTTCCGCCCGCGTCCTATTCTTCCACTTATGGCAGATCTACCTAGCCAGCGTGTTAACCAAGTCGACAAGGCGTTCACTCACACCGGCTGTGACTATGCAGGCCCGCTGCAGTATACACCATTTCGTGGTCGAGGTGTTAAGAGCCGTAAGGCTTGGCTCTGCATTTTTACGTGTTTGACGACGCGTGCCACGCACATTGAAGTGGCTACAGATTTAAGTACAGTGACTTTCCTTGCAGCCTTAAAACGCTTTCTTTCGCGACGCGGTCCTATTAAATGCTTATATACCGATAACGGTACTTGTTTCGTAGGTGCAAGTTCTTATTTACGCGACCTTCACAAATTTCTTAAAGATTTTCGTCCTCATCTTGAGGAAGAACTTTCCTTCAATCATATAGATTGGAAGTTTATTCCGCCTGCTTCCCCACATTTTGGAGGATGTTGGGAAAGTATGGTTAAGGTAGTTAAAACTCACCTTTTTAAAGTTATAGGTCAACAAATCCTCTCCTACGAGGAACTTATAACTGTCCTTAGTCAAGTTGAGGCTCTAGTTAATTCGCGGCCACTTACTGCTTTGAGTAGTGACCCTACTGAACCATCAGCACTGACCCCTGCGCATTTCTTGCACACCGCGCCATTGTTGTCCCTTCCCGCTCCTGAAGCAGACTCGCTCAGCTTGCTTCAGCGACATACTCTACTTGACAAACTGGTGCAGTCGTTCTGGCAGCGCTGGCGTTCAGAATACTTACATCAACTTCAGGCTAGATCCAAATGGAATAGTCCTGCACCTTCTATACAAGAGGGTACTATTGTAGTTATCATTACTGATAACTCTCCGCCCCTTTCATGGCCGTTAGGCATTATTGATAAATTGCATACCTCCAAGGACGGTACAACCCGTGTTGTTACTGTGAAAACCGCAAAGGGTAGCTATGTGCGCCCTGTTGTGCGTCTGTGTCCATTACCGACTCAATAAGGCCTGGCTTGATAGTTAGGTCTTTTAGTTTTAGTTAGTTAGCGACGCAACATAATTTTCTATTAAGATTTAACTATAGGTATGCAACTTAATGTATTATGCAACTCGCAGTATTTATCTTAAATCTTAATAATTGAAATATAAAAAGCCGCATCTTAGTCCGTATTGCTGAATAGGTATACGGTAGTACACCTCATAGGGCTAAGTTTAATTTTCATTAAAGGTGACCCTTTAAGGCCGGGAAAATGGTAGCGCCATCTCTTGTAAATGTCATAAATCAATGACCGAAAACACATAGACAAACGCATTTGAGATTTCGCGGGCGATCGATATCTTAATTATCTCGTTCCTTCCTCATTCCTTTTCCCTTTATGTACGCCTTAATGACAGGTCGCCAGAACGAACCGAAACTTCAACGTGAACGGGCCTCGTATCTCAACCGCCAGCTTTTCAAGCCACCTGGCTGGAGACTGATGCATCTAATTAGTTAGATTGCAGAGAACCTTGTGAACCGTGTCTATTAACCCGCCTCGCGGATATAAAACAATTGTGTGAAGTGTGTGGATCCTGAAGGAGCCATTTTGGAGTAGAAGAACACCAGCTCGCTGCCACACGTGGGCTGGCATCGACCACTACAAGGTAAGGCGTACTACTTCCCTCATTTCCATACTAGATCGCCCGAATTGATCCGTGAATATTTTCCCGCTTATTTTCAACGCACTATTGCCAGAACCCTTCAAATACAGTCCACTTTTCATGATAGACACAAGGATGAAGAGGTTTCTCAAACCGCTATAACAATATGAGTTTATTTTATCTACTATTCCTATAGGTAATAGTTGAAAGAAAAGCAGATTATGCACCTCGCCTTAAGTAATTTATATTGCCCTCGTGCCTGTTGGATTAGAGCCCTCGCTAACGCTCGGGCTCTAAATCAGGCACTCGGTGCAATAATAAATTACTTTGTGCTCGATGCAATAATCTACTATAATTAACAATAGTTACTTTTATATATAGTTAAATAAAAATCAAATAAAACAACGAACGCGTATATAATGAGTCCTATAAAAGATACTGTTGTGTTTACGGGTGTCTGAATAAAGGGAACGATATAACATTAAGCACGTATTTCCAAAAGGTATGAGCAGAGGTATATTATACAAGTAATAGGTACATACCTACACCCTAAAAAGCGAACTAAAAAGACGTAAACAAGAAGAAAATTATGCTGTGCAGTCGGACGATACATATGGGTCAAAGGGCGTCAAAAAATTTGTCCACATCGCTGTTAACGCCGTTAATTGCCACGTTGGATGGAAATGCTGATTCTCTGGCCTAGGAAAAGCCCAGCCCTCTGGTCACGTGAAGAGCCGACTTACCGTTTGCTTACATTTCGAAATTCTCGAAGAGCACTCGGACCCCATGGACCTAATGTTTCAACCCCAAACGGCTCAAATATATAACTTCCAATAAGGTTATTGTATTTGCGCCGTTTGAGGTTTTCTGCACCAGCAGCAGCTGCACCAACACAGCCCGCCGTGCTAAGAAGATGGGATGGTGCAAGGGTGTCGACACATGTTGCATCACACACCATAGCCTACCCACCTTCCAAGGCATTATGGTCATCCCATCTGGTCTCTTCCCATCGTCGCGTGCCAAGCCATTGGGTTCTAAAACAGCTGTCACACCGGCGGTGACAAGAGCCCGACGTATGATGTCATTAATGCTGGCGTGCCGTACTAACCGACCAGCGCTCCTACTCCAACTCCTACTTATGTTAATTTCAATATTCACATGTAAGTGAATTATTGTATTCTTATGTGAATAAAGATTTCTCAAACCTCAATGTATTATATGTGATTTATCTTTGTTCGGGTAGGCTTACAGTTTAAGTAACAGCTGGATTATTGATCTCCAAAGTCTACAACCCAGTAACTGGGTTGCCAGATTTTGGTAGCCAAAATTTTAAGAAAGAAAGAAAGAAAATATTTTGTGACCCGCACAGGAGACACGAGAAAACACGCTTAGGGCATGAAATTAAACAACAATAAAAAATAGAAACCCCCGTGCGAGACCAAAAAGGCTCCTATCTCAGCAAGTGCAGCGATATCCAATATAAAAATAACGCTGCGCTTTTATAACATCGTTACTCGTAGCTAAACAGGTGTTATTAATTGGTAGTTAAGTTCGGCGCTTTGCGGGTTGCCCAGCAATTGGCGTTAAATTGAGCCGGGTGGCTTCGGCGGCAGCACCTAGGGCATAATCACTTGCACCGCGATCGGGATAGCAGTAGGGTTGCGGCGAAACTTTACTTGCGCCTCCGCAAGTGCAAAGCTACCACAATAAATAACGTTTATTTCCTTCTTGATAGTAGATTAGATTGCTGTAGTGTTGCCTGGCTATGCTATCAAAAGTGCGAGACCGCATTCGCATCTACTTATCCACTCCCGTAAGTTTTTAGCAGCGTTAGTAGCAGCTGAGATCTTCTACATGCGCTTAGTTGAAGCTTTGATTCGAAATAAATATTTCAATGTGGCGACGCTTGGGGCAGGCCTATGTCCAGCAGTGAACGTCTTTCGGCTGATATGATGATGATTTGAAGATATAACTCGAAGTTTAAAATTTTTACTCTCATATCACAGTTGGGGCAAACTACGAGTATTTATGAGAACACCAAAACAATTCTTCGGATCACCAACTAAGTAATTTTTTTGTGGTTCATAAAATAAAATGGCTCCACTAAACAGTTGCCTTTTTGGTACCGAAAAAGGCAACTGTTTAGTGAAGCCATTTTATTTTATGAACCACAAAAAAATTACTTAGTTGGTGATCCGAAGAATTGTTTTGGTGTTCTCATAAATACTCGTAGTTTGCCCGTTTCAATACCCAGGCTATTTTTTTAAAATACCGTTGTATTATTCTTTTTCATTCAATTTGTTTTACCTCCTGCTCCGTTAACCACCGTATCCGCGGAGGCCAAGCTCACCACCTATTTGCCTCCGCTAAATGGCCTCCGTTCCATCCCAACCCATGCCCATTCCATTTCAAATTGCCAACCCACTCATGTTTGATGTCTACTGTGAGCCGCCAACCATGCTAATCATTGATAGCATCGTGGCTATCAAACTGCAGCATAAGCTTCATTAAGGTAACGAATTTTGTTGTTATTTTAGCAGAAGTGGCAATGACCACAACAGTCTGGGCTGGACTGGAAAGCAATTAAAATAAAAATTTGCCAAGAAAATTTATAGCCAAAAAAAAACCGTCGAATTTTTATTTTTCAGGTACATTTTATAAGTTGGTCGACTATTACTCGTAATAAACTTGTAAAGCCTACTTAGCTGTGATAGTTTTCCTTTTAATCTCTCCCCAAATCTCGTCCCAGGAGATGAAAATATTTTTCTTGGTTTTATTTTACCACATTGTCGGCGTTTTTAATATGTATATCCTAAGCTGCGGATGGACGGACGGACGGACATGGCGAACCTATAACTGTTCCTTGTTTATTACGGAACCCTAAACTGTTCGCTCCGTCACTTGCCACTAAGGTTTCATTGGTTCGGAGTCACCCACTCGACATCGGCTATCGCTGAAAACCAGCACTGTGTCTCTGTCAGCATTATGCTGAGCGATGACCGTTTGGCGTAGTTGTGACGCATACTTTGTAATGATTGTATTTAAGTCTTTCTTTGCACTTTTTATGGTATGCGTCGTGCCAGGCACAAATACACAATTTTTCTTTCTTTCTTTCTAAAAATAAACGGAAATCAGATTTCTTAGATGAGTGCACTGTGCGCAGCAGCGGAAAAACAGACATAAAGACGTCGCCTTTATAAGTAGGTAACATAGAAATGATTCGGATATTGTGATCTAGAAATAATTACTGCCTTAACTGAAATACAACAGTAATATTTAGCAGTTTGTATTCTAACAAAAAAACAGCGTATTTTTAAGAATCCAAACATCTCCGGTTATGGATCAGTTTCTAATATCAAATCCTTTTTTAATGAGGGCGCGTCGTGTTTACCTTCCACGTCATAAATCACCTCTTGAGCTTGAAGATCAACTTGATCCACGTACCTCTTAGGCCGTTCTCAAAATATACATACGTAACGTACCTATCACTAATTCTGAGTACTAATAAAAAAAAAAGAATTTTATTTGTGACTTATTTGTGCGTTTTTCTTTGTTTTTTTTTGCCTGATGTCTTGATTTTTTTTGCAATAAGTTACATTATCTAAGGACAATTTCACCACAGTAGGTAAATAATTTAGTTGGTCAGTAGACACAAGAGGAAATGCTAAGTTTTTATCTTAAAAATACACTATCTGTCTGTTTTCTGAGTCTAGATTTGTGGCCGATTCTTATCTTTTTTCCCTGGATATTGGATAAATCCGGATTGTTGCCAAACTTGTTGAAATAACTTTATATCTCTCAGTACAAAAAGCAAGATTCTTTATCTTAAAAAACGGGTAGGTACTTTAGTTTATTACCTTCAAAATGAAAGTAATAAACAATAGCTTTGATATTGCCAGAGTATTGGCTATTTTTACGGACCTCCATATAAATTACGTTTAAGACAGATGTCCCTTCGAGAAAGAGGACATTAGCCCACAAAATCTTTGATCGCACCCAGCCGTCCCATGCAATCGCACAGAGACATGCAACACGGTCAACTTAGTGGTAGTTGGAGAGTCTTCCGATAAATAAATAAAATATCTTGTGATTCATCCACGAAACTAGAGTAATAACAATCGAGGAGGAGAACTATACCCCTGGGGCTACTATCCTGGTTACCCTACATCTGTACAACTATGTATATCTCTGCACTATCATCGTAACTGGCGAATTATTGGTAAAAAAATCTGCCTAGCCTTCTGGATGGGTATCCAGTTATTGCGTTTTGGAGATTAGATAGGCAGTCGCTAAAAGGAAAATACAGCTCCATCCGCTTGCAAACCCATCCCAACAAATTCGGGTAAAAGGCGACACGGTTGGCGAAGTGGTTAAGCGAACGGCTGCTACGCCACGTGTCGCGAGTGCGATTCCCGCATGGAACAAATATTTGTATGGTCTACAGAAAGTTGTTCCGGATCTGGGTGTCCTGTTTATATGAGTTTAAATGTTTGTATACGCACCCAGGATAAAGGAAGAAATTCCTAGTGTGGGGCAATGTTTAAAAAAAACACAAAAAATTGTGAGTGCGATGTGTGATCCGTCCAGTCGTTTCAACGTGATTCAAACGGCTGGACGGATCTGGGGAAAATTTGACACAGGGATAAATTATAGTCAGCCACATAGGATACTTTTTATCCCGGGAATATGTTCCCTCGGGATAATTTTCCACATCCACGCGGGCGAAGCAGCTGGCAGAAGTAAGTTAATAAATAAGGCGCAACAGATTGTTTAAACATTTGGAACAGGGAACAGGGTGTAAAGTCCTACAAACCTCCATAAAAAAGGGAGGATCCTGCGACCAGACGGGTGTTGTGTCTGGTCCGGGCAACTGCCCAACGGTTATTGTTGGATTGTTGTGTGTTCAGTTGACTATTTCTTTGTAGCGGTGTTGAAGCGTGTTCGGCTAGAAACAAATGAACACCTCTGACAACTACTTTGGAGAATATTGTCATAATTCTATGATGTCTTAAGTTACGGGGTTGGTTAGTATACTGTTGAACCGTATTACTCATAGCTATCTATGTGTAGTGTGTAATGGAAAGGTTTGATCATGTTTTAACAAGTAAAATTTCATAAGTTAAAAAACCCCCGACACATTTATCTTGCGAAAACATCACGATCTAAACAGTAAAACGCGCATAACTTTTGAACGGCTGAACCGATTTTATTCACCTTTCAAACAAAAAAAACTAAATCAAAATCGACAAATGGAAGGAATACTTCAATGAAATATCCAAAGACAAAGGCATTTGGTATAAAGTCATCCAGAACGAACCCCCTCGTGAGCCCTGGTTCGATGATAAATGTTTAACTAGGAGTTATGTTAAGTTAGCGCTAAGGCTTCGTTCTGGCCACTATCCATCAGCAAAGTTTGCATACTTAATGCGAAAGTCTGCATCACCTAATTGTGAGACATGTAATAAAATTGAAGATGTGCAACATTTACTGATGGAATGTGCTAAGAACAAAGATGAAAGGGAATCTTTGGCTAGGGAGCTTAAACTAAATATGTGGGATGTTGGACTTATCCAAAATATTTTGGCATACCCTAAATCAGAAAGGACCAAACGAATAGTTTGTGGCCTAATTCAGAAGTCTAGGCAGTAATTCCCTTTCGTATATCATAGTATAAGTATAGTAGTGGGTAATAAAAATATAGTTTTATTATCTTAATATATATAAATCTCGTGTCACAATGTTTGTCCTCAATGGACTCCTAAAACACTTAACCGATTATAATAAAATTCGCACACCATGTGCAGTTCGATCCAACTTGAGAGATAGGGTAGATAGTGTTAGGTAGGTAGGGTAGGGTAGGTAGGGTAGGATAGGTAGGGTAGGGTAGGGTAGGTAGGGTAGGGTAGGTTGGGTAGGTTGGGTAGGGTAGGTAGGGTAGGGTAGGTAGGGTAGGGTAGGTAGGGTAGGGTAGGTAGGGTAGGGTAGGTAGGGTAGGGCAGGTAGAGTAGGGTAGGTAGGGTAGGGTAGGTAGAGTTGGGTAGATAGTGTTAGGTAGGGTAGATGAATGTTTGGTGTTTTTATGGCAAAACAAAGTTTGCCGGGTCAGCTAGTAGATGTATATGTCTGTGTAAATAGAGTATAAGGTACAATGGGGTTGACGTATCCGTGTGGATAAAAACCCCTTAATAACAAAGAATAAAAAAATAAAAATAAAAATCGGTTCATCCGTTGACGCGCTATGATGCCACAGACAGACACACAGATACACACATACACAGATACGCAGACACACAGATACACAGCTACACACCTCAAACTTATAACACCCCTCTTTTTCTGTCGGGGGTTAAAAACTGCTTCTGCGCATTTAAATTAAGAACTTTCTCCAAGGAGGTATTCACTTCGTAAGTTAGTCATTATACTCATCATCTTCCTCCCCTTATCCCACGTTACTTGGGGTCGGCGCAACACGTTTTCTTCTTCCATACCGTCCTGTCCGCCGTCACGCTATCACTGACTCCCTTTTCTTTCATATTACTCTTCACACAGTCCATCCATCTTTTCTTTGGTCGTCCCCTCCCTCTCCAGCCATCCACATTTATATTCATTACTCTTTTAGTAGTACTTCGTAAAATAGTCAATTCTCAACAACAAAAAAACTGTATGTCCCATACAAATCTTGGTCAGCTACAACTTTGTACGGAAACACCAAAATTTATTATGGGTATTGCATGACTTCCTCGTAGAAAGTTGATCATTTACATGGGCAAGGAATGTTGGAGAAGATTTTTTTTAAATACAAACACACCTTTTCGTTGCAACCTGTATAGACTATTCAATTCCCTAACTTGCGGAGTGGTTGACGTCGATTGACTACCCGACGTACATCACTATCTCAAACCACAGTATTGCAGCGCCGTTTAGCGGTTTCTGCGGATATTCCCTCAAGCCAAGCTAATTGTATTACCTAACTATAACAAACATAACTAACTTCATTCCTAGATAAAAACAAGTATTGCGAAAGTAATCAACTTTTCAGAGAGGTCTCAAAAGTTTCGACATACACGTAGTAATTCGGCAAACTTTAGTTTTTGTCTTGACTGTTTTTTTTTCCTCTAGAAACTAGTTTTCAGCAATAACGTATATGACCACTTGTGCACGGTAAGAAAATTCACCGGACCTTAGGCAAGAATTCGTGTCGTACACGACAAATTTCTCATGTACACGACAAGAATTTTGTCGGACCTAGTCACTTATCTTGTCTAGCGCAGGCAAGATTTTTCTTGTTCAGCTCCGTGGCAGTGTACACAGTGCGTGTGTAGAAACGACTCGAACTCTTGCGTAGGCCGGGTAGCTTAGCGTGTACAAACGCCCTAAAGGCGAAAATACTTTGGCTCCTGAGATACAAGTATCTTTTTACTTAGTTCAGGAGCCAGCTGTTCAACCTGATTCTGACAACCTTTTGTACAAATGTTTAGTGTATAATTAACCTTGTATTACTGTTTTGTATTGCTTGCATTGCAGCTTGCATGCTATTATGAAATCCACCAATCCGAAGTTAGGGCGACAACTCTCAGTTAAAAGCTTTGCCAGGCATGGGCAGTTAACTCACTAATTAATTAGCTCACATGTAGCCGCACTAGATCATACGCGACGTGTCGTCATGTCACTAAAATGGAGGTCACCTGTATCTACTGAATATTGGTATATGTAGAAATGACGTAGGTAGACAATTATGCGATTCAGTCAACGAAAGAATAGGTAAAGCCTATGTATGAAGTGGATGGCTTTAACAATAGTGTTTAAAACATATCCAATTTACTCAATGATAAAATTATCAGTTTACCAAAATAAATAAATTTAATTAATTCAAAACAACGCTCAAATTCTCTATTCAAAATACTTCACAATATCGAAAAATATGGGTCCGCGGACAATGGCCAAAACAATAGAGCTTACACTGCAATATGTCATTTCTGTCATCAGTAGACGTTTTCCCATTAATTTGTTTGGTAATTAATCTTTTTCGACATTAACGACAAGGGTTCCGGGATGACAAAGAAGGTGCCGACAGCAAAGGGTCATTGAAGCTTTGTTAACTCAAGGAACAAGAGAGGGTTTGATCTCTTTGTTTTGTGTTGAAATATCATCCTGATCGCTAACAAGGAAGCGCGCGACGCTCCAAAGCTCCTCTCCGATTCTTTGAATTTTTCAATGCAAAACGTAAATAATAATATCAAGTTGAAGATAAAAGAATAATATAACAATATAATTGCAATCATAAAGACAAGATTGTACTACTTACTTATTTATATCAATGTATGTCTATTTTTCCTTGATTGCTGTCCATAAAATCAGTATAGGAAAATAGTACCTACGCACGTGTATTATATGGGCATCATTACGTAACAAGGTATATAGATCCGCCATCTTGGGGCCAAATTGTGACATCCGTGTATCGCTATTGAATATCGTAAAGCGGGTAAAAATAGTAAAGGTTTCCGTTTCCGGGGCGGATGTTATACAGTTGCCGAACGAGCATGTAATAATATTGGCCCGGTCGAATTATACAACTTAGTATAACTCGGTGGATTTGTCATTTTATATCTTTAGATATTTATTGTAAAATAAAGTCGCTTTTCAAGTCACTCTTTGGTTCATTATTTTGAAAATTGTTTCCGGAAGATTAGACATTTAACTTACATAATTATTATAAAGAAATCAATTTTATGTGAAGCCGTAAAAATCTAGGTAGCTAGTAGCTTTACGTTTTAATTCCCCAAAGATATTCTTAAAATAGAGTTATAAATCCGTTTTTAACCGACTTCAAAAAGAGGAGGTTCTCAATTCGTCGGAATATTTTTGTAATGTATTTTACCCGATTACTCAAAGATGCCTGGACCTATTTGGAAAATTCTTCCTTTGTTTGAAAGGATATACTTTCTTGGTGGTCCCAAGAAATCCAATCGAAGGAACTCCTCAAATATTACAGGCAAGTAGCGCTTTTGGTATGTTCATGAACATGGCAAGCATTTGCACACGGAAAGTATCATTTGGTGAAGTGAACTGATGAAGAAGAACACAGATGGCCACTGGAACTCTTAATGATAATTATGTCACGAGAATGGTACGGGTAATAGTTAAGCTACTCATCATCATCATATCAGCCGAAAGACGTCCACTGCTGGACACAGGCCTCACCCAAGCGTCAAGGCAGGAAGGCAGGCACTGGAACTCCGTTATAAAACAATGCATCCTAGTAGTGTTTGGGCTTATTGGAATTGTCATGACATGAACGCTGGCTATAAATGATTTTCATGGTAATATGAACTACCAAAACTAAAAAGAGAAAATAAAAAAAATATCAAAAAAATTTTTAGCTTCGTAGTGTTTCGTTTTGGAAGTCGGTTTAATATTTTAATTTACGCAAAATACGCGCTTAGACGTGGAGTTGCGGACACCAGCCCGTCTTAACCTAACCTAACCTAATATTTTAATTAAAAGTTTTTTAATTTTTTTGTGTTTAAATTAAGAAATTCTTTCTACACTATCAGAAGCATTTGGTTGAACTTCAGTACCAACTTTAGTTGATACCCAGTATTGATTAGGTTATTTCGTATTTATTTGTTACACATTAATGACTAAGGAAAAAACCACAAGTATCACATACCTTGAATTCTTTCCCTTCCTTTTTCAAACAATGTGATACTAATTGAGACTTGTCAACAGTAAACATGTTGGCAAATTACTGCAAACGACCCGCAGGCTACAGGTTGGGTCTCCGTTCATTGGCACATATTTAAACTAGCTGCATTTAACCGGGAACTGTCCAGCGTATCGCATACAAACGCATTTTATTCTGAATGTTATTTATTGGCCATTGACAAAATTTAACATAAAAAATATGATCTGATAAAAGCTTTATTTGGTAGCATGGTATAATAATGTACGCTGCCTGGTATTCTCTTCCCACGAATGCCTACACTATGCCCTAAGACTACGCCGAGATAAGAGTTACCATTTCTTTTCAATAAACGTATGTACTTTCTTATTAAATAAATGAAAATAAAATAAATTACGAACTAGCTTAATTACTTAGGTAACTCGTATGATTCATCTATTCTTTATTGTACACCAAAAAGAACATTACATATAGTTTGATAATAAAGTACATGTACAAAGGTGAGCTTAACTCAATGTTGAGTTCTCTTCCAGCAAAGCCTAGGGTGACAGAGAAAGATGACATTATAGAGGGCAGGATCTAGTGTACAATTTTTAGTTTTATATTAATTTATACATTGAATTATTAGTGCATCGCAACTGATGACGTATTCTTTGGCCAATCACGTGACCCAGCTGTCACGGGAAGAGAATACCAGGCGGGGTATATAATTATACCATGTTTGGTAGTATAATAATATATAGTCTATGAGTATACTTAGGTATTTGTTCACTTAAAACGTCAATTGACTTTAATCCGTAATAGGTTTTGAAATATCATTTATCCGACGACTTATCTTTTCCGGTAAACAATCTATTCGGTTGAGACCTACCACTAGACTAATTTCAAATCCTAATTGACAGTAAGTCGACATCTCTGAAACCACAACATTTTTCTCCTATCTCTCTATACTGTATAGTTGTTGTAGGTATTACAGAGTTCATTTCGATTTCCGCTCGTTATGCCGACATTTTCGATAGCGGGACGTAACCTTTTCATACGACAGGAAATTGAATGTTGACGAAATATTGTGTCCACCCTGTGAACGTGGCATATTTCATTTTAAAAATTCCTTCATCGAGGCAATAAAACGTATAGCGCCAGTTTATCAACGTATTATTATTTATTCTCGGTGTGAGGCGCAATCGTAACATAATACTATTTGTCAAGCGTTCATAGGCTTATTCTGCGAGGCGCTGAGCTCAACAACCTATTTGCATTTCTCATTTTCACCCCTCTTCTTACACTCCCTCGTGTACAATTTTCAGTGTACGCCACACGAGTGTGTCTTAGGGTACCGTGAAAAACGAAAACCCTATTAGTAATACAACGTTGCCTCTCCAGCCATCCGTAACTCAAATGTTTAAAATTGGAACGGAAATTCTGATACTTTGAAGGGAATATGCGGCAAAACTTTTGAGAAGAGAATGAAAAAAATCTGAAGTTAAAGTATTGGCGGAACCCAGTTGATAAGAACAAAGCAACCACTGCAGCGTTATTGCCTAATTTCAACACAACACAACACATACCTTCACATAAGAATATGTTAACTGAAATCCTTGAAATTTGATTTTATTTTGTTGTGTAGATAATTAAATTTCACTCAGAATTATTAATTATGAAAGCTTGATGCTTCAAAACTAGAAACTTCTCATTCGAGCCAGTTTCAAAAGGCAATATTTTGAAGACAATCGGTCAGATAGCTTGTTTTTTAACAATAGAAATACAGTTATTAAACTATAAGCATTCATTAAAAATTCTCTCTGTTGATTATAATTCGATACTTATCTGAAATATAATTATATCCTAATTATTATTAATAGTAGATAGGAAATTAATATACGTAGATACTCAATTAATCGCATAGGGTTTAATGACGTGATCGCTTCGTTAATAATAAAGTTAAATTAAACCTCTGTCGACGAACAACAAACAGAATCTGAAAATAACAGGGCACGAAAAATAACAACGTTAACAAAATCTTAAAGGAATACCTTAGCTATCGTTAACGTAATAATGTAGGGGTAGTATTGAATACGTGTTGTCTAATCTCAACCCGCTACACAATATCGAACATCAGCGGACGAAGAAAAGCAATAAAACGCCTATTTATTTGAAAGCCAACAAGGCCCGCAGTAATGAAATTCCTCGCGAAATATTAACGCATTTTTTTCCTACAAAGTGGTGATGTATTATCAGGATGAGACCCAGCGTGGGCACTCTACTTTGTACTATCCAAACCTTTTTATCGGAAACTTTCTTGTATCAAGCCCACGTACAAACATTTTTGTACAAGTTTATTACAATAATTTCAGTTGAAAAATTGTCCGTAATACCCGAATTTGTACTGGGCAGGCAAGTAGACGAAACGTTTTATAAATGTAAGCCATTTATTCATCGGAATCCCTACAAATTACATGGGCTGTAACTGGCATCGAAACAATCACAGCCGATGATCCGGCCCGTGTTATGTAAATCTGGGCTTTGCGTCTAACAATAGACAGCGGCACATCTGACGGCTCAATACACACGAACATTGCTAGTTACGCTTTTGTATTATTCACGATTGTTTTTGTTGATCTTTCGAGCACCAGAATATATTTAAGGAACAAACACTTTGACGGTTATAGGGATTAGAGGAGATATATGAAAATAAAATGAAGACAGGATTTTTATTCCACGTATTAGTCCAGTAAGCGATTTGCCTTCGGATAGGCACTATCAATTTCCGATTACTGAAGCCATAAAGTTAGGGCTCTTCCCGAATAATATCCTTCGTTGAAGGTAAAAAAGTGGGGGATTTTGTCGAGCAGACGGTTATTGTCTGGAGATATTCGTACTCATGTGTAGTGTATAGTTGGTACACGTTGCGAGTCAACAATGGGGTGTGTTGGAGTGTCGTCGGGAGTGGAGCCGCGGGGCGCGCTATGAGAGCCAGTCACTCTGCCACAAATCACGAGACTACATTTACATACAGCGCTGTTCACCGCGTCTCGAGGGGACGCTCCTAACAATACTACAAATGTACATCCTTCAACACTAACTTTATCAATGTACACACAGGTGGATTCAAATATTTTCGAGTTATTAGGTACATATTTATAAGGGTTGGTTGGTACATAAGTTTACTTGGAGACATCAACGCTGAACAGTGCCTCTATATCTTTTGGGTTAGAACGGTTTTTAAATGATCTGCTGAACTGATATCAAAATATATTTTTCTACTAAATCATTTATCGGACACAGTTTTATGTCCTGTAAAGCAATACAAATAAATAAAAATAAACTTACAAAAGTGGACAACTGCTCCACGCTTGTAACATCAATTTCTGCATGCAAGGCCCAGGAGACCACAATTTACAATACCGAAGGTCGAATGATGTGATGCACTTCCGCGTCGGGCCCGCTTGTCCTGACGTATTCATGAGCATTGTCGCGATCACTTCTCCACCGCCATACGTCCTAAACCTTACACTCACACAATAGAGTTTAAATTCATTTACCAACTTCTGTCTCGGAACAGTTGTCTCGGCAAGTTTAGATGTTGATACTCCTCTGGTTGTCATTAATAGTTTGAACGTTCACAGTACTGGAACACTTGATAGTCTCGCATTCGGAATAAAAAACTATGACAATGTATTGTGCAGCACTTTGTCAAGCGTCCTGTTATAATGCGCCTCAAGAGACACATGAGTTATATGTCTGAACCGATGTTCGCCACAAACTTTAACCCAGAACTTCCACGTTTTACGACGGTCGAATAAATCGAAATAACGTTGAAGATTTGAAGATAACACTTAGTGAATCCTTTCGCCTTAAGTTTTAGCCAATCGACTGTAAACTCCTGAACGTGACCTGCAACCAAACCCAGCATAATGTTTAGTAAGCCAGATTAAAACGCTTAAATGTCTCGAGCAACAAGTTACGAATTAAACGTATACACTTTAAGTCTGAATGTCTCCATTTAAACCATTTGGAGCCTAATAAATGTCATAACGGCCCTTATCGTAGATAATTACTCAATAATGACTTTCTAAAACTTTTGACATGAAACAAAAAAGCTGGGAACTAACTACAAACATTAGACCCTCATCACAGTACAAGTGCCGTTTTATTTGGTGTCCTTTGTAAATAAATGATCGTTTTGGCGATTAACGAACTAGTGTAAGCAGGGAAAAATCGTCTTCGAAGCTTAGGCAGCGTGTTTACGTAAACAGGTGTAAAATAGATCGTTATGCGGCTAAATTACCATAATGTTTGTTATCGAAATATTCGCTCGCCGAAACGGAATACGTAATGAGCGGGCGAGTCAGTCGGCAGATTATACACGTTTATACGGCTTGATGTTCGTTAAAGGTACACCAGTAATTTTATGCAGTCATAAATTTAATTCATACTTTGTTTTCTGAGTCAGCCTTGCGTGCGAAATAAAAAATGTTTACGTATCACTCGTAAAGCGTTTTGCCCTGCGCTCCGGGATACTTGCTCATTTTTCACCCGAATAGTCGACGATTTAGAGCCCTTGGAGACACGAGAACTTTCCATTTTTGCGACGAGAAGTTGCACATTGAAATTCGGGCAAAAGCTACAAAAGACCATTAACCTAAAACAACAGATAGACACAATTAAGTTTAACGAGCACATTATATTGAATAGGTAGACTTCAAATCACCAAAAATTCTTGAAAACAAAAATAAAAGAATTGTACAACTTTATAATAAGAAAACAACAACATAGCCAATTATGAAATCAATTGGCCCAGTCTTTCTCAGTCAAAACATAAACAACTCCGAAAAACAGGTAGGTAAATATAAACATCAATCAATTTCATAAAAACAAATTAAAACCCGAACAATATAAATAGTGAATAAGCATCTTAAGTGATGTAATGACTGAGCTAGTTAGTATTACACTAAGTATACGCCCGCGGCGTCGCAGCATAATTTTTGTTTTGCGCTTCGGAAGCCGAGACAAAAGCCTTAAGTTAATCCTAAGAGCGAGTCATTATGGAGACAAACAGCAGTATCCTCGCAAGAAGACGTGTAGCTCTCTGGCATGGCTCCAGACTCCAGCATGAACAGCCCCCTCCATTCCATCGGCTCGCTAATATTTGTCCTCCATTAACAACCAACACAAATTTATTGTTAATTTACAAACGTATAAAGCATTATCTTGGTACTACACTCGAACTTAAACAATCGTTTTGTATCTAAACTTGATTTGTGCATAACATAATTTGAGAAACGAATGCGCAACGTTGCTTAGCAGACCTAGCCAGAACCTGACCTTTTCGTACAAAAGTATTTCGAATATGGCGTGGGTCAGGCCACACCGTGGGCCGTGATAACAAATTTAACCTCTTTACATCCGCTTAGAGGTTTCTAAAGAACCCGTTCCTAAACTTTATGTCGGAAGAGATATAGAACTACTACTTCGTACTATGTTAAAGTTGCACTACGAGTACGGTTAAATGGACTGGAATATATACTCGGATACTTGTAAAAGATTTCATTCTAACTTGAGATGATGTAGTGTTCGATCGCAGCTTGGAAATAAAATGAGCAATAGTCTTCTTTACTACTCTCGTAGGATAGCAATTTAATGTTTTCCCTTGGGTGTCTTAGGAAGTCTTGTTTGATATTCACCTGAGCTCTAATAACATCATGTTACGAAATCTTCTCATTTTGATTTCCCCGGGGCTGTGTGGGTCAGTCGGCAGTCGCTCTGCATACAGCCAGAAACTAACCTTGGCATGATTGCACCTGCAACGGAAAATTCTTTTTATCATAACGGAATTAAACCCATTCTGGAGCAGTGGATTTGATTAGTATTGTAGGCTGAATTGTTTAGTGCCCTGAATTTGTGTGTTCATAAAAGTATGAACACACTAATTCAGGGCACTTTACATTCGTAAAATCTAAAGTAAACCAATACTTATATTTAATGAGACTGCGTCTTCCGGTACGCGGTTGCCACTCCATAACTTTTCGGCCCCAACAACCACCCGATCTACGAGCAATGTGCCCTGCCCACTGTCACTTCAGTTTGGCAATTCATTGGGCTATGTCGGTAACCATGGTTCTCTTAAAAAATATCTAAAAGTGCATACTATATTCACAACAAAATCTATCGACATAGCAGTTCTAGCCACGGGCGAAGACCTATTGGAGCCGAGAGTGCCCGCTCGTTCCAAACCACTTTTTTAAACACATTTACAAAAAAAAAAGGAATAAGTGCTTCCCTTATTCCAGCAACATAAAAATAGACCTACTTATAACCAAGTTGATAAAGTAATACTTCAACTTTTAACTACCTCCGCGCTCCCTTACTATGGTCTATTAACCAACTTAAGACTTAAAGGATAAGCCCGCGCACCCTTCATGCATGCCCCTTCAGGGAAATTGTAGTACACGCCTAGAACTTCAATTGTCTTGAATTGTATTGAATTGTCTTGAATTGTATTGAATTGTATTGAATTGTATTGTATTGTATTGAATTATATTGAATTGAATTGTATTGTATTGTATTGTATTGTATTGTATTGAATTGTATTGAATTGAATTGCATTGTATTGAATTGTATTAAATTGTAATGGATTTAATTGAATTGTACTGAATTGTATTGAATTGTATTGAATTGTATTGAATTGTATTGAATTGTATTGAATTGTATTGAATTGTATTGAATTGTATTGAATTGTATTGAATTGTATTGAATTGTATTGTATTGAATTGTATTGAATTGTATTGAATTGTATTGAATTGTATTGAATTGTATTGAATTGTATTGAGTTGTATTGAATTGTATTGAATTGTATTGAATTGTATTGAATTGTATTGTGTTATATTGAATTGTATTGTATCGTTTTGAATTGAATTGTATTGTATTGTATTGAATTGGATTGAATTGTATTTTATTGTATTGAATTGTTAGGTATTGAATTGTCTTGAATTATATTGAATTGTATTGAATTGTATTGAATTGTATTGAATTGTATTGAATTGTAATGAATTGTATTGAATTGTATTGAATCGTTTTGAATTGTTTTGAATTGTATTGAACTGAATTGAATTGTATTGAATTGTATTGAATTGGATTGAATTGTATTTAATTGTATTGAATTGTAATGAACTGTATTGAATTGTATTGAAATGTATTGAATTGTATTGAACTGTATTTAGTTGTATTGAAGTGTATTGAATTGTATTGAATTGTAATGAATTGTATTGAATTGTATTGCATTATATTAAATTGTATCGAATTGGTTTGAATTGTATTGAATTGTACTGAATGGTATTGAATTGTATTGGCTTGGTCTTGTGGGCTTAATGTGGGTGAACGCATGCGCAAAGCAGGTTACTTTTAAATATAGTCCTTGGTCCAATTAACATAGCAGTGGATTCGCTCTCCAATCATTTCGCGTTCGTTTAACAAAAACACACTTTTCAAGTTCATACACGCCAACAGGCGTCCTAGCACGGCCTACTGTGACAGGTTTGAGTCACACATTTTATCACTGTTAGGGAGCAAAAACCGTGATAAAATGCGTGACTCAAGCCTATCATAGAGGCCGTGCTCGCCCGGCAGGCAACTACTTCTCAACCTTTTCCGTTACAACTCTAAGACGCGCGGTTGCGCTCGCTTAGCTTTAGGACAAAATCCTTCCTTCGCTATCATTGGAGATTGGAAGAAATAAGTGTCGCAAACGAATAAAATCGAATTAAAATTTGAAATTGCCTAACTGATTACCTTCCTCCGATATATATAAACAATTTTTTCTTTGATCAAATATATTACGAAAATGAACAGTTAACTTTTGAGGCTACAATTTTATTAGCTTTTATAACTAACTGTGCAGCGTTATATCTTTAATTAAAGGAGGAATATGAGATTACTAGAGGTTTCCTGTAACTTTGTTTCTGTTGGATCGTAAAGTAAAATGAAGTCTTCATTTTACTTTTTTGCACAGGTCTCAACATTTAATTTAACTTCATCGAGAACAGTAATTAAGCCTTTCTTCGGCGATCTTTGCGAAACTTCCTCAGATATTGTTGATAGTATAAGCTCTGAGGATCAACTGCTAACACCAGTTACTGGCCGAATAGATTGCTTTTACCCAATGAAAAGGAAAATGAGATCAACAAGTGGGAAAATACTACTTAATTAGTTTTGTAGTAACGAGTTTCTTGACAATCAATTGCTAACAGCACTTTATTCATTAAGAAATAGCTTCGATTTGTTGATTGTTTTAAGTGTGAAGGACGTAATGTTTCGCTATTCTTGACTCCTGAAATTCTGATGGTTTGTCTTTTTTGATTCGTTTCTATATTTTCGTTGTTTATTGAGCTTTAAACTTCGGCGTTCATGGTAAACAAAAGAGGTCGAATGAAAGAGATTCTGATTTGGAATATAAATGAAATAAAGCTTTTTTTAATGCTTTATCATTTACATTCTGTTTTCATTGTATATATTCTTAATTAACCGATTGAAAGCCTTAATGACCGAAATAATTACAAAATTGATTCGTTTGGATCCACGTTTCGGGCACTCAAGGGGTTATACACCACTAGTTAGATAGACGCGGTAGGAAAGTGCAGGTAAGTCGGATATCATCGAGTTCACTGTAGACAAAAATCTACTGTTATTGTATAGAGCAGTGCTGCCCTCAAATAAATAAAATTCGTTTAATTCAGATTATTTAATGTCCTATTTTGTTACTATTATATTATCTTAAAGCTATTTTAGTCAGGAGGATATAACTAGGTAACTTATATGATTAAATATAAAATAAAATATATTTCAATAAATGATTGAAATTAAATTAAAATGCAATTTAAAAATAATTCCTACTTATATTATAAAGGCGAAAGTTTGTGAGTGTATGTGTTTGTGTGTATATATTTTTTTTCACGCTCAAACGGCTGGACGGATTGGGATTAAATTTAAGGCACAGAGATAGATTATATTCTGGAATAGCACATAGGTTACTTTTTATCCCGGGATTAAGTTCCCTTGGGATGTTTTCGACATTCACGCGGGCGAAGCCACTGGCAGAAGCTAGATTAAAATTAATAAAAAATTGAAATAAATAATTTAAAATGGACTAAAATGGAAATTAAATTGAAACAAATTATTAAATTAAAATACAAAAAAATCAAGTGACATGCAGCCTTATGAGCCTTCCCACAGCTGCCGAATTTGATCATCTACCCTCGCGTCGGCAAAACTTGTCCGGAGAACTGCAAAATGGAAGTATTCGCACCAGAATCCTAAGGGCAAAGGCTCAACTGGCTGCCAAAAAGTTGGAGATCCTTGCGAAGGTGAGACGGTACTTCACGCCAGAACAGCTGCTTAAGTTGTATCAAGCGCAAGTTCGATCTTGCATGGAATACTGTTCTCATCTCTGGGACGGATCTGCCAAATTCCAGCTTGATGCACTAGAGTCGATCGAAAAACGGGCCAAGAGGCTCATCGGCAATGAGGCACTGGTAGAATCACAGCTCCAGAGCCTTGAACATCGTCGTCGAGTTGCCAGCTTGTCGGTTTTTTATCGGTTACATTTCGGGGAATGTGCGATGGAATTGCATGATCTGATTCCGCCTAGCCCGTTTTATCATCGGACTACAAGACGTACGGCGATGCGCCATCGCTACATGGTGGACATCCCACCCATAAGCACTAATCGTTTTGGAAACACTTTCATTATGCGTACAGCTAAGGAGTGGAATTCTCTGCCTGAGTCTGTGTTTCCAGATAGCTACAACCTCGGGATCTTTAAGTCAAGAGTGAATAGGTTACTTCTAGGCAAGCGTGTTACACCGTCGACGACATCATCCCTTACCATCAGGTGAGATAGAGGTCAAGCGCGAGCCTGCCAAGAATAAAAAAAAGGCATTGTTATATTGTACTCTGAGAGCATTTTAGGTCCACTGTGTGTAGCTGGTCCATAGGGCGCTGGTGTAAAAGCTTTGGCAATAGGTTCTGCACAAAGTTATTTTTACCTGTGCTGTTCACCTCGCAAACCTATGTACCAATATGTTAGCGCGCTCCAACAATGCACTCCGCTCTTTCTTAATGTCTGCGTCATCATACCTATCTTCTTTCGAAGTCGGTGTTTTTGGTACCCGTTTTCGTTTTTCGACACCGATTTCGGAAGAGAAAAATATTTTTTGCTTTTTATTATTTTGTTTTAGAAGTCAGTTATCTTTTTTTCTCTTTTTAGTTTTGGTGCCTACCTCAAATTACCAAGAAAATCATTAAAACCCAAAGTCCATGAAAAGTTAATCTCATGACGATACTAGTCATAATTCCAACAAGCTACAACTTGCAACAAGCTCAAACAAGACTAGGATACATAGTTTTGTTTCGGAGTTCCAGTGCCCATCTTCCAGCTTCATCATCAGATCAGTACGATGATATCATTTTCATCAGTACCATTTATTTATAAGTATTTGCTTTATCATAGTCAGTTAATTATTTGAGATATTTTTTATACCCGTAACATACTTATCATTAAGGTGTTTCAGCGGCCATCTGTTTTGCGGTCTTCTTCATCAGTTCCACTTCCATGTATGCCTATAATATTTAAGGAGTATCCTCGATTTCCATTGGTTCCCATTATTAGATCCTGATCTGGTGACTATGGGACCACCTGGGAAGTATACCCTTTCAAACCAGAGGAATATTCCAAATCGGTCCAGGCAAGACGCCTGGACTAGTATTCGGGGAGCATACAAACAACGTTCATTTACGTATTTATGTTTACTCATTTATTATTATTTTATTCTTAAATAACACTGTTCGCTCCGTCACTTGCCACTAGGTTTAATTGTTTCGGAGTCACCTAGTCGACACCGGCTATCGCTGAAAACCAGCGCTGTGGCTCTGTCTCGCTCACGAGTCCCAGCATTATGCTGAGCGATGACCGTTTTGCGTAGTTGTGACGCATACTTTGTAATTATTGTATTTCAGATTTTTTTGTTATTTTTAGGGTATGCGTCGTGCCTGGCGCAAATAAACAATTTTTCTTTCTCTCTTTCTTTCTATACATAAAAAAAATCCGACTAATTGAGAACCTTCTCCTTTTTTTGGAATCTTTAAAAAATGCATATTTTATCGTAGCTAGCAAGTACCATAAAAATGACGTTGAAAAATTCAACAAAATGCCTTTCTCATTCCCGCTTTACCTGAAGAAATGTGACGATTTTTTTTTTCAGTTTTAATATTTGCTTCGTCCTTTTTTTTTCAGTTCGGCTAGTACCTAACATTTCAATTTGTTAAAAATACCAACAGTTTTTTTTTCATCCTAAAATTCTTGTGACTGACTTGACAAACGACAGCTGGCAAATAAAAACCGGAGTCTAAAAAGTTGTGACGCTTAGAACGGCGCGGTTTCATCTAGATTTTCCAATTACTTTTCTTGACTCCGTAAAAGAAAATTGGTTTAAAAACAAGAAAGAAAGCAAAGCAATTTTAAAGATTCCTTAACAAAATATAAACGTTAAACTTCGTAATTCAGCTCTAAGTTGCCGGCTGTAGGCTAACATTCCTTGCTGGCTCCTCTACGAGGAAAATAGATTACACCCCAATAGGCTTACTGAAATATCTTAAGTAATCAAGGCCTTAGCTTTTAGTCTATTGTAGAGTTTCACGGTGCCGAGAACCTTTAATCCTTTTCCTGATTAAATTCACTGTTGTAGATTTAACAAATGAAAAACAATACGTTTCATATCCTAGAAAAATTCAATTGTGAACTTGGAAGTGGAATACGTGCGTAGAATAGAATATGGTTTATTGTACGCCAAATTGCAAATGCATTGATTTTTTTTTCATATTTATAATATTCATTTATTACTTCTATCTGAAAGCATCAAAGTTCCAAAATGACAAACTTTGTACCTCAATAAAATGGTAGAAATCTTTCAATAGATGGATGCTATCAGAACATTCCGATAATATAGTGACATGGAACATTTCCGGCACGGATGTCGCCGATAGAGCAAAGTGGATGACAAAGATAAGGGAAGCTGTACCACCATATCGGATTAGTATTTACAACTACCAGCTATTGTTCCTGATACAGGATTTTCTCTATCCATACTTCAAACTAATATTATAAAGGTGAAGGTTTGTGAGTGTGTGTTTGTATGTATTGTTACTTCTTCACACTCAAACGGCTGGACGGATCTGGATTAAATTTGGCACAAAGATAGATGATAGTATGGAATAGCACATACACATATAGGATCCTTTTTATCCCGGGAATATGTTCCCTTGGGATAATTTTCGACTATCACGCGGGCGAAGCCGCTGGCAGAAGCTAGTATTATTATAAATGCGAAAGTAACTCTGTCTGTCTATATATTATCTTTTCACGCTTAAACCGGCAAGCCGATTTAGATGAATTTTGGTATGGAGATAGATTGTGGCTCTGGCAAGGACATAGGATAGTTTTTATCCCGGAAATCATCATTAAGTGTGTGGAAAGAAGGGTAGAATTTTGTACAAAGACCTAACAATTTCTCAAGTCACACACCTACAATATTATTGATATTTGAAGTACTAATGCTACGCAGACGAAGTCGCTGGCAACAGATATATTATTATATCTTTTTAATTCATCATAATAATATTTATTGTGTATTTTACTCTGCGTCTTTTTAGATTTAAGTATACTACTTTCCTTGTACGAGAATCTGGTAGGTAACTGAAAACGCACGTTTTCTGCATGATGTTATCAGTGTAAGGGTTCCCTTCCCTATATACCCATAATCTTTTAAGTGCTTCACACTGGCAACTTACGGGTGGCCGCCCCATCTATTAAGTTTAGAATAGATTGTAGCTACGGCTTACACCAGATTTCTATACCAACATATATATATATATATATATGCCCACAAGCTTATTAATCTTGTTCCGATAATATATTCCTGTTTACGCAGCGTTACATACCAAACTTAACTATTACTTAATATTAGTCTTACATAAACAAGTCAAACACAACTTTCAAGCTTCTCAACAAAAGTTACTGAATACACAAAACAAGTTTCGACATAAGTGCGTATCAACTGAGAGGTGTCAATATTGTTCGAACGCACCCGACGTTTCAAATAAAATCTCTTTAGAAAAAGTCTGTAAAGATATTGGTCAGTTTTCCTTAGTGAAAATACCTGCGTCACGGTAACTGGCAACATAAATCTACCAGACTTCCCCGGCTTCTGAGGAGATTTCTCGTTGGACGACTTCTCTTAGAAACTTTTAGTACGCGTGCTTGAGACAGCCGTCCAACATTTTCAAGTACCCCTTAGTATTTTTGCCAAATTATGGGCGAGACCTTTTTACCCCTGGCTACTGCTTGATGTGGACTGATGGGGCTATAAAGTGAGTTATGTGAGGTGCCTAGCTACCTGAGTTAACCAAAGTATGTACAGTACCTAGTTATAGTTATGTAGGTACATTAAATAAGAATACCACTAGTAAAAGACAAAAAATGCGTTTATGTAGTAGCTTTGAACGCCGTCAACTTATCATCGTTTTCCTAGCTCGATTTTATAGCTAGTCGTACCACAAGTTTTTTGTATCATAATAAATCGCGGCAGGTATTTCATTCATATTATATTTCAAGGTTTAGATTTCTTCAACCTTGCTTTTGTTAACGCCTAAGCCAACGAGCGACTGAATAAAATCACTCTTTAAAATCATTTCCTTTGTAACCTTTTCCTAACAAAGCAAAAGAAAATATTTTTGTTTATTATTTGATTGAAACCGAATACAATAAACATAATTATTACAATAATTTCGCAAAAAGTTGATGAAAAAACATCTTTACCCCGAGCCTTTGTTTCCGTAATTCAGCGATTCATTATAAAGCCTTAGTAATCAGGGGAATGGTCGGCCATTGTTTTGCGCCATTCCATATTTTTCCTCGGCGTACCTACTTTATACACGCCCCAATATTTTGCAAATACTAGGGTATAATCTTTAATTACTCCCGAGCCGCCATACCCACGAATACGTTTGTAAAAATAAAATCTTATAACATTAAAAGTTTGCTTGGTGTTTCTATATTTACAGTGTTAAAAGCCTTTTTGTTTGAGTAAGAAATAAAATATGCAAAAACAATTTGCACCCGCCTTTGCTGAAAATTTTGATATTCAAAATGTCGTCAGAAAACAGAATAATAAAGTTTTTTAGACATACGAAGTTCAGGAACGTTCAAGTTTCATGTGGAATAAATATTTATGTAATGTATAGAGACAACTAAACAGCCGCACAACATCTTAAGTTTCATCAAGCGTATTTGATAAATCATATTAATACATGTTTACCTGGTAGTCGCTTGCCATTCTGGATCTTTAACAACTTTCTTTCTGCACTAAAATGCCAGCGAAAAATTCGTGACGTCAGTTGGTCCACTAAATAATTAATGTGATCAGTCTCGTCGAATCGTCGTAGAGTTTATATTTTTTATAATAGAAGACTGCCCTGTCTGGACACTATCACCTGTTATATTGAACGTCACATAAGGCCGAAAATATTTATAAGCCCTCAGCCCTTCAGCCGCGCGAAGGTCTGGCAAAATACGGTACGGTTTAAAAGGCTACATAATTGTAGTGTTTTACATAAGTTCTTGGAGGTTTCACCGGATAACGGAACATTTAACACCGGGCTGCTTAAACTTCGATAGCATTCTGTATTCAGCGAAGAAAATTATTTCGGGACCATTACCTCTCACAGCTGCCACACACAACTTTTATGTGTTTGCATCACGAACGAACACGAAATGTAGCCACTACATTACAGGCTCGCATGAGCCAGCTCTTTTCATAGTGTTGCGTTTTATAATACTCTGAAAGCACACTTTTTAGTGCCCCTGTATATTTTATTAAACTGTCGTAATCATGCTTCGTTGCCAGTATTGCCATCTAATATTAAATATGTTACGTTCAGAATTTACGAATGGAATAGATAAAAACTGCGCTTTGATATTTTTATATACCAAAAAGTCGGGCGCTTTTCGTTCGTCTGAATAAAATAGTTGTTCAAATAATAATGCTTGCGGCAAACATGGCCGCAAAAGTATCTATACATGTTTTCAGATATGTTCACTTCACTACACTTTTGAATAAAGTTAAGATTACGTTCATGAATATATTTTATAGATGCCGACCTCATTATTTTACTCTTAACGTAAATATATTGTAGATTGTTATATTGTTTGATCCTTGAGGTACCTAAATATATATTTCCATACATGTTTTGTTAAAACAAATTATCAATTTTCCTTATAAATCATACTTTACCCATAAATTAGTAGGTGTACCGCACACATATGAACTCCTTAACATTTTCCTTATCGCGGTGAGTGTAGGGTAAGTAGGGGGATCACTCACGGAGTATATTAGAGCGGCTTGAAGCCAAGTGTAGCGATAACGAGAAAAGTCAATAGCCCATCTCCCACTACCATATTTGCCCGTTTCTCACCGACTTGCGGAACTTTGCTGGGAAAATTGTTGCGATACAATTTGACAGCAAAAGAGAAACATGGGCAGTATCCGTTGCGACGACTTGGGAAAACACGAATGTCACCCTATTCAGGTTACAATGTTAGTGGATTACTTCGTAATTAAGCGCAGTTCGTTTCTGTAACACAGGTTAGTTCCTAGCGCAGGGCTGGGTCTTGCTCTGCCCTCTGCTGCAGCGCGCCTCATTCACCTGCTTATTTCTGATTCTCTGATTCACCTGATTTATGTGGTAGTATTAAGGATAATTTTGTACTCAAAAATTTGTTGATAAATAAATTGAATTGAGTTAGGCCTAGTTAAGGACTCATTTAGTAATTAATCTGCTTCTGCCAGTAGCATTATCCCAAGAAACGTATCACCGTACCGGGAATATTCCCGGATCAAAAAGTGCTTACACTACAAGACTTGGCGTGTGCCAAGTTTTATCCAAATCCATTCAGCCATGAGGGCATAAAAGGTAACAAAGAGACAAACAGAGTTACTTTCGTATTTGTAATATTAGTATGGCAATCATCATCATCCTGCCTTTAAGTCATTCCAAAGCCTATTGATAAAAACAACGCCACTCATCTTATCCAACCCCGCGATATTTGAGACAAAGCTAGAGCCTCTCCTTACAGAGCAAATAGAGCACACATTTCTTAGAACACAGTAATTCCTTCATCCCCACATGCCAAGATTCGCGAAAGCGGTCAGACAACCGAAACTGGAATCAGGTTATTCCAGTATTATGTAATCTGTGTAACAGTCGGTACTCCTCATCCATTTAAAATGGTCTGGGCGGGAAACAACTAACTCGTCTTTGCTCGGACTGGCGTAATTGTGATGTGCTCATATTCTGCAGTCACTTAAACGAAATCACTGTCGTAATGAGAAACTAGGGCATTTAATAAAACCCCTTTTTACAAAAAAAAATACAACCGACTTCCAAAGAAACACAAAAAAGTGAAAAATAACTTCTATTTCGGCAGTTGGTGTTCCTGTTTTTGTTACTTCGTTTTTTGACACCAACTTCCGAAAATCAAGTAATATTTCACTTTGCAGTGTTTTTTTGGAAGTCGGTTGTACTTTTTTGTAAAATGTTTTGTATTTCAGTTTTTTGTTGTTGTACATAATGAACAAGTTCTTTAATAAAGTACCTATAATGCACAAAGTTGTGCGAGAAAAGATTACCCGGATAACATAAAACTTGAAGATAACCGGTGATATGAGAGTGAATCATTGTGAACTGTACACATCTGCGAGCCCCTTTAGAGCGTACCGGCGTGATGTTATGTTATGAAATGGAGTAAACAATAAGCAGACATGCGATTGCAGCAATCCCGAGAGATTTGCCGTTGTTGAATGAAGAGTTCTGTTGTATATCTCCGAAGTTCTTCATCAGATCTTCACCAAATTTAAATGGGAGCACATGAGCATCAGCTTTAAAATAAAAATTTCTGGATTCGGTCCCCGCGCTCAAGGCCCGCGATAGAAGCTATGCAATAGCTTAAAAATAATAATCAAAATCTGTACTCCTTGTAAAAAGTTTTGAGGTGACACACATACAAAATAAGTACAGTCGAATGGAGGACCTTCTCCTTTTTGAATTCGTTTAAAAATACTGACTATAATAGCCAATCTGTGGAGCCTTTTCGCGAATATATTGGGGTCGGTTTCCAGTCAAACATAAGCTAAGTAGAAATTCTAAGCAGCTATGGCGAGCTATCAAAAGTGTTACAAACATGGGTCAACAGAAGTCTCCTGCCCATGATCTCTTAGCGAATAGTCACGATAGGCAGGACACTATAAATCAAATTAATAACTATTTCGCAAACGTAGCGAGAAATCTAGCGGACAAAATACAAAGAGATCCTCGATCAATTTTGTTACCCGACCCCCAGAAGGAATCCCTAGTCCTACTTAGGACAAATGAACAAGAGGTGGAACGCTTAATCCTTTCACTTAAAAGCGATTGTGCAGTCAGCTGGGACGATATTTCCTCTAGTTTTCTTAAAAAAACATATAAATATTATTGTAACTCCACTGACATATGTTTGCAATCTGTGCCTCGATTCTGGTGTCTTTCCTGACTGGTTTAAGAAGGCTATTCTTCACCCTATTTTTAAGTCTGGAGACCGTGACCGTGTCGAAAACTATAGGCCTATATCAGTTCTGCCCGCGATGTACAAGGTACTGGCAAAAATAATAAATGCAAGGCTATAAGTTGCATACCTAGAGGCACGCAATCTTTTGTCGGTTAACCAATTTGGCTTTCGAAAAAATCTATCCACTGCTGATGCTGTTCACAAATTGGTTAATCATATAGCTCAGGAACTTGACAACGGCAAGAAATGTTGTGCATTGTTCCTGGACCTCGCGAAGGCATACGACACGGTCTCGATTCCCATCTTACTATCTAAGCTCAAATGCCTGGGAATACGGGGCGCCCAGCTGTCCCTGTTTCGGAGCTATCTAAAAAATAGAACACAGAACGCCAAAATTGGATCCTACTCCAGCTCAAATTTGAGTATAGCTTTCGGTGTGCCACAGGGCAGTATTCTTGGTCCCAGTCTATTTTTAATCTACATGAATGATCTGTGTAGCCTCAGTCTAGAAAGCGGCACAATATTTTCGTATGCAGATGATACAGCACTTATGTTTGCCTCGGACAGCTGGGAAGATGCATATCGCCTTGCTCAGAAGGGTTTCGATACGGTCGGCGAATGGTTTAAGAGCAACTTGCTTACGTATCGAAAACGAAAATAATAAGTTTTTTGATTCGAAATACCAATGTGTCTGCTATAAGATCACTGAACGTTACCGCCCGGTCGACACCGTGTTTTGATTGCAGCGTCGGTACATGCACACATATATGCTGTGACATTGAACGTGTCACCTCGATAAAGTATCTTGGCATCCTCATTGACTGCAACATTACATTTCAAGAGTACATAACACACTTATCAAATAGGGTACGAAAACTAATGTACATCTTTAAACAACTACGCAATTCTGCAGATGCTGGTGTCATGAAAATGACTTACCAGGCACTGTGTCAGTCAATTTTAGTTTATTGCATTTCGTCCTGGGGCGGTGCAGCCATATCTAATTTTATCCAGATCGAGCGAGCGCAGAGAGCGATCCTTAAAGTATGCTGTTCCAAGCCAAGACTTTATCCCACCGTTAAGCTCTACGAATATTGTCAAGTTCTCACGGTTAGGCAATTGTTTGTTCTGGCCACAGCCATTAAACAACACGCCATTTCCAACTATTCCCAGCAAATAAATCGCCGTAACCATATAATTGCTCTAAATACGCTTCTTAAAATTTCCTTTAGTCATAGATTCTTTATTTTCCTTGGTCCGTATCTCTACAATAAATTAAACCGAATTCTTTCCCTGCACCCATTGAACAAACATAATTTTCAAGTCACTTTACTTGGCTTAGGCTTGTAAAGTGACTGTGTGTCAAAGTGGCCAAACATATACTGCCACAGAAGCTCTTTTTGACGTAGTCTAATCATTTCATGTACTAACACACACCATAACAAATATACACTGTCACACACACATCATCACAAACACACACCTACACAAACATTACATTCATAAAAACCTCCCAAATAAAGGTACTTTTAATTATTTTAACTCTTTTTTAAATTAAATTTAATTTAATCTCACTACAATTCTAAAATGAATGTAATCTGTTATTAACTCACTAATTGCTTGAAACGGCTATTTGCTGTGATATCAGATGTAAGCTATCAAACGTGTTAATCTATGACCGGGTGGGGACCTGGTGACCTGTATTACAGGTGTTGCTACCTACCACAGGCACCAGCGATCCACAACCAAAAATGACTAGCATTTGCTCGTGTGTAAATTCTGTTGGTATTTTTTGGCTTGTGGTGAGAAATATACAATTTTTATTATATTAATTCATTTATTCATTTTATATTACATATTTTTACATTTTTAAATATTATTCTATAAAAAGATAAAATAAAAAAACATTTAAAAATACAAAAATAGTAGCCCACCGGTATCGGGAACAGGGTCCAAGCTACCGGTGGTCAGGGCTCCTGAGAGAGGAACCTCCTAACGATACGCGCCGTGTCCAGGAGTACCGCTTTCTGCTGCCATCCAGCTGCCCACCGAGAGCCTCCTCAGATGTTCGTCGAGGCTCTTGGCTATTATGCCATTGGCCGTAACGACTATCGGCACAATGATAGCTGTATTCACGTCCCACATGTCGACAACCTCGCGAACAAGATACTTGCTTTTCTTATCTCTCTCAGCCTTCACGAGGTTCTCATCATGTGGGACCGCTTTATCAACAATCATTGCGCGACGCTCTAGTCGGTCCATCACCACTATTATTATTGCTTATTGGCAACAATAGTCCTGTCAGTGATGATAGACCGATCCCAATACAACGTGACATTGCCATTTTCGAGAACTGGGTCGGCCACATACTTATAGTAAGGCACTTCCGACTCCACAAGATTGTATTTAAGAGCAAGTTGCTGATGGATAATCCTGGCTACAAGGTTGTGTCTATGCAAATAGTCTCCGTTAGCCAGACTAGAACAACCGGAGATAATGTGACGGATTGATTCACCCGGCCGGTGACATGCCCGACAGATGTCAACCGTGCCGTCCTTCACAATGTATTTCCGGTGGTTGTTCGTCATCATAACTTCGTCCATAATCGCAAAGACAAAACCTTCGGTTTCCCCGAACAGGTCACCAAATCGCAGCCAGGCCACGGACGCTAAAAGATCTACATCGGGCCCATGTAGGACCCGGTAGAAGCGTCAGAGCAAGGACCTTCCTTGCTCTGCCATACCTCCCTGCGGTCATTAGTATCTAATACTATAGGTTTGCGCCAGTTCTCGTTAGCCAAGGAGAGCGGGGTAAGGCCCTTGTCCACCGCTACCACATCTCGATGCATACCCACGTCAGCGGCCTGGAAGTATTCCCTAAGACTGCATACCTCGCGGTTGTGTAGGGTCTTAGCATTTAAAAAGCCACGACCCCCGCAATTCTGAGGGATATATAGTCTCATAACCGATGAACGTGGGTGATGCATACGATTTGCGGTAAGCAGCGTGCGGACCCTCCTATCCAAGGCGTCAAGTTCAGTCTGAGTCCATTTGAGTATGCCGAAAGAATACATCAATACCGGCATGACCCAGCCGTTGAAGGCGCGCACCTTGTTACCGCCCGATAAAAGACTATTTAGTACTCTTTTCAGGCGGCCAAAGAAGCGCTCCTTCAACGACTGTTTCACGTCAGTAGCATTGATGCCTAGTGCTTCCGACATACCCAAATACTTGTAAGTTTCGGTTGAGGAAAGGGATCGAAGGTGTATGGAATCCGAGAGTTGTATTCCCACGGATTCCATAATCTCCCCTCGCTTTACATGCATGACTGCACATTTGTCCACACCAAATTCCATACGGATGGCGTCACTGAAGGTTTCTGTTACCTTCAGTAGCTTCATCAGTTGCAAGTTGTTGGGGGCAAAGAGCTTCAGATCATCCATGTAAAGGAGGTGTGATATGATCTGACCACCTCTTTTCAACCGATAGCCCAGACCTGAACCCTCCAGCAGTGTACTGAGAGGGTTCAGGGCTAAACAAAACCACAGAGGACTCACTGTCGCTCTGAAATATTCCGCGCTCGATCCTTATAGGTTCGCTGTTTTCCTGAATCTGTTGACATCCTGGATAGTGAAGGACCGTCCTCCACTGCCCCATACATGACGTCAGGAAGGCGCGCAGAGTTGCATCAATTTTATACAACTCCAGCACCCTCATAAGCCATGTATGTGGCACTGAGTCATAGGCCTTCTTGTAATCTATCCAACATGTCGCCAGATCCTTGCGGGAACGGCGAACCTGTTGGCTAATGGCAATGTCTATGAGGAGCAGCTCCTTAGTACCGCGGGACCCGTTCCTACATCCATTCTGAGAAGCAGACATGATGGCGTTATTGTCAATATGTTGATTAATTTTCGCTCTCAGAATGGATGTAAGGACTTTATAGACCGTCGGTAAGCACGTTATCGGTCTATAATTTTTAGGATCCGCAGTACTACCTGATTTGTGGAGCAGGTGGGTTATTCCTGTCGTTAGGAACTGGGGTAGCGATCCTGACTCTAAGGCAGACTGGAACTGAGTTGCCAAACGAGCGTGCGATATTTGGAACCATTTAATCCAAAAGTTGTGCAGTCCGTCCGGCCCTGGAGATTTTCAGTTAGGCAACGGGCGGACTGCACGAGCCACATCTTGGGGGCTGATGGTAATTGCCCCCATTTGTGGTATCGGATCGCACGCTCGTTCGACCTCCCGAGTCCAGTCATCCTCGGTGTGACTGACAGGCACCGACCAGATATCGCGCCAGAACGAAGACATGGAGTCATTATCCGGTAGGCGCGTATCAGTCACACCTTGGTTGGGTTGCTCCCAAGCCCTATTAACCCACCTTTCGTTGCTCTGGAATGTGCGATTCTGAGTGTATCGCTCCACTCGCCGCTTGTACCGACGAATACGGTTTGCCCATGCATAGATCTTCTGCTTCAGGAAGTTGATACGCTCTGTGACGCGGGACATATAATCTCGAGAACTGATATCAGTCCCTGAGAACGCCCGCTCACAAAGCGCATCACTCTAGGGCGAGTGTTGCCCTCCCTGAAGCAGATAAGCTTGCCGATGAGTGCTCTAGCCTCACCGATACGATGCTCAATCCTGCACTGCCAAGCTGGTATAGCTGGTCGTGTAGCTCTGTCAGTTTTGGGAAACTTGACGTTAGCTACACGACATGCTGCTGCAGCCGCACAGTACAAGATCGAGTGGGTGTCGGCAAGGTCTTTGCTGCTATCCAAAACATTTGACAGCTGCGAATCTAGAGCACACACCAGCGCCCTATTTTTCTTATGCATGGGCAAACGAGGTAGGCGAGGTCTAAGCTCAGGCGGTGTGGAGCGATACTCGCTGCATGCACGTTCCAAAGCGCTCCTCAATCGTGCATTGCATTGGGTACTCACAGATATAGCCCCGTCGTCGTCATCCTCGCCAACATGGTCGGGTCGCGGTGAAATACTGGGTTGCAGTTGCACCGCGGCCGGTGGCAAGGCAGGTGAGACACGGCTACTCTGTGATTTCTCACGCAGTCTATCAAGTACGGCGTCATCCAGCATACGGTTACGTTGGATGACCCGCACCTGATCCGATAGACGTTGGGCCGACACGTTGACAGCTGGCTCAAGCACCTGAAACAGAGAGAGCATCCGACCACGGTACGCAGTCAGGTTATTTCCCCCGTCTGTAGCCCCAAAGTATGCGCGCATGACGTTTTCGTTAATCGATTGCGTCCATCGCATGCGCTGCACACTTCCACCGGGAGCGGGGACCCTGTCAGAGGCCGATGGGCCTCGAGGTCCTAGGCTGTCCGGTGGCCGGCGTCCTCCCCGTCGACGCGTAGGTGGTGATGTCGTCGGCGGAGAGAAGTATTCGTCGCTCGAGCTCGACGCAACTGCAGCGTCCAGGATCGCTTGACTTACGGTTGTAAGGGATCCCGGCGACTGCGAGGCGGAGCTAAGCGACGAACCCGAAGATGTTGGGCGTGTGTTTTTGGCTCGGGCCTGGCTTCGTGTCAACATTTTCTTCTCAGCTTGTCATTCTGGTTTATTGTAGGTTGTTCATTTTAATTATAGTTTTTCTTATCTTCTGGTTGTTTTATTAAATATATATGGAGGCATTATTTAAATTTAGTTTTATGTAGTTTTAACAGTGATATTGTTCGGATTCATAAATTTATACATTAA
The DNA here is from genome assembly GCA_964057195.1 of Orthosia cruda. Lineage (NCBI taxonomy): Eukaryota > Metazoa > Arthropoda > Insecta > Lepidoptera > Noctuidae > Orthosia > Orthosia cruda. The sequence continues at coordinate 26,777,604 of OZ059832.1, forward strand.
TTATTATTATATTATTATTATTTTTATATTAATTATTATTATTAAGTACCTATAGTTACCTACTGGTATTTTTATAGAGCTTTGGCATTCCTGACTTGCAGAACCCTAATGCCACGGTAATGATATCTAACAGTATTCTATCTTTATACAAACGGTCGAAACGCGATAAGCGAATAAGTCGATAGCGTGATATAGTGACAAACGAGTGACCTACCTACGCTCGCGTTAAAAAAAACTTGGGTTGTATTGGTGGTTTTAGTAATGGATGGTACCCTATCCACGGACCGACCTCGGCAAGGGTTGCTTATCTTTGAAGATCGACCCGTGTGTCTGTTATTACTTAGCCACAAACTCCTCACCAACTTTAATAGCAAAGTGGAATAAATTCTACCTTCGTTTGATAGTGGGTGCGGTGTATGAGCCGTTCGATATGGCTAGCACCAATTTAGTGCAGCTTCCCAGTCTAATCGGTATAATAGCGGAGTATTCGTTCATATGTAAAGAACCCTCGTAGCGCTAATTTACAAACCAACAATAGAATTCTAGAGGATCGTGCATCTATTGTTTTAATGAACGTGTTTTCCGTTTTGAGGGTGGATATGAATTACATGGTTTTAAAAAGGTAAATTAAATACACACTGCGATAAGGTTTTCAGGAGCCTTGACGTCTTATTGCTATCATGATTCAGCTACAAAGGGATAGTGATATTGATGGTAGGTATAGCTAGGAGCAATGGTGGCCTGTGGTAACGGCCCCGACTTACGTTTTGTAGTTCATGGGTTGACCCATGCAGGCTGTTTACTTTGTGTAAATTATTTTATCACCACTGCTCTAAAAACGGTGAAGGAAAATATCGTGAGCAAACCGGCATGTTCTAGAACCAAAACTTCGAAGACATGTGACATCCACCAACCCGCACTGGGCCTGCGTGGTGGATTAAGGTCCATTCCCTCTGTCACAGGGACGAGGCCTCTGTCATTGGCAGTAGGAAAATTAAAAAGCTGATGATGATGATAGCTACGGAGCTAGAGAGAGATGATCACACACTAGACACATGATGTCTTTAAGACATCATAGGTAAAGACATTCAAACACAGGCGATAGCTTTGATTGTGTTATTCATAACAATGGCAATGTATAAAACAATACTAAAATAAATAAAATCTTCGCAAATCCTAGAAATGACTTTCAGAGTCGTTCGTTTAGGAATATCTAAAAAGTTTTCCGGAATGGGCAAAAGAGAGCATAATCAGCTATATTATTACGATTATTGCCGGAATCATACTTACTTATAGCCATTTAATTACCATCATACTGCAGAATTACTTATTGATACAAGAGAGAGTGTTTTTCATTAAATGTGGCTTTACCTACTAAGCTTGGTTTGACTTTTTACTACAATCAAATATTTGAATAAAACTTTGATTATTTGAAACAGTAATTGTTAAATACAGGTCTTCGGGTCCCAAGCCAGGAGCTCAGGCTGGGGGCCCATAGCAGCGTTGGAACTCCTGAACCCTGTCTGAACCTAACTGTAAACTGAAGCTAGGATTCGTTCCTTATTGCGAGATATACTGGTTCCTACTACGGGTGTAAGGTGGCACAAGGGTTATTATAATATTATAGACACTTGCCTGAGATTCCTGCGGTAGGCTCCTGGGGGTCGATCAATATAGTGCGGTGAGATTAGGGATAGGAGAATATATATAATATTAGGACAATAAGGAATAGACTGACGGCTGTCTGGACCGATGGCTCCGGGGTCCACCAGGCAGAACACGTTTCCCGCAAAAGCACTTCGATGTGCGTGAAATATATTCAAAACCGACTTCGCGGGCGCCCCACAAACCGATTGCGAACGGCGGGCGCGTTTACCAATTACAATGGGCGAAACATATCTCGATTAGATAACCCGAATTCACCGTGTGTCCGTTACAAATTTTCTTTTTCGACTCTTCTCAAGTGTCAGCTGTCAATACAAAAGCTGTCAAATCGCTGACAGCCAACTGACCTGGTGTTGCAATAAAACAATAACATATCAAATCGTGAACGAAACGTTTGGTTCCAAACAGTAATTACTGTGTTGTTCTTGTTGAATAATTTGTCAAGAAATTAAAATTAATGGTTCTAGCATTGTTAATGTGTTGTTGAGTTATAAGTAATTAATAAACTTACATTAATTTATGAACAAAGTTGACAAAGGGTTCAAAGTCATTTATTTGTACAAAAGATGGTTGATGCTTTATAGTAGATCTAAAGAAAATACAAAAATTATTAACGCAATTATAGGTAAATTCCCCATTAAATGAAATTTAATGAAAATATTTAAATAATGCTGTGCTTATAATAAGCAAATCTCTAAGACTATTAATAAATTGTTTTAGTAACTAAATATTTATTTTCATAAAATCAACTTGTATAATTAAATAAGACAAGTTTAAATTATTGTTAATAATAACATAATATGACACATTTATAGAATTCACTTTGAATAATAAACTGAAAACTACATTTTCTATAACACTGTTACTTTCGTTGTCTGTTATCCCTGAAAACCTCCGTCTGTCACAGTACCTTCCCACGTAACAGCCAGGTAACGTGAGTTCCACTGGCGTCGAGACTAACCGGCTTTGCAGACTGGCTAATCTTGGACGTCAGCTGAGCTATTTTTGTATCAATGTGCAACTGGACCAAGAGATAGAGACAGAAGACAGACTTTCGAACGAATTGTGCACACTCAGACCCTCATACATCATCCATTAAAATTATAATCAGCTTACAACAGTCAACTGATGGACATAGACCACTTAAAAACGTATTGCCACTCAGTTTGCTTATTATGTGAGCCATGTCGACAACTTTGTTTTTAACACCTGACGAAAAAAAAAGTTAATCAAAAAACCCGACCGCCTAAAAAGCGAACTAAAAAGACGTAAACAAGAAGAAAATCATGTTGTGCAGTCGGAGGATACATGTCCGTGAGCTGGCTGACCAAACCCAGATGTATCCTCCGACTGCACAGCATGATTTTCTTCTTGTTTACGTCTTTTTAGTTCGCTTTTTAAGCGGTCGGGTTTTTGGATTTTTTTAATTATCTTTTTTTTAACTTTTGAGTTTTTTTTTTTTAATTAGGTACATTTCAATATGGCGCCGAAAATCCACCATTTTTTTATTTTTCAATTTTAATGTAGCCAGTGACACACAGGATTAAGAAGAGTCGAATTAAGTAAGAATCATCAAAATCGGCCTACGCGTTTGGTCTCCAGAACGCCACATAGGAACATACATACATAGACTGATAAACACATTACCCTGTCGGAGAGTCGGGTAAAAAGAGGGATGATGATGAGTTTGACGTGTGTATCTGTGTGTTTGTGTATTTGTGTATCTGTCTGTGGAATCATAGCTCCTAAATGGATGAACCGATTTTGAAAGGTGACTTTATCGAAAATGTTCTTAGAAATGCCTGATGAAAATAGTCGTTAAATCGTTCAAAAGCTAGGGGCGTTTTACTCTTTGAATCGGGGTATTTTCACAAGATATTATCGTGATTGATAGATTGTCGATCGAAGCGTGTCTACTACTAGATGAAATATGTAGTTTAAAAAGCATTAAATGCATACGGTTTCGGGGTTTTTTTACTCGTTGTCAACTTCGTTTAAGACAGAGAACAAATTATTTGCCAGAAAAACTCTTTTCATAGCTTTATATGCGATCTGGAATCTAGTCTTTAGGCTAAATATACGGCAAAATTAATCAGTATCGTATCCGTTTAAAAGGTGAAACATTTCCAAAGCTGCTGTCAAAAGAAAAGCATTTAAAACCAAACTGTTAAAATACAACATAATGTTAAAAGGTTGACGTCGAAATGCACTCAATCTACACGAGCGACCTGGTTCCACTCGTCCGATGAAGAGCTTTTAATGCAAATCACAGGTGACACCATTTGTTTTAGCTGTATTATTTTTAAATGGGATTCTCGACCGAAATATCCATTATGAAATGCAATGTCCATTTGTTCATAGTGAATTGTCGATGTTATGTGTGCTATTTAGGCTATTTATTATAACGTGGCAATGCTGCCAGCGTTCTGGACACGTTTCCCATTGAAATCTTTGTGGTAGAATTTTTAATGTGGTCGAATTTTTTGATGCCCAATGAGCCCTTTTCCCTCTCCCCTTTGTATATAGGTTTGTTTATTTTATAATATTCAATTGTATATGTTAATACTTGAATGTTATACTGTTTTGCTTTTTTTTTGGTAGCTGTGTTGTGTTGTTCACACTCTTTCTTTCCAATCTATTTTTAAAAGTGATGTGACTCTCAGTCTCACTAACAATTTTTATTCTGTTTGTTTTAGATGTAAGTCATCCATTACTGTTAAATAAATAAATATTTATTCTAGGATTGATTATTTTCACAGTTAGTGATTCTGCTAATCAATTTGCAAACAGGTTATTAAATATCTCTATTGAAATAAATAAATAAAAAGGTTAGGTATACAAAAAAATGATTTCTTGCAAATAAATGTATTTCAAGTATGTTGACCCTCCAATCTTCTTTTTGGGGATTTTTTAATCAAATAAATAACAACATTACCTCTGTCCCATTTTTCTGTTCCTTCTTCTTCTTGTTCTTGTTGTATTATATGTGTGTACATAAATGAATAAATAAATATTACTCCACTATCAATGATCGTAAAAGTAGGCAATTTCCTAGTGACGTAACTATTCTAAATATCAATTCACAGAAGTCCCCAATACTCGACGATATTTCTCCATACCTTACCCGTCTAGATTGATGGCGAAACTTCCATAAGTTCAGTAATCCAATTCAGTAGTCCAACCTTCATAACTGCTAGATGGGGCTCGGTTCACATGGCTGTCGTTTTGACAGGAACTAATAACGGCTTGTCATGAATTTCGGAGGAGCATACCTTCAGGTGGAGGTAGTTAGATTATATTGACGGCTAAATATTCGGCCAAATATATATTTATATGGTATTGTGTCAAGTTTATTTAGTATATGGTAGTTATGGCTTGTGATGACAATACGTCCCTACATTTGCTTTTAAATCACATTGCAATACCTACCTACCTACAGTACCTATATATAAGATGCTTGGCTACAGCAAACATGCGCGACACGACTATGAGACAACGTGTTTTCATACTCATTTTTTACGGATTAGAACAATATCTAAGAAAAATCAACGTCGCATTATCGCGTTGTTTTTCACCTGGATTCATTTCCATGTGCCTGATTCATTCTGTTGAAGAGACCCTCATGTAAACCACCAGTTTTTACCTGAAAACATAATAGATAACTGGGAATTTTCCAAGAGAAGAAATATTACCACCCTGTTCTAACTAAGATCAAAAACGTCTAACCAAATTCCACAACCATATTCATAACCACGAAACCAAAGAAACAGAAATAATTAACACAAATTAAATTAAATAAATTTCGGCACATCATCGAAAAATGGCTGATTACAATAATTTTGTAACGGAAAATGGAGGCTGCATCATCCGAATTTTCAGTATTTCGACTAGTATCTAATATTTCAATTTGTTAAAAATAACTACTGTTTTTTTTTTCATCCTTAAATTCTTGTAACTGACTTACTTGACAAATGACAGCTGGCAAATAAAAACCGGAGACTAAAAATTTGTGACGCGAACAACGGCGCGGTTTCATCTAGATTTTCAATTACTTTTCTTGACTCCGTAAAAGAAAATTGGTTTAAAAACAAGAAAAGAAAGCAGAGCAATTTTAAAGATTCCTTACCAAAATATAAACGTTAAACTTCGTAATTCAGCTCTAAGTTGCCGGCTGTAGGCTAATATTCCATGCTGGCTCCTCTACGAGGAAAATAGATTAGGCCCAATTAGGCTTACTGAAATACCTTAAGTAATGAAGTCCTTAGCTTTTAGTCTATTGTAAATTTTCACGGTTTCGAGAATCTTTAATCCGATTCCTGTTTCAATTCGCTGTTTTAGATTTAACAAATGAAAAACAAAACGTTTCATATCCTTGAAAATTCAATTGTGAACTTGGAAGTGGAATATGTGCGTAGTATGGTTTATTGTACACCAAATTGCAATCCCATTGATATTTTTTCATAATCATAATATTCATTTATTGCAGTCTGTAGGTAGTGTTTTCAGATATTACATGTTGTTAACACATACTAACTGAAAGCATCAAAGATCCAAAGTGCAAATCTTTTTACCTCAAAAAAATGGTAGGAATCTTTCAATAGATGGATGGTAACAGAACATTCCGATAATATAGTGACATGGAACATTTCCGGCACGGATGTCGCCGATAGAGCAAAGTGGATGACAAAGATAAGGGAAGCTGTACCACCATATCGGATTAGTATTTACAACTACCAGCTATTGTTCCTGATACAGTATTTTCTCTATCCATACCTATATTATTATAAATCCGAAAGTAACTCTGTCTGTCGTTCTGTATGTTTCCTTTTCACGCTTAAACCGGTGAACCGATTTATATGAAATTTGGTATGGAGATAGTTTGAGACCCTGGGACATAGGATAGTTTTTATCCCGGAAATCATCATTAAGGGGGTGGAATGAAGTTTTTATGGTAAACTAACGATTTCTCAAGTCACACACCTACAATATTTTTACTATTTGAAGTACTAATGATACGCTAACGAAGACGCGGGCAACATCTAATTTTAGTATATTATTATATCTTTTTAATTCTTCATAATAATATCTATTATTTCGACATATAGCAAGCAATTGTGGTGAACCTGCATCAGACTGAGTCTACGGTACGCTTGCTAGTTTTGTATTGTATTAGTAAAGGGTGTTTTAGGTCGAGGGTGAGCTATTTATTAGTGCGCGTCCAGTAATTCTGGGAGCATGTCTCGCTCAATCTTCTTCTTTTCGTGTGAGGTGTTGCCACCTCTGGTGTCAGAGTTAATTAAGCCGCCTCTGGGAAACTCCACAGGCCTCTGACTTGGCTATTTCAGACTTACATTAACTATAAGTCCAGGTTTCCTCACGATGTTTTCCTTCACCGTTGCCTGTGATGTCCAAGATAAACTTAGAAAGTACATATGAAATTGAAAAAGTCACATTGGTACTTGCCCGGATTTGAACCCACAACCTCAAGCACGACAGGCGAGGTCTTAGCCACTGGGCCACCACGACACTAAAACTCACGACACGACACTCGCTCAATGGCAAGGGCACTTAGGCACAAAACCGTCCTTGCCTTAGGATTGTGTAAGACATGTTTAAGTTTAGGGAAACATGTATTGCAAGGACCGTTGCAAAGCCTTCTCAAAGGATTTGTGTTCTAGGACCAGCATTACAAGTACGACGTAGCTGCTGTACAGGTGGTCTCACGTCACTTGGGTGGGAAATCTAGACTATTGTCAATGAACTCATTAACGTAATTCAAGTAAATGTATTTATCAAAGCAAGCGTAGCGTTTCTACCAAATCCCTTCCGTTAGGTAAATATTGCACTTTGCAATCCCTTTGTCTAATTAACTTCAAACCTCACTATTGTTTTACTTATATAGTCCTTATGGCTAACAGACAGGATTGTGTACTGGCAAGTTTGTTTCATCATTTACCAGTGATAACACTATGAGATGATGGTGGGAGGGCGCTTTTGGGGCTGTCTGAAGGGGAGTTGATATAATCAACTCCAGTTACTGCCTGAGTTAAAACTCTCTGCCATATTAGTTACTTCTGTTTGTAAACACTCATGAATGTAAATTCATTATCCGCGACCACTATTCGGTCTTTGATTTAAATACTCTATACATTAGTGTAAAGGGTTTCTCATACAACCTTTAGTTAATTGAAAGAATTTAGTTTATATCCCTTAAGTTATATTTTATTCTTCTAAACCACTTCCAAGTTATAATCTTATAACAGTGAATTCCAAAACAAAACAAAACTATAATTTGGAATTCGTTTACACTGTGGAGAGGCGACCAAGTCAGGAAGACGAACCTCACAAATTTGTGCGGCTGGTTGGGGCACAGATTCTACTTCTTCAGAAGTAGCCGAGCTTTAACTCTAAGTCTAAGGCATTTTAGGAAAAACAAAAATTTTATCAGCCTGGGGTCATTTAGGAACAGTCACACTTCCTTATCGTATTTTTAGAGCGGTCATCGGTCCTTCAGTTGGACATTAACTGACAACTCTATACTTTATTAAGTCACTCTCTGATATCTCGGGCGGCTGAATCAATTATGAATGACAAGTCGAGAAGTGATTCAAACTTTTTTATTGAGTCAGCAAAATACTGGATAATTTGATAAGTCTGGGGAAACTTCCCTAATAAGATGTGCACGTTCCGGTTCTGCTGAGACCCGGTAACACAATATGCTAGAAATTGGAGCGTCCCGCATTTTAAATAGAGCTTCTTTTAAGGGTCTACTTTAATATGTAAAATGCTTTTTATTTCAGTATCTAGCGTATATTTTTTTATCTCGTAAACTATTTATAAAAACATTGTCTTGAGAAAGTTTACTTTTATGATAAAATATCGGTGTGTAAAAAAAGTATCTGCTGTTATTTGGCAAAAATTTTATGATAATTGCTCTGAAGTGGTAGAAGAACGAAAAAATCCGTCGGTGCTCACATAGTGAAAATTGAGTTATATTTTGTCCAAGTCCAAACTTATTATTTTCAACCAAAATTATTGTACCTTGGTATTTTTATTGTTTGCAAGAAAGCTAAGTATAATTTCATCACACTTTGGAAAAAACATTCTAAAATAGCTACCAAATTAGGGGCCAACTCCATCACTTGTGCCGAACACCGGTTGAATGATGAGTGAGTAAACAATATTGTCATCGCGTAGTTGATGCGTACCCATGTATGTGTTTACAAGCTCATTGCGAGCGCACACGTGATCCGAATTAAGTGGCTGCTGGGGCGTTTTTATTCGGATCCATGTCGACCCAAATATACGTGTAAACATCCCATAAATAATTATTTTACTATTTTGACAGTAGTGTTGCCGCAAAATGGGGTGAGAGTCAGGTTTTGATTCCCTGAAGACTGGAGGACGAAATATCTTTTTTTAAGCTAAATAAACCGGGAAATATGTGGTGAAAAAAAACAGAGAAATGGATTAGAAAAGTTTCTGAATGGTACAATAAATGGAAAAAGATATAGGGGAAGACAGGTAAACATATGGAAGGACGACTTTCCAAAGGAGTGGAGAAGAATAGCACTAGGCCGAAACAAGCGAAGGGAATTAGATAAGCCCTATGTCACAAGACAACCTGACTTGGTAGCTGATAGTTAATTAAACCTTAAATTAAAAGTAGATATCTATACAAAGTTAAGTATGTATCATAAGATGTAAATAAGATTTTAATTTTAACTAAGAAAATATTGTAAACATAATTTACAGGAGATAAAGGCTATTTTTATATTTAGGATAGAATCTAAGGAAAGAAAACTTTTCAATGCCTTAGGGTGTTTTCTCCAAAGCGAGAGAAGCTTATGGCGTCATTTAAGTGATTATTATTCTATTGTCCATTTGCAAATAAGAATTTTTACATTGAAATCTTTCTTGTTATTTTTTTTTAAATCCTGTGAACAGTTTATATTTAACTTTGGTATAAATTGTTATTGTCAATACGAAAAGATGGCGGGACGCCTTGGATAGCTTCTTCGAGAATAGGGTACTTTCGTTTATTAACAATAAATTATAAAATGTGATAACATTTATAATTTATATAGAAATATACTAAAATATTCTGAAACTACATATTACTGTCATAAAACTACATATTTTTTTAATATATTAAAATTAAAAATCGATATTTTTAATCTATATATTACGTGACCTACACGAGCTGCCATGGCGTGACGTCACATAGGCAAAAAAAAAAAATAATGTCATCTGTCAATTCAGTCTAAACCGCAATAAACAAACAAATGTTGAATGAGTATTACGACACCAAAACGCAGCACGATCTCTTTAATGTCTAAAATCTTAGAACGCCACATTTAATCAAATTTTTCGAGCTAATTTTTGACTTCGACTTCGATAAAAATATTTTTGTAAGTAAATTTCGCCTAGCCAAAATATAACATCATAAAAAGAGTAGCGGTAAAAGATAAAAGATTACGTTTCTTTTTTTTTGTCTGGCTGTCTTAAAAAGGCTATTCGTCCGTGTCCTTAATATCTTGTAATAAAGCTACGTGCCACGGTAATCAGGACCGCAACTAACACCCCAGAAGACTTATCTAATGACGACTATGACGCTCCATGAACAATAGTTATGACCACCTAATCCGTATGTCAGCATAGTACTTTTAATACGTAATGGTTAGGATGAAGCTTTAGGTTACAGTCGGCTAGATATTACAATTGACTATGTTAGTTTTTTTAATATGTTAAAGGTAATTCAATCTTACATTTCAGACAATAAACTGTTTGTAAGCCGCAAAAATAATATTAGAATAATTGAATCGAATATTGTGCTCCAAATCGCGTGCTACGAATGAGTCGTAGCCCTAGCTACGCCGTAACTATTACTACGTCGTAGCAGTTGCTTAGTGCAGCGCACTACGGACAGTTCTGTTTTCGTTTTAGATAAAATACATTGTAAGGGGTAATGTGTAAATGTTTCTTCCTTTTGATTGATCTTGTGCATTGCAAGTTAAAATACCGATTCCCGAACCAAACAGCCATTTAATCGTTAACACTCTATTAAGTCCACCAGATTCTCAGTTCCATAAAATCGAGTGTTAAATGTAGGTATCCCCGATTCAACAGAGTTGTTAATATAATTTTAGGGCTCGCCAACGATGCGGCGGCGGCACCGATGCTGAAAATATCCGCAATCAATAGAAACAGCGCGTATTATTTAGTGCGCGACGCCTGGCCGTATCCAAAGCGAATAATACGGTAAAGTTCAGTCCATTATACACTGTCCTGCTTTTATCTTATTTGCCATCCATTTCCCAGGAATAATGTTGTATAAATACGTTTTTATTAAGAGAGATGTTATCGTTTTCCTTGTTCAGTTTTTGAGGACGACTTCGGCTTTTTTTCTTTGCGCAAATTAGTTTTGGTGATTATTTCGTTATTAGTACGTTCTTTACCATAAATAGACCTAAATAGAAACAATTCTATTCTAGTACAATTATTTCTCCTCAACCTTTTCTTTAACCTGACATTTCGAAATACACACTTCTATACCTACACCCATTGCCTATTATACTAGAGCACTACCTTATACCTACTTACATTATTAAATATACTAACACACAATTTACAAACCCGCACAAACACGATTCTTGCAAAACTTACAGCAAACAATATTTCAGTCGATACACAAATTTTAAATTTAGTGTAAAATATTCGGCGCGCTCCACGACATTGTTAGAATTTATTGGTGAGCGGAGGAAGACGCCGGCGCATAGTTATGGACCGCGGCTTTACCCACGATGTTACTTTCCGCAGACTCGCTGCATTTCAATGAATTCCGCGTTGTCATGGAAATATAGTGAATACCTCATACAAAAGGCGAAACTTTGATGTCCTACTATATGCAGTGCAATTTTGCTCCAAGTTGTTCTTTTCAAAACCTACTAAACAGAGTTCGAGTCGGACGTCGGCATGCATGAGCTGAAATTAGGTCAAAAGTAAGCTCATATTCTAGAATGAGCCACGTTCTAATTATGAATTCCCAACTCAGCTGAAAATGTGAGGTTTTTTACACGACCTCATCATTTTTGTAGACGGTTAGCAACTTTTTATGTTCGGCATCCTTAGTAAAATTTCTACCTAGAAACTAGCAATATTTTATTCATCACAACAGTATTATCGACACGTAAATCCTTATTAGATTGACACCTTTTACACCATACTTATCCATCATGATGGATAGGTCCATGAAATAAACCACGGCAGCCGTTATCCCCTTTTTTGCGTAAGCTAATGCTTTTACAACCCAACTTTACGAGCGTGTCACACCGTCGGCTCGATAGCGGATTGTCGCAGGATCCTGATTGCATTTGATTGGCAGCGCCTAACAAGAAAAGGATCGATGGGTTCCGCGGACCGTATGGGCATGGAAAAGGTTTTATGTGCGGCTTAATCTGTCCCGGGGGGCAGACGCCATTAATTAGCTCGGTCAAGCGCTGCTTCGGCGGTTTTTGCGGTGGCAATTGACGTATGTCTTTCTGCGATGCCGCGTGGATATTACCGGTTGGGGTTATAGGTACCGCTGCGGTTGGGGTTATAGGTACCGCCAGCGTGGTAGATGATTTTACGTGTACCAATTTAGTGATGCGAATTATAATGATCAAATTCGATTCTAGGTTGGTATATGTTTCAACATGTGGCTTTTTGGTAGGTATTTGGCCCTATTCGCTTTAAGAATCTTTAAATCACTAGAAAGTAAAAGGCAAACTCGTCGCTACGAACTAGTCAATCAGTCACCCGTGAAGGAAGGTAGCAATTGCTAATTTAATTCAATTTCAGCCTACATTTGACCGATACAATCTCAAAATTAGCAACTATGACCCACATGCTACATTACAATTTCAAATTGTAGTGACGGCGATATTGAATGCATATTTACGGCAGTCTCGGCAAAGCGATCACGATAATAGCCAGTTAGCTACGTAGCTTAGCGGGAAAAACTTCATGAATATTTATATTCGCAAAGTTTCCAGATTATTGGTCGCAAGAATAATGGTAGCATTAAAATATTTCAGTGTTTATATAGGTCAAGGAGATTTGCTCAGAACAAATCATAAAAATTACCGTTGTAAATTCATCGGTAAATAACAGAATATTTGTTGAGAAATAAATAGGATAACTGGCGAAACTGATTTCAAACTTGTCCTTTATTAGATTATCTCGTTTGATTAAGCAGTACCTACCTTAATCAAAGCGTATTTCTATATGCCGCACTTATTATGGATTATTTTACTAAACTCCACTGTCGGATTTGGGATTTTTACTGGTGAAGAACCTCGTCAGCTAAATTCGTAATTAGGTATTCCTTAGTTTTAAGCTGTTTCTTAAAATAAAATAACTACAATAATCGCAATGCGCATTATAATAAAAACCGGCCAAGTGCGAGTCGGACTCGCGCACGAAGGTTTCCGTACCATAATCTCAAAACACGACAATAATCACGTTTGTTGTATGGGAGCCCAATTTAAATATTTATTTTATTCTGTTTTTAGTATTTTTTGTCATAGCGGCGGTAGAAATACATCATCTGTGAAAATTTTAGTTTTATCACGGTTTATGAGATACAGCCTGGTAACAGACAGACAGACAGACCGACAGACAGACAGATGGACAGTGGAGTCTTAGTAATAGGGTCCCGTTTTTACCCTTTGGGTACGGAACCCTAAAAAGATACACTCGATTTCTGAATTAAGAATTTGAAGTTGAGTATTTTCAGGAAGTTTTAAGATCCGCCTAATCGAAGTAAAACTCTCTGAAGTGCGCCTGAGGTGGTATAGCCATGTAACTAATGAGAATGCCCGAAGAACATATGACTGATCAGTCCTCTTAATGAGTTCAGGTCCATAGAAGCGAGATAGACTCCTTTCCACTTGGATGTCTGTAGTCAACAGCGACTCGACGACCCTGAATCGAAGGATCTGGTCAAGAATGACGAAGAGAACCGACATCAAATGGAATTCAGATTCTAGCCTGAAAACCGGTAAAGCTTTGGCATGAATATAGGATGTGACACGTTCTTAATATCAAATACTCAAGACAAAAACTGGACCTTATTCTCCTCACTTGAAGTCTCTGTTATAAATTATTTATCGGTCAAGGTTACAAAGTAACACGAGTTTTGAGAGGTGGAAGGTCAGCGCACGTAACGACACTTCGCTCTGGTGCCATTTTGCCATTAGCCATATCATTTTGAGTGACACATTGCCGCCGATAGTTCCCGATCAATAAACTTTTTTTGCGAAGTTAGTTTGGGTATCTTAACTAACTATCTATACTTCTATACTAATAAGGAAAGATTTGTAATTTAGTATGTAACAAATAAACTTAAAAACTACAGGACCGATTTCAAAAATTCTTTCACCGTTGGGTAACTACGCTATTCACGGGTGACATAGGCTAGGCATATACTTTTATACCTGTATTCCCACGGGAACGGTAACTACGCGGGTGCAACCGCGAGGCGTCCGCTAGTTTATTATAAAGAGGTAACCCAATTTTTGTATATATAAGTATGTTTGTAAAAGTTAGTAATCAGGTCAGTAGTTACTACCAGTTACTAAACTCTGGAAGTATTGATATATAACAAAACATATTTCATTGATAGAAGGCAGTATTGCTTACTAATAGTATTGTAAATTTAATCGAATGTTGAGGGATAAGCCGCGGGAAAACCTACTAGTCAGATCTACTTCACTTGCCCTACTATATTATCTTATATACCCCCGTATATAATCTTAATTATGGAACACGAAGGCATTTGTTTCGGCAGTTCTTATTTGTTGAACAACAAAGATTTTGCTTTGTTCGGCAATACTACTTTTAAGCCTAAATAAATTCATAAGAAAATTAAATACTAGCTTTTCCCGCGGCTTCGCTGCTGCGGCACATGTCACTCAGATACTTTCTATCAGTAAAGTACTTCTAAAAATATCTTCGCACCAAAACTTTATTATCAACTAAGCTCTGATTTCGTTCAACGCTAGACATATTATTATGCCTCCCCAATCGATCGGTCCTGGGCTTCTTCTGTGACCTTTACCAGGTTATCAGCCCACCGTGTCATCAGTCTAGCACCTGAAACCCTTCGGTTTCATCGTCCATCAGCGACTTTTCAGGCTATATTGGTTAACTTGGCTCTCCTACAAATCTCTTCATTCCCTAAAAACCAAAAAACATTTTATATCAGCAAGATTATATGATTTAATTCATACGACACTAAGAATCAGATTTTTCAGTTTATAAAACACAATCCCTTTTTTACTTATACGGCAACAACCGACAACGCGGTAATTCTATTTGTCTTTTCCAACCCTCCGACTGAATTACATAAGCGTTGTGGGGGTTACAAAAATAGCGGTTACACTCAGTATACACAGAATTATAATATATTTATGTAAGGATTCGCTGGGACGACCATTACGTTGTTTTCATGGGTGATTGATTCTATTTTTGCCTACAAAGGATCAGAGGATGCGGGTACCTACGTAATGTGTGAATGCGAGTGAAAGGTACGATTATAGCAATAAATGATACCTTTGTTTTACTACGATTTTGTGTTTTTCCCATGTTTTTATTATTTAATACTTTATAGAGAAATATAATGCTTGCACATAATAATTATAAGTAAAATATTGTATTACATCTGAATAAGTACTTCTCCTTGTTGAGACAAATATAGAGGATAAACATGAAGTATATTTTAATAGAGTGACCAAGCTGAGCATAGCCCTCTCCATTGCCCTTTGGATGACTTTAAGCTTTCTGATGAGGCCCATTGTGAGCGACCACGTCTCTGCGTGTTTCCTTGCGTAATCGAATCAGAAATGAAGACATCCGCAAGAGAACCAAGGTTACCGATATAGCCCGAAGAATTTCTAAACTTAAGCGGCAGTGGGCAGGGCACATTGCTCACAGAACAGATGGCCGTTGGGGCCGAAAAGTTCTAGAATGGTGACCGCGTACCGGAAGACGCAGCGTCGGAAGGCCTCCCTCTAGGTGGAGCGATGACCTAGTCAAGGCTGCGGGCGTCCGGTGGATGCAAAGCGCACAGGACCGATCAGTGTGGCGACGCTTGGGGAAGGCCTATGTCCAGCAGTGGACGTCTTTCGGCTGAAATGATGACCAAGCTGGGATGGATGCCTTCCAGCTCGGCCATTGGAAGTGCTATATAACTCGTGAAATACGATATTATTATTATTTTGCATCTCTTTCTAATACAATTTTTTTAAGATTCCGTACCCGAAGGTCTAAACGGAGCCCTATTGCTTTCACTCACGTGTCTGTCTATCCATCATCTGTCACACAATTTTGATCCAAAGAATTTTTTAACTGCCTTCTTAGTCCCGAGTTTATATTTACTTGCACCACCGTGTCGGTGGGCTGTCAACGATTTTGACAGATGACACTTAACACAGTGTAGTTAGAAAATGTGTAATGAACACGCGAGAAATTCGGTGTCTTGTAATTTGATAATCTAATCGAGCGATATTTCGTTGATTTGTAATAGCTAATAGCGCTCTCCGTTCACAATCGGTTAGTGGGGCGTCCACGAAGGTGGTGTTAAATATATTTTCACGCGCAGCGAAGCGCTTTTGTGGGAAACGCGTGTGTGTCTGACGGAAGCCGGAACCCGGCCCAGAACGCGTTGGTGGTCCTAATCCAATCATTGTCCTTTATTATATATATATTCTCCTATCCCCAACCTCACGGCACGACATTGATCGACTCCCAGGAGTCTACCGCAGGAATCTAAGGTAAGTGCCTATAATATTACCGGCCAACCCTTGTGCCACCTTATACCCGTAGCAGGGACCAGTATATCTCCCAATAGGGAGCAAATCCCTAGCTTTCCACTGCCGCGAACCGCGGTTTCGTGGGGTACAGGTTCAGACAGGGTCCAGGAGGAGGGTCAACGCCGCTATGGGCCCCGGTGTATAACTCCTGGCTTGGGACCAGAAGACCTGTATTTAACACTGCCCATTTACCTATGAACATGAAATTTGGTGATAATGTTTACGTATATTTTACAAAAAATATCAATATATTGAAAACTCAGATTTTTTATTTGGTGCGGCACCCTAAATTTGTGAAGTCCGATAAGCACTTGGCCGGTTTTTTCCTTCTTTTCTTTACACATTCGTACAAACGACTGCCTTAAGGGGCTGAATGCACAAAATAGACATTCTTTTAAAATTTTTTTTAGCAAATCTATTGAAGAAGTGGCAGCGGAAAAAAGATATGTTAATCTTGATCATATTTCCGAAAACTTTGTTGTGGCCGAAACACGTTTACGCACAAAAACCTCGATACAATTGAATGCCAAAGTAACCTCTTACCGTGATCTTCAAAAATGTTTTCCGGTAATACTGAAAAGCGTACATTTGTACAATTAATAACAATAACGTATCATAAAAGGACGCAAAACTTCATTGTCTTCTATTTTGAAGTTTCATTCTTTATTTTTAAGTAATTCATATTATTATATTATATAAAAAATCTATACAAATTCCATCGTGCTTCTCTATCCATCCAGTACAATTCGACAGTGACCGCTTTATGGCGTTGCTAGGAGGACGTATGTCGCTTTTTTCCGCAAAATGCAAAAAATTAAAAATAAAAATAAGCAAAATAAAAAAAAAAACGATTTATTTCTCGTCAATTCAATCTGTCAAAAAAAAAATCAGGTATAATGCAGCCAGATCATGTAGCCTGGTGGCTTTAATTGAAACTAACGAAATCACAAGGCATATTGTCAAACTCTATATTATTTTTATTCTCTGGCACTACCGCTGTCATTAGCATCTACATTTTTGTTGTATTATAAACGACTCATGTCATTTAGTATACTTACTAAGTCCATAACTAAAAAAAATTTAAACCTCTTTAAAAAAAGGACTAATGTCAACTCAAAAACGCAACCACGTGACCTGCTCACCCCAGAGGGCTGGTGTATATCAAAACCCAGTAAGTGCTTTGAAACTATTATATTTCAGGATAACGCAAAAATATATTATGATTTGAAGTAGGCTATGGAAAGTTTTGTTGTATTAGTAACTAAATGATATCTTAATATTTCAAGAGAATACTAAACAAGAAATATGATGAACCTACGAATTGTACATATGAGATTTTGTATAATTAAATGAATTGTGTCCTAAATTCTATTCGATATTTTAAATATGCCTAAATAAGATAATGCCGAACCTAGTAAGTTCTATTGTTTATATTTGTAAATTTAAGGTGTTTTACAATTTGATGGGACTATGGTAAATAATGATTAAATTGATTAATGAAAGCACCAAATCTCAATTCAAATTTAAGTTAACATTACACAGTCCATTTCAGTATTGTAGAACTCATTATAATAATATAAATAATATTATCCGGCTATAAAACCATAATAAAAAAATGTCACCTACTGTGTTCTTATATGTAGCAGTCGCATAGAAGCAGACATAATTATAACATTTATTCGATTTGCACGGCAAAGATTCGTATGACACTACCCAGATTACCTATTTTAGTGATCTTTATTTTCGTAGCAATAAGGTTGCATTCATAGGCAAAATAACTGTGAACGAACTGATGTCAGATGCTAGCCGCCAGTTTGAAATAAGAACTTGCGCGGTAATATTTTTGTAAAAACCATTGGCAGAGTCCGTTTATGATGTAGGCCACTGTGGTCGGCCTTGTGTATTTATTTTCAAATACTTTTCGCTCCAATTTAAGTTTGCCCCTAAGCTATCGATGACAGTGGGCGTGGCTTAGAACCTCAGATGTCGATTGTCAACTGTTCAACCTCAGCCCCTTAACCATGCACACATCACACACTCAACAGTACCATTCATTGCAGGGCACAGCAAAGCAACAATTTTTGGCAACAAACATAAACCGACAGATTCTTATATATCACATACATAGACTGGGTAGCAGTTTAGAACTGTACCAATTTTATCATTATTAACCATAATAACCTCAATCGCAAATCGCTGACAGCTCCTGTTTAAGTTCCGAGCATATAGAGGGCGCGCGATGCCAACAAACTTCCCTCTACCAAACTCCTTATTATTCATTGCAACACCGGCTAACTGATAATAAAACTTGTGAACGCTTAAATTAAACTGCCGACGTTTAATCCACAGGAATGTGTTGGTTAACTAACGCTATTATCGATTTTAAAACTTCCGTATCCGTAGTTCATTTGTGTTGTACAGGATTAAGTTGGCATATACTACTAACTGTCGTGATTGGATGGATTTTGTTTATCTTACTCCTCCGCTGTTCTTGTCTGATTAATTTTGTTAAAGGACAAGACGTGGACATCACACCCATACGCACAAAGCGTTTTGCTCATACTTTCATATTCATATTCTTTATTGTACACAAAATAAACATTTCAGATACAAAAGGAAAACTTATGTACACAGGCGAGCTTAACCCATAATTGGGTTCTCTGACAGCAAACCTCAGTGCTAAAGAGAGATTTACAAAATTAGGATAGCGCATTGTGCGCACAGCTAAGCAGTGGAATTTTTCTTTGGTCAAGAGTGAGTTGGTTACTTCTAGGCAAGCGTGCTTCACCGTAGATCACATCATCGCTTACCATCAGGCGAGATAGTGGGCAAACGCGAGCCAAAAGATAAAAAAATAAAAAGATGAGTCTCAGTGTATAACATATCTACTTCGTGGTTAACTGACAGCAGTAGACAGTAATAATGTTATGTGATATGAAGTCGCATGCCGACGAGGGAGTGACGGGCGGGCAGGCGGCGACATTGACGTGACTGTTATAGCTCTATTTGATGCTATAAATTTTTAGGGTATGGTTCAACGTCTATTATTCTCGACTCAATCTGGTTTTCGATGCCCCTCTGTAACTTTGACATGAGCTTGCAAGCTTAGGGCTTCCGGCGATATGTGCGACGCGACAATATGGTAATGCAAGCTGTTCTATCTAGAACAATATTTTCGTCATTTTGGGTCCTCCATGGCACAGCATCATGCTGAGTCCGTCATGCATCCAGTTGCACGTTGTGACTTGAATCGACTATTTCTGTTCCGAACGATATTTGATTTTTGTAATTACTAAAATAATTTAAGTAAACATTTTAACAAGAAATGTATTTTTTATGTAAACAAATACACGTTTTAACAAATAAAATGGTATTTATATTGAGTAAATATGGACATTTGCCAAATCTCAACCTGAGATGTTTGAAAACCTGGGTGATAAATGTAAGTTCAGAACTAGATATCCTAATAGATTAATTATTCCTAAAATGAAAACGGCACTATGTGGATGAAGTTTCTAAATATAGGAACATAGGACTGTGTATTTAGATTTATAACAAGATTTCTAACCAAATTAAAGAACTTCCAATGGTCCGCTTCATAAGGACTCTTATTAGAGAATGCCTTGTATATTATAAAAGTATCCCTTCAGTTAAAATTTAAATGAGAGAATTGTATACTTACCAAAAGTTTGCATGGTTTTATGCTATGATTGATATTAAGCTACTATTATACTACCGTTGTAAGAACTTTTGTAACCATGTTTATCTGCAAATAAATCTTTGTCATTGACTTTGAAAACAACCCTCCTTTCTTGCATACATAGATAAACATAAAAGTTGTTACTCAAAGTGCTTCTAAGCTTCCGAAGCATGACACATGAAGCCTTGGAACAATGCAGTTTTTACAACGATGTACTTGGCAAATAAAGGCGGCTTCACACATATTATTTGGCACGACCACGGGCTGCGGCATTCTGACCTTGACCTCTCTTTAGAGAAACTGAAAAACACACAGGTTTGCGACTGCGCCTTCCTAAAGACCTTTACAGTTTCAGTGTAAAATCGTTCAAACCTCTGCCAAATAGTGCAGAGGTTTGTTTATCTCTCTCTTCATGGCTGCAAGAACTTTGTAGATCCTTCTCAGCGTTATATCGAAGGCCTGAGTTGCACGAATGAGCCACACGAATATCCGTGTATATTTAATTATATTTTCTCATAAGGCTATGCGGGATCAAACAAATTCTGCAAGGACACTGATAATATACCGTAACCTATGTTATTAAAATTGTAATAAGATATCATTTCAGACAAAACATTTTGTAACATTGCATGAATTTGTTTTTGTGTGAAATCATAATATCGTTTCTAAACCAATAGAAAAGACCTATTTGGTTAGAAATACCTACCTAATATCTTGTGCGATATACATTTCTTGTGGAAATCTCCAAACGAGGTCAGCTACTTAAATCTGTAAAGATCTAGCAAAGCACAATCTTAATAACGAGCTATTCGAGGTTTCTTATATAAAAAGGGAAAAATTATGGTTTGCGTGAAGAGCATGATTATCGTGTAAATGACCTTCGTTCATTACTCCAAGTTATAAATTGCGTCCACAACTTAAATTGATACAGCCATGATTAAGTAAAGTAATTCTGAAAGGGGTGTAAACGAGATTATTTATCGAGACTTACCTAGGGCGGTTAACCGCACCCGGATTGTACGTGTCGTGCTAGAATTATGGCCCATATTCCGAGTCATGCTCTCCAACTTGACTCCACTTCGAATAACTAGACATTTTTTAGGGTTCCGTACCCGAAGGGTTCAAACAGAGCTCTATTGCTGTCAATCAAGTGTCCATCTGTTCATCCGTCTGCCGGCTGTAACACATTTTGCTCTTAATTTTTTTTTCTTCCCATTGATCTATGAACTTGAAATTTGGTGATAATGTGTATTATTACGTATATTTTACTAGGCTGTGGGCGTATGGTGGATGCGAATCGCACAGGACCGATCAGTGTGACGACGCTTCGGGGAGGCCTATGATCCGCAGTGGACGTCTTTTGGCTGAAATTATGATGATATTTTACTAAAAAAATATCAATACATTAATAAATTGGTACGGAACCCTAAATGTGCGAAGTCCGACATGCACTTGGCCTTTAACTTTTTTTTCAATTTATGCTGTCCTTCTGCTGGGTAAAGGTCTTCGCCATGATAGCCTTCCACTCCACCCAGTGTGTTGCCTTTTTGGACCGTAATAGTTTTTATGTATTGCCATTAATCAGGGGATTTTTCTATAGTCATGCGACAGAGTCAAGTGTCAAGTCCTACAAACTATAAAAAGGTCTTCCAATAAGGAGAAAAGCCTAGTCCAGTAACTGTCAGACCAACGATAAATCAGTCTCTAATCCCAGAGCAGTCTTACTGTACACTATAAGAAGCCACTAGGCCTCTTTGTTTTCCGTACAATCCTCAACACGGAAAAACTTTACAAGGGAAAACTGCCCAGAATTGTTTTAAATAGTTACACTTCTGACCAAAGAAAGTTATCGACGGGTGGCCAGATAATGCCCTGTTAATAATACTTACAGCACTTCCTAGCACATGGCGCCACCATTTTGAGTAGATAATTGAGATGAAGCTTTACAGAATAGAAGGCTATTTCAAAGCCTATAAATTTTTATTCATAACCATTATCGCCAATGCCTGGTGTGCGGATTTTGAAAATCGATATTCATGGTTAAATTTCTCTTTTAGGACATTCGGGCGTGTTCACTGCATTTAGTGGGCAGTGAAATATCTAAAAACTAGCGGCCTTTATTTAGTTTCTTCTCATTTATATCAGACTTCATATTACTGACCGCATTTATTTCATTGTTGATTTCATAATAAAAGTTTATGTATTATGTATATGAATACTGTTATATTTAAATATATTACGACGTTTATATTCATAAAACACTTATTTACACCAATTAGTAAAATTAAATTGAGGCGTCAAATTAATTCGATGAATCTCTTATGATTGAGCCTTACCTACAACACTATGCTCTGCGATGGCAACATTTAAAAAAATAAGTTCATTGACGCTGTCAGTTTAGTCTACGAAATTAATAATCACAGTTTAGTTATATTTAACAAGCTCGTTAAAAAATTTCAAATTATTCTAAAAAGAACACGTAACTAAAAATACAATTGTCAATTTCAGTCAATTTGATTCCGCCTGGCCCTTTCCATCATCGGACTACAAGACGTACGGCCATGCGCCATCGGTACATGGTGGACATCACACCCATACGCACAAAGCGTTTTGGTCATACTTTCATATTCATATTCTTTATTGTACACAAAATAAACATTTCAAATACAAAAGGAAAACTTATGTACACAGGCGAGCTTAACCCATAATTGGGTTCTCTGACAGCAAACCTCAGTGCTAAAGAGAGATTTACAAAATTAGGATAGCGCATTGTGCGCACAGCTAAGAAGTGGAATTCCCTTACGGTGTCTTTTTGTTCCCTGATAGCTACAAACTTGGGGTCTTTAGGTCAAGAGTGAATAACTTACTTCTAGGCAAGCGTGCTTCACCGTAGATCACATCATCGCTTACCATCAGGCGAGATAGTGGGCAAACGCGAGCCTATAGATTAAAAGAAAAAAATGAGAATCTCAGTGTTTAACCTAATCATAATTATAGTAAGAAAGTGGTTATAAAAGGCTTTTTGTGGACTCCCTAGTAACTGCTACTAACTTGTACCTACTTCGTGGTTAACTGACAGCAGTAGACAGTAATAATGTTATTGGATATGAAGTCGCATGCCGACGAGGGAGTGACGGGCGGGCAGGCGGCGACATTGACGTGACTGTTATAGCTCTATTTGATGCTATAAATTTTTAGGGTATGGTTCAACGTCTATTATTCTCGAGTCAATCTGATTTTCGATGCCCCTCTGTAACTTTGACATGAGCTTGCAAGCTTAGGGCTTCCGGCGATATGTGCGACGCGACAATATGACAATGCAAGCTGTTCTATCTAGAACAATATTTTCGTAATTTTTGGGTCCTCCATGGCACAGCATCATGCTGAGTCCGTCGTGTATGCAGATGCACGTTGTGAGTTGATTCGACTCCGAACTTTGATATTTTGTTTTTGTAATTAATAATATAATTTAAGTAAGCATTTCAATAACAAATTTATCTTGTATGTAAACAAATACACGTTTTGACAAATAAAATGGTATTTATATTGAGTAAATATGGACATTTGCCGAATTTCAACCTGAGATGTTTGAAAACCTGGGTGATAAATGTAAGTTCAGAACTAGATATCCTAATAGATTAATAATTCCTAAAATGAAAACGGCACTATATGGACGAAGTTGCTAAATATAGGAACATAGGACTGTGTATTTAGATTTATAACAAGATTTCTAACCAAATTAAAGAACTTACAATGGTCCGCTTCATAAGGGCTCTTAATAGAGAATGCCTTGTATATTATAAAAGAATCCCTTCAGTTAAAATTTAAATGGGAGAATTGTATACTTACCAAAAGTTTGCATGGTTTTATGCTATGATTGATATTAAGCTACTATTATACTACCATTGTAAGAACTTTTATAACCATGTTTATCTGCAAATAAATCTTTGTCATTGACTTTGAAAACAACCCTCCTTTCTTGCATACATAGATAAACATAAAAGTTGTTACTCAAAGTGCTTCTAAGCTTCCGAAGCATGACACATGAAGCCTTGGAACAATGCAGTTTTTACAACGATGTACTTGGCAAATAAAGGCGGCTTCACACATATTATTTGGCACGACCACGGGCTGCGGCATTCTGACCTTGACCTCTAAAGACACAGGTTTGCGACTGCGCCTTCCTAAAGACCTTTACAGTTTCAGTGTAAAATCGTTCAAACCTCTGCCAAATAGTGCAGAGGTTTGTTTATCTCTCTCTTCATGGCTGCAAGAACTTTGTAGATCCTTCTCAGCGTTATATCGAAGGCCTGAGTTGCACGAATGAGCCACACGAATATGCGTGTATATTTAATTATATTTTCTCATAAGGCTATGCGGGATCAAACAAATTCTGCAAGGACACTGATAATATACCGTAACCTATGTTATTTAAATTGTAATAAGATATCATTTCAGACAAAACATTTTGTAACATTGCATGAATTTGTTTTTGTGTGAAATCATAATATAGAAATACCTACCTAATATCTTGTGCGATATACATTTCTTGTGGAAATCTCCAAACGAGGTCAGCTACTTAAATCTGTAAAGATCTAGCAAAGCACAATCTTAATAACGAGCTATTCGAGGTTTCTTATATAAAAAGGGAAAAATTATGGTTTGCGTGAAGAGCATGATTATCGTGTAATGGCCTTCGTTCATTACTCCAAGTTATAAATTGCGTCCACAACTTAAATTGATACAGCCATGATTAAGTAAAGTAATTCTGAAAGGGGTGTAAACGAGATTATTTATCGAGACTTACCTAGGGCGGTTAACCGCACCCGGATTGTACGTGTCGTGCTAGAATTATGGCCCATATTCCGAGTCATGCTCTCCAACTTGACTCCACTTCGAATTACTAGACATTTTTTAGGGTTCCGTACCCGAAGGGTTCAAACAGAGCCCTATTGCTGTCAATCAAGTGTCCATCTGTTCATCCGTCTGCCGGCTGTAACACATTTTGCTCATATTTTTTTTTTTTCCCATTGATCTATGAACTTGAAATTTGGTGATAATGTGTATTATTACGTATATTTTACTAGGCTGTGGGCGTATGGTGGATGCGAATCGCACAGGACCGATCAGTGTGACGACGCTTCGGGGAGGCCTATGATCCGCAGTGGACGTCTTTTGGCTGAAATGATGATGATGATGATATTTTACTTAAAAAATATCAATACATTGATAAATTGGTACGGAACCCTAAATGTGCGAAGTCCGACATGCACTTGGCCTTTCACTTTTTTTTCAATTTATGTCTGCTGGGTAAAGGTCTCCGCCATGATAGCCTTCCACTGCACCCAGTGTGTTGCCTTTTCGGACCGTAATAGTTTTTATGTATTGCCATTAATCAGGGGATTTTTCTATAGTCATGCGACAGAGTCAAGTGTCAAGTCCTTCAAACTATAAAAAGGTCTTCGAATAAGGAGAAAAGCCTAGTCCAGTAACTGTCAGACCAACGATAAATCAGTCTCTAATCCCAGAGCAGTCTTACTGTACACTATAAGAAGCCACTAGGCCTCTTTGTTTTCCGTACAATCCTCAACACGGAAAAACTTTACAAGGGAACACTGCCCAGAATTGTTTTAAATAGTTACACTTCTGACCAAAGAAAGTTATCGACGGGCGGCCAGATAATTCCCTGTTAATAATACTTACAGCTCTTCCTAGCACATGGCGCCACCATTTTGAGTAGATAATAGGATTTTAATTGAGATGAAGCTTTACAGAATAGAAGGCTATTTCAAAGCCTAAATTTTTTTATTCATAACCATTATCGCCAATGCCTGGTGTGCGGATTTTGAACGTCGATATTCATGGTTAAATGTCTATTTTAGGACATTTGGGCGTGTTCACTGCATTAAGTGGACAGTAAAATATCTTATCGTTGGCCAGTATTAGAGTAAATGTATCGTGTGCACCTGATTATATTGGATTAAGGTCTGCCAGAGGAATTTGCTTAATTAGTACAAACAAAATATAGACAACGTGTAGTTTTGCTATACTCTGATTTTTAATTTCGTAGACTAAACTGACATTTGGGGGTTGTCACTTTATCGTTACCTAAAAATAGTGTCGTATCCTGACTATCCTGAGTGATCGAAAGTTGATCGAAAATGTAACTATTTCATGGCAAAAATCATTTGTTAAGAAACTAGCGGCCTTTATTTAGTTTCTTCTCATTTATATCAGACTTCATTTTATTGACCGCATTTATTCAATTGTTGATTTCATAATAAAAGTTTATGTATTATATATATGAATACTGTTATATTTAAATATATTACGTTTATATTCATAAAACATTTATTTACACCAATTAGTAAAATTAAATTGATGCGTCAAATTGATTCGATGAATCTCTTATGATTGAGCTTTACCTACAACAATATGCTCTGCGCTTGCAACATTAAAAAAAATAAGGTCATTGACGCTGTCAGTTTAGTCTACAAAATTAATAATCACAGTTTAGTAATATTTAACTAGCTCGTTAAAAAATTTAAAATTATTCTAAAAAGAACACGTAACTAAACAAAGACTTTATAAACATCCCTAACTTATATTTGAATATTCAACTAGTGCAAAATATAACGTAGCAGGTTTATTATCTTACTAGTGTTGTACCAAAAGCCTTCATATTTTCGAGTTTATACGTACAGGCTACGCTTGCTCCCAAACATCGTGACGGTATCTTATTCTGTCCCACCGTGTACAGTCAACAACGCACGGAAGTTACTACCGACATACTAGAGGAAATTTGCGCCAAAATGTTCTCCCTTCGACAGCACTAGCTATAAAATTGAAAGATCATAAAATGAAAACGTGCGATATTTTAACGGTAGCTATTAACATGACACATTTACCGGCTCCGTGACCGCCCCTGGAATTAACGGAGCCTGCATTGGACTGTGCCAACTGGCCAGTTAACGACTATTTGCCTTTCACCTATTAAATATATTCATCCGAAGTGCAAAATGGTATAAATTCAGTGTTTTGTATGCGGTGACAGTACATACTTCTTTGTAGACTCGCAACGTATCTACATCGGTACTTAATTCTTTTTTATTTTCCTTTAACTGGAACGGCTAACGGTCAAAGCCAATTACTGTAATTAAAGAAGGTTCGTTTTGCTTTTCTTGCTAACAAGAAGGCACAACACATGTGTCTACATGTGTCGGGGATGCTTCCTTTCCGACATTAGTTTTATATGAGAAATAAGTACCCCTTGGGACTGAGGGTATTAATCATGAGAATGTAGTAGATACGAGTAAGTATTATAATAATTCATTAATTAACATCATACGTTCCGTATTTTGCCAGGTCCATTCGCCGTGAACACATTGAAGTGATGTACGCGATATTTCCTCGCATACAAAACTCATGTCGAGTCTTCTTACGGTGACTGAAAACCCCAAGAAACTTGCGTCACGCAGTAAGCAAGAGTGTTGACGTTGATGTAGTTTAAAGTATATGAACCAAGTACTAAGACAGTGTTTCGCGCAGTAAGAGATACTTACACGAAGGTCAAATGTTAAATTAGGGGACTGTATGGTTTGTTGTGAGGTTGCTTGAAGTGATACGACTTGCTTGTTTTAATAATCATTTACTCTTCATTAATACAGTTACAGTTTCACATGGCGGCTCATCGAGCTCACCAGGGCAAGAGGAGAGGTTGACATCTCATTTCAACAGATTAAAATACAACAGTAAGTAACTTTTTGTGCCATAAACAGCTAGATATACTTACTAACTAAATAATAGCTGAATTAATGCAATTACTGCTCCGCAAACTTGATGATTACTGAATAAATAGTGTGCTCAACCATTCCACACTTCCCAGAATTCGCCCAGTGATCAGTTATATATCGCTAACTTTAGTAAGTAAATTGTTCAAAGAACAGATAATTTTGACTATAATAGAACAACGAGTAACTTAAGCTATTACAAGAGGTTTCGTGCGAAGCGATTTCCTTAAGATTATTTCTAAAAGGTTTTGAAAACTAAATTTCCGTAGCGATGTTGTTCTAACAAAGATTTTGCTATCTTACGTGAGTTTCAGCTGTTATACTTGATTTATTTACTTGACGGACTTAATTATACAATAAATATTTCAATGTTCTTTCGTTCAATAGGCAAACAATAATAAAAGCGATATCAATCGTACTAATCATCAAAGAAAATTGCAAAATTATTATTAAGGATTGTATCGTCATGATAGAGAAGTAAAGATACTGTTATATAAGCAAACTGAACATTTTCGTTGTCAATAATAGACTTATAATTAATTCATTTAGAAGCAGGTTGGTCTAGTTATTCCTTATTCAGGCTAAAACATTCATATTTATCGGATTCAAAGATTCTGAAAATAGATTCAGATTGGATTTTGGCAGTTCATTGTGCCATGCATTATTCATTCAGTTAGTCCGTTAAATAAGCCGCTTGTGAGACAATAGAGAAACAATAAACTGCTCTGATTGAAAATACTTCCCGAGCCAGCTGAATTTTAATAAATATCTTTGGCATTCAGACCATTCAGACTTTAGAATTTCATACTTTCATTAAATAGAGTGTTTTCCTAGTGCTATCCAAATTGTATACCTACCCATAAGTAGCTTTATATTCCATTTTATGGAGTACGGCGTCGGTAGACGTGTCGTTATCGTTTAAAAACCACTAACGTATCATGTTCAAGGACTGTTATACCGCAAAAGGCTCACAAAGGAGAAAAACGCCTTCATTTTCCTCAACCAGTCATGAGGTAAAAGAAAAACTATTTCGTTGAAGCTTGAAATCTTTTCTCACGGAAAATAAAAATCTTCAGCGCGTCGCTTTATTTGATACAAAACAACTGCAAGTAGCATTTATTTTAATTGTGAAAAAAAAAGAGCAACTGTCGCAGATAGCCGCTGCACTATCATTAAACTTTTTATCTACTCTCATATCGTAATATTCGAATTATAAAATTCAAAACGAGTGTATATTGGCATACTTTATAAACACAATACCGAAATTTAAAAATAGAATCTTATTATAACACTATTTCTCTAACAAAATAATGCTATAAAACAATTTTTTTTCTATTACGATACAGGACAAATCCAAGAAGTTAATCACTAAGGAGTTTCCATCAATATTTTTTTTGTAATGCCATTTTATAGTTCCTATTATAAAAAGATTTGATTCCAATTTTAAATTGTCTATGACATCGCCGCTTTAGACATAGCACGCACTGTGATTTTTATTCGCGCGAATTTTGTTTCCTTCTACCTGTTCATAGAGCTCAAAATATTCGGGCGAATAAAATTCGCGCCGTGGTGCGGTGGATTCTGTGGCAAAACACGGATTTCTTGCGGAATTATTGCCGCACGATTTCGTTACCGATGCGAACAACTTCATACAATTACATAGGTCGCAGAATGGGCGGAAAAAAATCGCGCGAATAAAGATCGCAGTGCGTGCTAAGCCTTAGCGCATGCGCGGTTAATGCGGTGATGTGCTGGGTTTTGGCGCCAGTCATACGTTTTGCAAGTTTTGCTGTACTGAATTTCATGAGTTATTTAAATTATTGTGTGTGAAATGTCTGATATCAGTGAATGTGAAGAATATTTGACTCCGCCCGATATTTTAGATGCGGCGAAGGAAATTACTCTTAATTTATTACCAGCAAAGTCGAAAAAAGTATATGACAAATGCTATCACGATTTTATGGCATGGAAAATACAAAAAGAGGTATTTAGTAGGTTCAATCCCAATTTATGAGTGTAGATAAAGTAGTGTATGAAACTGCACATAACTAGGTATTAAAACATTCGTGTGAAAGCTATTAAAAACCTCGCCTACGGCTCGGTTTTTAAACACACACTCATGTTTTAATACCCCTCATTATGCAACAGTTTCATAAACTACTATTACCGCTCAGACCGCTAAAAAGTGGCGTACTTATTCTGGCGGCGCCGCAGATAAATTCCACGATCGTATCTGGGAAGGCAATTAAGATAAGCGAACATTGTGCTGTCACTGTTGCTCAGTGTACGTTTAGCGGACGCACGCTCGATTTATGCCCTCCTGCCAGGATAACTAGCTTCAACTACGACCTAGCTGCATTACGTAACTTACCTACATCTGCTGTTACAGTGATAAACACATCACTATGAGAGATGACGAACTGTTGGACGGTTGGACTTCGTAAATCTTTTGTCTCGTAACTCACATTTTATACACTTACGGACGTTTCCTTCCTGCATGTGGAACAAGCTGAAACTCTGAAAGTTTTTATTTTACTTACATAAAGGCAGGTATTTTAGTCTAGCGCGTTGAAAGCAAAATTATTATGCTTGAAACTTCCATTCGCCGCTAGAGCAACGGGTGGGTAAACGCTGTTTATGTTCTATGTTACATCTACATCTTCTTTCCATTACCTAGGTGCATGAGCAACTAATAGCACCTACCTACGTCTAAACTTAGACAAACGGAGAGATGTTGCCTTCTTTTTAACCGAGTTCAAAATGGAGGCGGTTATCAATTCGACTGTTCTATTTTTGTGTCACCTCTAAACTTTTAACTATGTGAACCGATTTTGATGTTATTTTTTCTATTTGATATCTGCTCATGTGGTCACATTTCAATTTGGTGAAGACCGGATGGAGATCTTCGGAGATATATAACATAAATCTTCAATAAACAACGGCAAATCTGCCGGGATTGCTGCAATCGCATATCTGTTTATTGGTTAAGCCATTTCATAACATAACATTGTATACAGTTCTCCCTGGTACACTCTAATTTCACTGGTTATGTTCGAGTTTTATGTTATTCGGGTAATCTATTCTGACATAACTTTGTGCATTATACCAAGGTACCTTACTATAGAACTTGCTCATTAGGTACAACAACAAAAAAGTAAAATATTTTTAGGAATGAAATGAAATAACCATCCAAAGTTTTACAAAAGTAATCTAATAAAACACTAACACAAAATTAACTAACAAATTTAGTATTTACGTTACAAAATCAAGTGAACAGAATCAAGGGGAATAGTTAACAAAGTGCGCGCCGCCGGATGCGGGAATGAGCCCTTGGCGACGGTACGCGTTGGCTTATATGGGCTTGATCACATGCTCCGGGCTTTCTGGAGGGGTGTAGGTTGGAGACGCAGCTAACACGGCCTCTCCTGACGTGCCAGCGTCCTCGCAGGCCTCGGCAACCACCGGAGCGTCTTCAGCGGGAGCAAACTCCGACTCGGCATTACTGGGTGTAGCCGACGAGGTGCTCGGCGGTTCATCTACTTCATTCTCCTCATCATCAGAACCTGCACATCATAAACCAAGTGTGAGCATCTAAATGTTAGATTTGACAGCAGACAACTTTTTTTTTCTTTCTTTCTTGAGCTATTTCCTGGATGAAAGTGATTATACGATCAAATGCTAATGAGACCTGAATTACTTCTTAATAATAAAATCCACTATGACAACGATTACCTAGCAGCTGCACGAAACACATAGCCTTACGAACTCAAAACCTCATAAAGGCCAACAATGAGCTCACTTGCCATAATACCAACCAAAACCTTATGCAGCTGCACCGGGCTTACATGGTATAAATGGCAAGTCTTGTCCTCGGGATTTACACAGTACTTTGCCAGTCACGCCCCGAATGTCATAGGTGGACACGGGTACTTTCTGGGTCACGACCGTTACCAACTGGTAGGAACTAAGCTTGTCCTCAGGATTTACACAGTACTTTGCCAGTCACGCCCCGAATGTCGTAGATGGACACGGGTACTTTCTGGGTCACGACTGATACCATTAGGTAGGAGCAAAGCTAAAGGCGTAGGTTAAAGTGCAGTTACCATGAGAACCCGCTGTTTAAGTGGTTCACGTCTCAGAAACAAAACAAAGATCTTACACTCAAGCAAAGTTCTTGAAACGTAATCTTAGATCAATAATTACCAATAACAACAGTTTGGTTCATAAATTTAACAAAAGTTTTACACTTGAGAGGTTTGTTTAGTTAATTAGTTATGAATTTATGAACAGCATACTTAAGACTCAAGTTCACTGTGACACTTAGCCACATAGCGATAAGTGCTGTGCGCTCGTGCGTTATCGTATTACGCTTTAAGCTGTGTCACTCACATAACTATTCAATCAGTGAATATTTATGTCAACTTAAATGAATGTCAACAAAGAGGCTAAACGTACCTACGACAAAAGTGGATGAAATGAGCAACACAATGAACACACATACAACACATTTAGAACACTAAAACTTACATTCAGCATATAATGCAGCAACTGGAGCTCGTACCGACCATTTGGTAGGACTTTAGTGATACGGTACGGTCCCCGCATATCTATCACTGTCTAGCTTTTTCCTGTTCGATACCTCAAATAAACTTATCCTCTTTACGTTTTACGGCAGTGAAAGTTGTAGTCAGTCAAAGTGGCATACTGCGAATATGTACCGTCTAAAATACCCGGCAAGGCTGATTAATTGACGCACTTGTTTAATTGTTTCCGGCGTAGGCGATTTAGTTAAGGATTCTATTTTTATGAGCGCTCGGTCTAACCTGACCATTGCTTATGGTTCTACCAAGGTACACCACACAGCACTGCGAGTCGTCACGGTTTTCCGTATCACCCTTAATTTCAGGACAAAAATTACATTGAATTTGTTGCGCGACTCCGATCGCTGTTTTGCAAAACATTTTCTTCCGTATGACCATTTTTTTTTTACAAAAGTTACACTTAGAATTTTTCATGTTCGGAGAATTTGAATTGAAATCAGTGTTCTGACTATTAATTCTGGTTTTGGAATTTGAACTGCTATATCTATTTTTAGATCTTTTGAGACAAGCGTTACTCTTAATGTATGGCCGTGAGCGTCCCACGAAAAACACTTCACAGTTTTTTTTTTAACAGACGCTTTAGCACTACGGCTGGCTGCTACGGTAACCGTTATCGCGACGACGCGCGACGACTCGAGTGGTTCGATTAGACTGAGAATGGGCATCAACATTTTTTTTGTTTATAAATGCGGTGGTTTTACTTAGCATGATATAAATTGATAAAAAATCCGCAATGGTTTCGGTATTTAGTTTTGCATTCAAAGCTTCAGCACGGATCTGGGAGTCCTTAAAACCGCGCGCAATGATTGCACACAAAGGGTCATTACTAAGTCCTATAACTATACGCAAACGCAACAAGGATTTGCGCGCGTATGTGGAATATTTATCTGACTCAGTGCACATGACGTCATACAGGATATTAGCGACATAGCGACATCGACTTGTCGTGGGCAAAGTGATTTTAACTTTAATTTAAAAGTAGACCAAATACGATCTGTTTCGGTCCAATCGCGTAACTAAGAGTGAGATTCACCCTTCAGACACAAACCGATACGGGCCAGACATTCTTTGTCGTTCCACCTATTTTGTGTCTTAGCACGGTCAATTTCCTCACACCATGCGTGACGTGACGTGACGTGTCATGACGTTATAAACATTAGGGTCGAAGTCAAAGACGTAATAATGGTTTGATCTCACCGGGTTTAAGCTACTTAGCGCATTGATGAGACGCTCTGCGACGTCCCCTGTAGCCGAGGTTGAAGGCGACGGTGACAGCGACGGTGCCAGTGGCGTCGGGACAGGTCTGCGACGTCCCCTGTAGCCGACGTTGAAGGCGAAGGCGACAGCGACAGCGCCGGTGCCAGTGGCGTCGGGACAGGTTGCGTAATAGCAGGAAGGCTGGCCATGTCGGTGATGATAGGGCGCGGCTGCTGCTCCACACTCGATCGTGGTCCTGAAATTGAACTTCGCTCCAAGGCTGAGACCCTATTAAGTATTGCGTCTAAGGTGATACTAAGATGATTTAGGTTGGGCGGCGGTGGCGTGCACTCACGTTTACGTCTTTTTCTGGGGCCAGTATTATTCGACATTTTTTTATTTTATTTTAGTTAAGTGGGCAAACGAGAGACATCCCACTTCTGATTTTAGGAATGAAATGAAATAACCATCCAAAGTTTTACAAAAGTAATCTAATAAAACACTAACACAAAATTAACTAACAAATTTAGTATTTACGTTACAAAATCAAGTGAACAGAATCAAGGAGAATAGTTAACAAAGTGCGCGCCGCCGGATGCGGGAATGAGCCCTTGGCGACGGTACGCGTTGGCTTATATGGGCTTGATCACATGCTCCGGGCTTTCTGGAGGGGTGTAGGTTGGAGACGCAGCTAACAATATATATATAATCACTACGAAGTTTAAATTATCTCAATTTCGGCAGTCGGTGTCAAAAAACGAAGAAACAAAAACAGGAACACCGACTTCTGAAATATAAGTTATTTTTCACTTTGTAGTGTTTTTTTTTGGTAGTTGATTGTAATTTCTTATAAAAAAGTTTTTTAAAGATAGCACCGGTATCTCAAAAATGCCATCAGTGATGAGAAGTATCACTCGATTCAATAGTAACCTAACCTCACCGCAGTTGTGTAAAGCTTTGTTACTAAAACAAAGCTGAGTGCTTAATATAATATTAGTTAGGGCGTACGATTTAGTTTACAAAGTAAAAGTTTACACAATGGTTCCAATAGTTCCCACCACAACATTTGAAACCTAAACTATGTTCCAGTTTGAAATCAACGTTAATATTGTTATACTTTACAGCCATCGTGGTAGGGGAAAGTAATAAATTTTACGAAGACTTTCTGGCCTTTTGTTAACAAATATACTAGGTACGAAGTCAGTCTTTGTTGGTGAGAGAATCCCTTTTACTGTCTACGCTTCTTATCCTTAAAGAAAATTCAGTAAGATAATGATGAATGAGCCTCCTTTCTCACGATAATATGTATAAGAATAATAAATAACACATCCCTCACTGTACAGCTTTTTTGTTCCTTATATTGATTTATTTTTAATGCGTCGATGAATATGAAAACTATTAAGGACGTAAATTATCTGCGAGTAATGTGATGGCTGCTACCGAAAGTTGGTAATCTCTGGATTTAATCTCTCACGGACCAATAACTTTCTGGTATTATATTATCGTGTAGGTATCTAACATGATTATATTTTGAATGCTTTTTTTTTGTTCTATTTTCATGTAAGGGAAAATAATGTTGTTTTCAATAATTTCCTGAAGCACAAAAGATTGTATTGAACTTTGAACTAAATCTTCTTCTTTTCGTGTGAGGTGTGGCCACTTCTGGTGTCAGAGTTAACCAAGCCACCTCTGGAAAACCCCACAGGCCTCTTGACTTGGCTATTTCAGACTTACATTAACTATATAAGTCCAGGTTTCCTCACGATGTTGTTATTAACCGTTGCCTGTGATGTTCAAGATAAACTTAGAAAGTATATATGATTTGAAATAGTCACTAAAACTAAATAAAAAGTTATTTATTAGGTATTCTTAAAATCGTTTAATAAAATTCTTCAATTTACAAAGCTTGATACGGTGTACGCAATCAATTTCTGTAATTGAAACACTCCAGCTTTATCTAATTATGCCAAAGTAAACCTTACGTGGAACTGGGAAATCGGGGAAAACTAAAGACGGGCAATATTATAGAGTAATACAAGCACCGTATAAAATAATAAGTAAAAAAATCTATGTTTACAATGTCAAATTGCAACTTTTAGATGTTATAATAAGGTTTAAAGTTGACTGTCGTTCTTACAGCTAATAATAGCAATTATCGTGGAATTACGCGGTATGAGAGGTAGGGTGTTAATGCACAGTGTACACGCAAACCACGGGTGCTTGGCCGCTCGAAACGTTGAAAAAAGAATCTAATTGAAAATGTAATCACGTTTGTTGCAGGGGTACAAATTTAAACAAAAACGTTGGGGTTGAGCAAAACGAAACTAAATTGTAAATCAAGCATTTTAAATTCATGTCTTGAACAGGGGGATCGGTTCAATCTGCTCTCGAAATGAACGAGTTATCTCTCAAGGGCATCGCGTCAGGGTTCGAACACGGAATCACTTACGTCGCTTTGTTCAGAAAGCGGAGCACCCGCCGCCCGCCGTCGCCTGTGAGATGATGATACGCCAAGAGTGTCACAAGGCGACAGTTTACATGCTAATGAATTCGAATTACACCCGATCCTGTTTACAACGTGCTAATATATGTTCCTAGGCCCTATTAGGAACATTTAGGTAGGTACCTATAGAGTTTTCGTACGTTTCAAACGTGTCACGTATGGCGGGACCTTTACAGCAATAAAATAATCGATGTCTACTTGCTATGCCAGTCGTCGGCGCGGGCGATCTGAGCAGAGTGTTAGGACGCAAGAACATTCTCTAAACCGAACTCGTTCGTGCCCTCGGCTCCAATCATCGAGTCCCAAGTCGGGCAACAACAACTGGGAACGAGCTCACTTCATTCGTGCCTTCACAACTTGGGGAATAACTTAGAAATTCAATTTGCAGACGGTGAGCGTTGCAGCGGCCTGCACACTACCGCCTATGCAACGAAAACTTAGACAATGGTGCCGATTCACTTGTTCACAAACTAAACTTGATATTTAAGCTGCTTTTATTTTTCTCTCTTTTGAAACAATAAAGATAACTAACTAGTAGTGTTGTTAGTTATTGTTAAACTGGAATGCTGTAAAGCATCGGAAGGTCAGTCTGGAAAAGAAAGCCTAACTGTAACTTGAAATATACTAAAGCGACTAACCATTTTACTTAAAAATAAAACACAATGAAAATGTAACGATGTGAATGTGTACGTTAATATTAATTGAAATAAATTATTAAATCTATACCAATATTATAAGGAGGAAAGATTTTTTTGTTTGTTTGTACCGAATAGGCTCTGAAACTACTGGACCGATTTAAAAAATTATTTCACCTATGGAAAGCTACATTTTTCCCGAGTAACATAGACTATAATTCTGACACGGGGGTCAGCTAGTTTTCAATAAGTAGACAAATCAATAGGAAATAATATACCTAGTAATTAATAAGTATCATCCATCGAAACTAAACGGAAAGACATAGAAAGATTATAAACTAGGAAACTCATTTTGATGCAATTTTATTTGG
This sequence comes from Orthosia cruda, assembly GCA_964057195.1. Taxonomy (NCBI): domain Eukaryota; kingdom Metazoa; phylum Arthropoda; class Insecta; order Lepidoptera; family Noctuidae; genus Orthosia; species Orthosia cruda. The sequence goes on from OZ059832.1 coordinate 26,814,921, forward strand.
ACAATACGTTCTACTCACAATTTATCGAGAGTCTATAATTCTAATTACAGTGTTTGCAAAAAACCGGACACCATTTTACTTACAACGATGTTCGTGCTGACACCATTAAAATAAATTTATCATTTTTACACGAACCTGTCCCCTCCCTAACCACGACAACTTTATTTATGATTGCTGTTGAAACAAACAAACTGACCTTGTTTACTCAGATTTTCATTTGAGTCTTTATTAATTAATTTCCACCACTTCATTAGCCGTCTATTGCCCGCTTTCTTTTGTTTGTTTTATAATTTTCATTGTAAGAATTTGTTAAATTAAAATACTCGTTAATGAGGTCTTGCTTTCTTGATTAAATGTTACAGCTGCTGTACTGAAACGATGATTGGTTTAGGAATTTGTTTATTAAAGAATTGATTGACCACTTAAGTAAGAAAAAAACGTAAAGGTTGTGAAAACAAATTCTCAAAAATTCTGTAAGATTTTCGCGCTAATGGAAATACGAAAATGGCGTCGTAAATAGGATTAAAATAAGTTTATGTGTACTTTCAACGTTCATTTTCTTTTATCAGGAAGCTGCACCACATATATTTGGCTTAACTTTGTCTTGCTGTATGAATATCATGGTGTTGAATTCAGCAAGTTTGACGACGGAGCCAATTGCACCGATACCTACGTTCACAGACAAAACTTAAATTAGAGAATCACCTGAATTTATAAAGTATTCTACACACGAGTACGTCACCGCTTAATATTAGGTTAGAAAGTATTTACTAATAATAATGAAACCCGCCAAGTGCGTGTCTGACTCGCGCACATTGGTTCCGTATGAACAGCTACATTCACCAAAATAAATAAGTAACATTACTAACGTTCATGAACAATGAAAGCACCGAACATTGCTATAACGTAGGGCCAAAATTAACTTTACTGTTCGAAAATTGTTGTCCCCATACATCAATAAAACAATACAACATTTTTACTTGTCTATGTACATTTTATAAGTTGGTCAACTTAGTAAACCTTTACAGTCTTATTACAAAAAGCGGTTTAACTAAAAACCCAGGTCTAAATCTCTATAAACTGTGGTTTACACAAAAATGATATTGCAAATAATGGTTTAGCGATAAACCATAGTCCAAATCATGGTCTAACGCTAAACCTCGGCGGCCCCTAGTTTAACGATGGTCTAAGTCGTATCTGTCAAAGTTTTTCTTTTAGGTTATAGCATCTTTTTTATTGTGTCGTGTTGTTTTCACCTGAAAATAGATATTACATGGTTGATTTAATTAATTATTGAGGATATTAGTTTTTCCTCGGTACTCCAATTCTCAGATTGTTTTTTTTTTGTTGGTCCATCACAATATATTATTATATATATTATTAACAAAGAGGCAATTGTTCTATTAGAGACTTCGATAACTTAAAAATTCCAAAGCTTAGTGAACATTGTTCAGCTTGCGATGGATTTGTTTAATGTTATGGTTTCATATAACGCGCGAGAATGTTACGTTTCGTTACACTTCCGTAGATGTATTATTAGTAATTAATACGAATTTAAGTAATTTGCTTAAATCTAAGCAAAACTTTAATCGATAAATAACAAATGTTTATATCCAAGCAAAATAACAAAGTCTCAATATTTTTAACACTCCTAAACATCATTTAATCCATATCATACAATCAAAACGTTTTCTTTTCTGGGCATACGGAACGTTGCAATAGAATGATATTATGATGAACGAATGATATTTGTATTAATCTGTGGTTGATGTATAGACAATGGTTCAAATGACGGTACTATGAAGACCACGGTTTTTTTGAGTTGTAATACGAACAAATTTAGACCATGGTTTTGCAGATAAGCCTGGACTTGATAGTACAGGTTTAAACCATGGTTTATTTCGTTTTTTGTAATAAGACTGTTAAAGTCTTCTTAGCTGTGATAGTTTTCCTTTTAATTTCGTTCTACTCCAATGCCGTGATTTTTTTCACATATCCAAAGCAACCATTTAGCTGGCAGGGGGGGGAGGGATACTTGACTCTAACAAAAAATAGCCATTTAAAACTTAATTTTACCGGATCGAAAAATGGTTTTCACAGACCAGAAATATTTTTGAATGGCCTATCCAACGATAAACGAGATAATCCCCTCACCATGGGATAAACGAGAAAAAAAACATTCTCACTTCACGTATCGTAATATTTTTTTATTTAACCTCTTTGTCGGCTTAATTAATATCTATATCCATGAATAATATAGCTTTCTAGCACGTAGACTCTCTGAACTAAGCTGCGGATGGACGGACGGACAGATGGACATGGCGAAACTATAAGGGTTCCTTGTTGACTACGGAACCATAAAAATTTGCCGAATGAAAAATGACCGTCGTTAATCATGCTGTCGGGCAAAATGCTTAATAACTTATAGGTTCAATATAAAAGCAAGCATATTTCATAAATTATTCCAAATAAACTTGGCTGATGGAGCGAGTGCATAAAATGTCGCCAGAGAGCGCCGTTGTGTCGTAGTAAGTATTTAGTAATCTGTGGTTGTGTCATTACGACTATCTAGAGACCATCAGTCTTTTCCGAAGCACCAATCTGTGTGATACTGTTTTTGTAGGCACATGTTAGTAGATATTCCACAACCGGCTATGGAAAATTGAGCTATTTTTAAGAACTTTCAAAATTATAACGTAACGATATTGAGGTAACATTTTTACGATCAACAATAAAAATGCTGACATAATCTGTTGGATTAGCTTGTCCGCGGGCATCTTGGCATTTATCTCAAGGTGACGTAATACTGTTATATAAAAGCATATCCCATGTCACCCGTGAGCATAATATCATCCAATTCGTCCAGCCGTTAAGGAGTTATTAATTAACACACATCCAACTTCCGCTGTTATTGATACTCGTACTTTATCTTACTCAAACAACACCGCGATACCAAACGGACAAACAGTACTCAACAACAAAAAAAACGATCCTCACGTTCACACAATACCAATTGTCCAATTCATATTCAAATAAACTGCGCAAAATCCCCTGGTTAAAGGGAAAAATGTTTATGAATAATAAAGTTAATAGGCTTTTATCGGCGGCCAGCTACGGGCATTATCCAAGCGATCGATGAGATCCATATTAATCACCAGGGACTTCGTAAATCGTTCAATGTCGTCTGCAGGCGTATTGAGTACGAATCGTGCGACACTGTCACGACTATTTTGTCGCTCTATATAAATTAATTTAGAAAAACAAACAGTTCAATAAAACGTTTAAAATAAATGAGAAAAGTATTTTATTGCGCTTTCAGACAAGCAAAATATGGTATTTATGGTAGGTACTTATTTATAATCTTGCATTGCAAATTTTAGGCAGATTTGGCTTAACCTAATTATCTGGCAAATGGTTCAGAATTTAAAAAAAACAAATAATGTACGACATATTTTTTAGAGTGCTCCATTCACTGAAAAACACTCTTAGATTTGAGGCCAAATATTGTTAATTTAGCTTTTAACAGATGTAACTTTTTTACTTATCAACTATTTTTCTGTAGTACTCACTTAATGGTATTATGCTCCCAATACTTGATACTTATTCTTGTTTTGTAGTAACTCGAGGGGAATGGTGCTGTTAGCCGAAATACAGGCTATGCCTAGTTCGGCTACAGACGCCAATCTCTTTACCTAAATTGAAATTACTGCCACATTGCCATTGTAAAGTAGTATTAAGTTTTTGAAAAAAAAACATATTCTAATTACAGCAGTTTCTTCTCACGCTGGTTAAAATCTCTGGCTCCATGTTCTTCTGAAAACCAACAACGGCTTCGCGACTAACTCAGGCGTAGATAACGAGACGATCTTGACGCCTATTATAGGGTATTCAAATCAATATCAATCAATATTTCATTTATTTTCTCTTTACAATGGTTGCCTTAAAATTAACATTACAATCAATGCTTAATCTATAATACACCATTTCAAGAGACTGGTGCCTGAAGTAGATTTTCAAAAAAACCTGTGTTGTATTCTCTATATATACCAGCTCAAGATTACGGAACGACATTGACCACATCATCATATACCAGCAGGTGAGATTGTGATCGAACGCGAGCTTATGACTCTGATATTATTCAAAAGAAGTATTTTTTATTATGTTTGTAAAAGATAAACTCTAGAAGAATTTAAGTTAAAAATCTTTATTACTTAAAAAAATTACAATGGCATTCACTTACATGAGGAACTTACATATCTAAACAATTTAAGTTATGTTGAGCTTACTTACAGGACAAAAAAAGTAACAAATCAAAAAATTATCGCCGATCGTTTATTTGAATTTAATTACTTAAATCAATTTACAATAATGCTTTTACTGATAGAAAGTGGCATTAGCCTTAGTATTATAAATGTGCCTACGTAAACACGCGTCCGGACTACAGAACCCTTATTACGTGATCCGACACGCATTTGGACAGTTTTATAATCACGGGCACAAACAGCTATTTTCATCTACTCAAGAATCGCACTATAAACCTTTTTTCTTTACTTGACAAGTGAGCACCGAGAGAGCTTTAGTTTTTCTTAGTACGACAGTTTATGGATTTTTTTAAAGTTTCAGCAAAAAAATATCGCCTGCGAATCTCGCAATTAGTGCGATGAGGACGGGAGAGATCTGTAGCCTTGCTTTTACTTTATACAGATGACTTTTCCCTCCTCATCAAGTCGTAAAAACTGTTGCCTGGGCTTCGGTGAATAGGAAAATTATTCTTAGCGACACCATTGGGCTCATAAGTACTATGGAATAGTTCGTAGTTCAGCGATCGATATGTCTGTAGGTCGTGCATTACTGCCCGCTCGAGACCAATAGGTGTTTTATGAGGCTATAACCATCAAACTTGCTAGTGCCATGGAGGCCTTCAGGAACGTAAGTGCTTGGCTACATTTACGTACTCTCTGTGTAAGTAGTGTTAACAAATGAAATGGGAAAAGTTAGGTTGTCTACTTTCATAAGTGGCACACGTAATTGCAAATAGATTGGTTTTGTCTGCATACCGAATGGTCTGACCATTCAAAGTCAAAGTCAAATATATTTATTTGAACTAGTGAAAACTACAACGACTTTTGAACGTCAACAATTAAAATTTACAACTAATATAAATGTATGCTACCATGCATTCGGAAAAGTACCTTGTTATGGAGAAGAATGCACAAGAGACTCCGTACAAAAACTTTAAAAAAAAAGTTAAAAAAAAAACATTAACATCCGAAACAGTTAAGTTGTGACCAATCCCTACTGACGGCGAAAAAAATGTTTGGGTTTACAATATTTCCATGTTACAGCATTAGTACTATGGGGGGACAACGTAGGCGTCTGTTCCTTCTTCTTGTCTATTTATTAAATATACCATACCAAAACGATAAATAAATAAATTAGGGAAGCCTACTTACTACGGTAATCAAAAAAAACTTGTATTACTAGATGGTTTTATAATCTACAAAGTACGACAAGCTCCAAGCACTTTATTTTCCATTTATTAACATTATCCCAAAAATTTGAATTAATAACGCTTTGCATAATCCAATATTTTTACGTAACACAAGCATTTTCATTCCCTTGATATATGTAGATATGTCTGAATAAACTGTCTTAATTTCCCCCGAGCCAGGGGTACCTACTACGGCAGCAATATCCGGCCGTCTCATTATGAAGCTCGTTGTCTTGAGACACTGTTCCGGCCCAGATCCGACGCCTGGCGAGTGGCGCCACATCAAATGCACAATACTGCACCGATGAGCCGAGAACAATTTACTCATATTGCTGGCGTATTTTCTATTAGAAAGAAAGAAAGAAAAATGTATTTATTGGCATTCAGGTTTAAACCTTGAAAGTTTTACCATTGGCTTTATTAGGAATGTTATAGCGGTTTGAGAAACCTCTTCATCCTTGTGTCTATCATGAAAAGTGGACTGTATTTGAAGGGTTCTGGCAATAGTGCGTTGAAAATAAGCGGGAAAATATTCACGGATCAATTCGGGCGATCTAGTATGGAAATGAGGGAAGTAGTACGCCTTACCTTGTAGTGGTCGATGCCAGCCCACGTGTGGCAGCGAGCTGGTGTTCTTCTACTCCAAAATGGCTCCTTCAGGATCCACACACTTCACACAATTGTTTTATATCCGCGAGGCGGGTTAATAGACACGGTTCACAAGGTTCTCTGCAATCTAACTAATTAGATGCATCAGTCTCCAGCCAGGTGGCTTGGAAAGCTGGCGGTTGAGATACGAGGCCCGTTCACGTTGAAGTTTCGGTTCGTTCTGGCGACCTGTCATTAAGGCGTACATAAAGGGAAAAGGAATGAGGAAGGAACGAGATGATTAGGATATCGATCGCCCGCGAAATCTCAAATGCGTTTGTATATGTGTTTTTGGTCATTGATTTATGACATTTACAAGAGATGGCGCTACCATTTTCCCGGCCTTAAAGGGTCACCTTTAATGAAAATTAAACTTAGCCCTATGAGGTGTACTACCGTATACCTATTCAGCAATACGGACTTAGATGCGGATTTTTACATTTCAATTATTAAGATTTAAGATAAATACTGCGAGTTGCATAATACATTAAGTTGCATACCTATAGTTAAATTTTAATAGAAAATTATGTTGCGTCGCTAACTAACTAAAACTAAGAGACCTAACTATCAAGCCAGGCCTTATTGAGTCGGTAATGGACACAGACGCACAACAGGGCGCACATAGCTACCCTTTGCGGTTTTCACAGTAACAACACGGGTTGTACCGTCCTTGGAGGTATGCAATTTATCAATAATGCCTAACGGCCATGAAAGGGGTGGAGAGTTATCAGTAATGATAACTACAATAGTACCCTCTTGTATAGAAGGTGCAGGACTATTCCATTTGGATCTAGCCTGAAGTTGATGTAAGTATTCTGAACGCCAGCGCTGCCAGAACGACTGCACCAGTTTGTCAAGTAGAGTATGTCGCTGAAGCAAGCTGAGCGAGTCTGCTTCAGGAGCGGGAAGGGACAACAATGGCGCGGTGTGCAAGAAATGCGCAGGGGTCAGTGCTGATGGTTCAGTAGGGTCACTACTCAAAGCAGTAAGTGGCCGCGAATTAACTAGAGCCTCAACTTGACTAAGGACAGTTATAAGTTCCTCGTAGGAGAGGATTTGTTGACCTATAACTTTAAAAAGGTGAGTTTTAACTACCTTAACCATACTTTCCCAACATCCTCCAAAATGTGGGGAAGCAGGCGGAATAAACTTCCAATCTATATGATTGAAGGAAAGTTCTTCCTCAAGATGAGGACGAAAATCTTTAAGAAATTTGTGAAGGTCGCGTAAATAAGAACTTGCACCTACGAAACAAGTACCGTTATCGGTATATAAGCATTTAATAGGACCGCGTCGCGAAAGAAAGCGTTTTAAGGCTGCAAGGAAAGTCACTGTACTTAAATCTGTTGCCACTTCAATGTGTGTGGCACGCGTCGTCAAACACGTAAAAATGCAGAGCCAAGCCTTACGGCTCTTAACACCTCGACCACGAAATGGTGTGTACTGTAGCGGGCCTGCATAGTCACAGCCGGTGTGAGTGAACGCCTTGTCGACTTGGTTAACACGCTGGCTAGGTAGATCTGCCATAAGTGGAAGAATAGGACGCGGGCGGAACTTAAAGCAAGTGTTACAGTTGTGGATTCTGTGACGAATTATTCGACGTGCAGCTAAAATCCAATAATTATGCCTGAGTAAGGACATAAGCAACTCCGGACCGGCATGAAGATGTTTCTTGTGACAAAAGTCAACAAGAAGATCAACAATATGGTCATGACGTGGTAGAATACAGGGATGTTTATATTCGTAGGGTTCGTCCGAATTTGTGAGACGACCACCAACTCGTATGATGCCGTGCTCATCGAGAAACGGCTTAAGCTTATGGATGGCGGGAGTACATGGTTTATTGTTTTTTAAATTTAAAATATCGTTACGGAAATGAACATCCTGTACAGCTCGCAGCAATTTAATTTCTGCATATTTCAGATCAGAGCTTGATACAGTACGTGCACTAGGCAGTTGTCTTAAAAACTTATAGACGTAAACAATAGCGCGTAGCAACTTAGACCAGGACGAAACACGTAGTGCCAGCGCATAAATTGGTGATTCCGTAACCTCAGAAACCACGGCATGAGCGACTGATTTCTGTTCGGTTACGCCCTCATGCAGTGCATTGTGTGCGAAAGTATGTATGGGCCACTCAGCTGGGTCATGAGAAACCCATGATGGTCCACGATACCACAATGGATGATGCAAGAGCTTAGCTGGCGTGACACCACGAGACAGACAATCAGCGGGGTTCTCAGTACCCGCGACATGGTTGAAACAATTAGCGGGTATAAGCTCTATTAGCTTAGTAACCCGATTGGCAACAAAAGTTTGCCAGCGGTGCGGTGAGGAATTTATCCAGGCGAGCACTACTTTAGAGTCAGTAAACGCGTATACCTTATGGATGCGGTAGTGGGGCGATATTGGGTCTTGTACCTTGCGAAGCAACCTAGACAACAATAGAGCCGCGCACAACTCTAGTCTAGCCACCGAAATGGTTTTCACAGGTGAGACTTTAGACTTCGCACTAACTAACTGCACTGTGTAGTTAGAACCATTGTATATTAGAATGTATACGACTCCACCGTAAGCACGCTCGCTGGCGTCAGCGAAACCTACTAAATTCATGGTGCATCCGTCGACCAACCCCAGATGACGCGGGATAATAATTTCATTAAGCGTAGAAAGCTCAGTACAAAACTGCTTCCAAGCGGTGACTATATGTTCAGGTGGTATGTCGTCCCAGTCACACTTTGCTAGCCAAAGTTCCTTAATTAAGAGCTTAGCGTACAGAATAGTGGGGGCGACAAAACCCATTAAGTCCCATAGCCGAGCCACTGTGGAAAGCATGGTTCGCTTGGTACATTTATCATCTGGTGTGGTGACGTCAAAGCGGAAACTGTCACAAGACTTGTCCCAGCGTAAACCCAGGACCTTATGCGGTATAGACTTCTCATACTCGATATCGGGCGAAGCCTTATGAGTATCAGGTATGTGTGCGAGAACCTCTTTCGAGTTACTTGTCCATTTGACAAGGTCGAACTGGCCTCGCTTGAAGAGCTGAATAAGCTCATCACAAAGCGAAATTTCTTGCGGTATGGACATGACACTACAGGCAATGTCATCCATATATAGGGCGGAAGAAGCAGCAGTAGACGCTGCAGGGAAATTATCGCCTTCATCAGCGACTAACTGGCGGACTACACGTAACGCGTGATATGGACTAGACTTAAATCCGAAGCAAACACGATTAAATTGGTAGACCATTATAGGTTCATGTTTACTGAATCTGTAAAAGATGCGTTGAAATCTACGGTCCGATTCACGAACGCCGACATTGAGAAACATTTGGCGGCAATCAGCAGACAGGGCTATTTGAAAGAGTCGAAAACGAATTATAATATTAAATAAATCACCCTGTAGATTGGGGCCTGCATGTAGAATGTCATTGATCGACTGTCCCGATGTAGTTCGACTACTAGCGTCTAAAACCACGCGAAGTTTAGTGGAAGTCTTATCTTCGCGAAAGACACCGTGATGCGGAATGTAATATGACAGATTAGAAACGTTGTCATCTTTTAAAATCGGACTCAAATATCCCTTATTTATGTAGTCCCGCATGACGTCATTGTAAGCGCTGCGTAACCCTAAGGACGCAACAAGTTTGCGCTCCAAACAATGAAAACGCCTAAGTGCGGCAGCGTATGAGTCGCCTAGCGAATAAGGGTCGTCGCAAAATGGCAGCGACACAATATATCTACCACTGTCATCGCGAACAGTGGTAGCGCGAAAATGTTCTTCGCACTCGAGATCCTTACGGCTCTGCGAGGGCGAGGCGGAAATTTCTTCAAGCTCCCAGAATCGCTTGAGAAGCGAATCTAAACTGGGATCTTGAAGAACAGAACAACTTGAAGTTGTACTCGTACAGTGTGAAGTATGTGCCGTAGGTACGGAACCCATAACCACATACCCCAACACAGTTTCGATAGCGGGAGGTATTTATATTGCTCGCTATGCACTATGTTAGGCAAAAGCAAGCGCGGGAATATAGCAACACCAATCAAAACATCGATACCGCTCGGCTCCGCAAACTTCGAATCTGCGAGCGGTAATGTTTTGAGATGTGTAAGTTTAGAGACATCGACGAGAGCGGTCGGCAATGTCTCCGTTATACGTTCAACAATAAGCGAAGAAACGTTAAAATTAATATCATTACTAAAACGAGAATATAATTTAATATCTACGGAACCTTTAACTGGTTTTTCTGACCCACCGATTCCTTTAACTATTAAATTAGAAGTATGAAAGTTCTTCCAAAGTCCTAGACGCTTAAAACATTCAGAAGTAATAAAATTACTTTGTGATGCACTATCTAGTAAACAACGTATTATGTGCGGCTTATCATTTACATCGTAAATTACGACTTGAGCAGTAGCGAGCAGAACTGTTGTGTACGCCGTACATTGCGGGCTAACTCTCGCCGACGGCGACGCCGCAACGCATCGAGTGTCAATCGAACGCGATCGAGCGGCGCCAGCGACAGAGGTCGTACACAACGATACCTCAGTTTGTGAGGTAATAGAAGGTACAGTCGGCATAGGCGTTGGGACCGGATTCGGCTGTGACGTCACTACAGTTGATAATTGCGGGTTTTTATTAAAATGTAACAATGTATGATGACGTTGATTACATGTGCAACACTTTAATTTAGAAGAACAGTTAACCGTTTTATGTTTAATACTCAAACAATTGACACAAGCATTGTTGTCTTTCACACATTTGAAACGAGCTGTCGGAGTCAAATTATCAAAAGCGGGACATTTATATAAGTGTTCATGGTTATATGCTTCGCACAGACACTTGTTTGAATTATTTGACTCAGAGCAAGCTACATAGGATTGTGGATTAGGAGCGGTCATTTTATTATTAAAACTACGCGATTTATTCGACTTATGTGAATTGTCTGAACTATTAGGCTTATTATTGTTAGCTAAGGGTGGTTGGGTATTACGGAATATCCGACACTGATCATTGATGAAGGTGACAAAACTATCTAGAGTGGGAATCTTACGATTACGTTCTGTCATCTCGAAAGCGCGAATAGTTTCAGTGTCAAACTTTTTGATTGCGAGGTGCAATAAAATGAAATCCAGAAGGTCAACTAATTTTAGATTCTTTAGGGAATTAATTGCGGTGACGAACTTGTCCACAAATAGCTGGTAATTCGAAACAGACGCGGGACCGGCCAATTTAAGATTTAAAGCTTGATCCAAATAGGTAGACGCGAGGACACGGATATCCTGGTACCTATCGAGGAGTGCCTGGAATATGACTTGGTAATTCTCAGCACACGGTGTGACTCCCGCGAACACAGATTGTGCCTTCGGCGACAGCTTACCTATTAAAAGTACAACCTGTCTGCATCCGTCAGCGACTTATTGTCATGAACTGTAGATTTAAAACTTGCATAAAATAATGGCCAGTTTCGTATATCACCGTCGAACGACATGAGTTCGATTGGCGGCAACCTTGGTCTACATGTTGCGCAATCACTCATACTGTGCCTCCCGGACGGCTTATCTTCCAACTGAGACATCACACGTTTCACGGAACAATACATATCCTCGAATGAGGCGTAGGCTTGATAGCTAGGCTTCGCATCGGGATATATAGCCAGTAACCTAGCATTATAATCATCCAATAATTTATGAAAGTCCGTTCGAATATCAACTATTGTTACACAAGAACTGAGAAAGCCTTCTCTCAGCGATTCGGAAGTATTAGCGACTTTAGAGCGATCATTAATTGACTGAATACGCTCGAAAAGTATATTACGCTTAGCTTGTAAAATCAACAACTGTTGATCTTCCGAAGAAGCGATTGCTTTCGCATCACGCGGCATTGTTACGTAATGTAGTTACAAATAACGACACAAACAAAACAATGTACGGTAATTATTTAAACGAACAACTATATGTAGAAAAGTAATACTACTGAGTGTGACTGTGCTGTGACAACGGGTTTCGCAATATTTGCGTAATAACGAAATAAGTTTTTTCGTAGTACCCACTAACCAAAGTAATTAGATAGTACAAAATGTTAATAGCATTACTATCCTAACCAGTTTTATTTTTAAGTTTGAATATTGTTTAAGATAAATGAATAGGTAAAAATATGCAACTTATAGCCCGCAATCGTCTAAACGTATTCGGTAAAGTTATGATATCTATACTGCGTAGGTACCTACAAGTAGTACACCTATTTTATTTTTCTCTTATAGAATGAATGTCTACCCCGCGGTATTCGGAAAGTAACTTATTCCTAACAATTTATAATTGGAGGTAGGTGATTCCTATAAGGGCGGTTAAACTAAAAGACGCTTGAAATATAGAAATTTACAATACGACAAGTTAGTTTTAAATAAGAATTATTTTTAATAATAGCAGATACGTAATTATGAACCTGCTATAGCGGCGTTGATGGAACCACGTATTGGGTTTACAACTTGATTATGTGGGTAGGCGGCTAGGTGCCACGACCCTAGTAGGAATTTATGATTGATTCCTACGTAAGAAATAAAGGAAAATGGATATATTATAGTAATATATCGGGCTACGAAGGACCAAAAATGTTATAGCGGTTTGAGAAACCTCTTCATCCTTGTGTCTATCATGAAAAGTGGACTGTATTTGAAGGGTTCTGGCAATAGTGCGTTGAAAATAAGCGAGAAAATATTCACGGATCAATTCGGCCGATCTAGTATGGAAATGAGGGAAGTAGTACGCCTTACCTTGTAGTGGTCGATGCCAGCCCACGTGTGGCAGCGAACTGGTGTTCTTCTACTCCAAAATGGCTCCTTCAGGATCCACACACTTCACACAATTGTTTTATATCCGCGAGGCGGGTTAATAGACACGGTTCACAAGGTTCTCTGCAATCTAACTAATTAGATGCATCAGTCTCCAGCCAGGTGGCTTGGAAAGCTGGCGGTTGAGATACGAGGCCCGTTCACGTTGAAGTTTCGGTTCGTTCTGGCGAACTGTCATTAAGGCGTACATAAAGGGAAAAGGAATGAGGAAGGAACGAGATAATTAGGATATCGATCGCCCGCGAAATCTCAAATGCGTTTGTCTATGTGTTTTTGGTCATTGATTTATGACATTTACAAGAGATGGCGCTACCAAGGAACACCTACTAAGTTGTGTGGGTGCTCTGCTCTTATTATCTTATGAAAGCACCGGCATTGCAATTAAGTTCTATTGAACATAAGCAATCAACATTTATACCTGCATATAGAACTTACAGCGAGCATCAATGCGGCACTTAACTGTAGTGCTTCTGCTCTTGCCTAGTACCCACCTGCATTAGTAGTACAGCAAGCAAATTCCCAAACGTGTAGCGCTGGCTTAATTCACGCAAGAAATCTTCGCTCGAATCGTTCCCTTGAGTGCTCTCTAAAGACTTGCTACGAAAAACTCCCAACCGCTTCGCCACTTGCACAATTTATGACGGTAGTTAGGCCAACGTAGCGCCTCTGTTACCGCAAACAGGTAGGAGCCATTGTAGCGACGGACACCCCTCCCCCCGCATTGCTCTACCAACATGGCCACCAAGGGGTTGGACAAAGGAAATAATGAGGGTCTATTTTAAGTAGTAGGTTTGCAGCCAAAGCAATATACAAGCGAGTTGAAGACGCGACGCGAATGCCTGATGAACTTTAATTACAGCGGCAGAACCAACGTGGAAGCAATTGCCTGCCTGGTGTATTAGCATAATCATTTTGTAACCCTGCCGTGGTTAATTGATGTGATATTGCTGATTTACGGTGCCAATTTTAGAGCAGTGCACATACTTTAAACTTGGTCATAATCATTTCAACATTACAGGGCTCGTTTAGCAATACGATCTCCCGGTCCTTGGGTTTTATTCGAAAATATTGATTTCGATAAAATGGGTCAGATGAACCTTATTTTTATACGTCGTAAGCGTACCAGAGCTCCGGTTGCTTTTAAAGTATAAAACTGAAATGATTTTGCCAAAGTTATAGAGAAATTATGTGTGTGTTCAGCCTAAAGGCTGAGGACATAAATAAAAGCAAGTTAACGGCAAGATAGTTTTCTTCGGCAACCCTAAGTTTGAGAGATTTATAGCCTATTTATCAGTATAAGAATATTTGGTTAGTAAAGTCTTTTTATTTTACGAGTTGATTCTGTTATGAAAATGTTCATTGTGGAATGATTAATTAGGAGTTCATTTTTTGTCGCCGATTCTCAGTAAGATAATGAGCAACGGAATAATTATTATTAAGCGACGAAAAAAAAAGGATAAGGTTCTCAATTCGACATATATTTTTATTTTATTTAATGATGTAATTTATTTTGAAAAAAACACTTTTTTACAAAAAAATACTGCTGACTTCCAAATAAAAAAACTACAAAGTGAAAAATAACTTTATTTTGTAAGTTGGTGTCTTAGGTACCATTTTTTTGCGTTATGAACACACGTTATGGAGTTTTTTTTTTTCACTTTTTAATTGTACCTACCTAATAGGCAAGTTGTTTAGTAAGATACCTATAACGTCAGAACAGACTACCCGAATAGCATTAATCTTGAACATAACCGACGAAATGAGAGATCTGCGTACCCCTTAAGAGGGTACTGGCGTGATTTTATGTTATTAAATGGTATAAACAATAAACAGACATGCGATTGCAGCAATACCGAGAGATTTGCCGTTATTTATTGAAGACTTCTGTTGTATATCTTCGAAGTTCTTCATCAGATCTCCACCAAATTAAATGGAACCAAATTCAAAACACACTTTTTCAAACAAAAAAGAATTTAGCAAATCGGTCCACAATTGACGGAGTTGTCTGTGAACATACACAAAAAAACAAAACAAAAAAACATCGTCCTCCTTTTTAGAAAGTCGGTTAAAAATACAACTTTACATACGTATTCATGCATATTTATATGGGACCTTAATACGGCGAACACTTCGATAGCTTTTTTGATGGATAGGTGCAAATTTCGAGGCCGTGGGAAAAATGATGAGATTCTTATTGTTCCCTGTGTGTATTTTAAATTCAAATCAGACAGAGGAGAGTTTTTGGACGCCACCTTGGAAAATAATACAAGAATACTTGAGTAGCGGGAGGTGAATATAAATTGTGACAGATTTATCCCGGTTCTCTTGGAAAAGAAAATTACAAAAAAAAATGCTGGGTGCTGACGGTTATAACTCGCGCGGTCCTGTGGGATTACTATTCCACGAGACCGTGCGTAAAACTGTCTGTATGTCTGTAAAAGGTAATCTGATCGCGAAATTCTGGAAATTCTAATCCGATCGCGAATTTTTTTCACTTGTAGGTAAGTACAACTTGTACAACTTGTTATAGATGTCACAGCAGGCTACTTTTAGACCCGGAAGAATGTACGATTCCCTAAGATAAGCTGAACTGCGCTTTGGAACGTGCAACTAGCTTGATCTTTTGTACTGACCAACCTTGCCATTTCAAAGGAGCCTGATAATAGTTTAATTGAAATAAATGTTTTTCTCAAACATGCATGGAAATATTATCATTATTTTCGTAAAAAGAACACGTGAAGTATCGAATTTACGGACACAGAAAATCAAATCCATTGCAGGAGCGCTTTTTGAATTTGGAACATTATAACGCTCAAGCAATGTTGATCAAATACATTGCAGGGGCGTTTTTTGAATTTGGAACATTATCACGTTCCAGCAATGTTGTTGTAACTTTTAATAAATTAAATGTATAATATAAACATTACGTTTTATTTCTCTGCATTCTTTTGAGAAAAGCACTATATATGCCTCGGCGGAAATGGCAATTGCCTGTCTCGTAGTCTCGTATTAATGAATTCCTCACCTACGGCTAGGCCTTCAAACTCATACTCGACCTGCAATTGCCTATTGCCCAGCCTTTGCAGGAACACTGCACATGTGTTACAACACATGTGGAGTGTGCCTGTTAGGCTATGACTCAGGTAAGGCATACGATATTTTGTATATTTTTACACCGTTTATAACCTGTATGGATGGACAGATAGACTGGACGATACTAAAAGGGTTCCATTTTAGTCATTTGCTTGGCCCAAAAGCACTTGCAGTACTCGACTATAGAGTATTTTATATGAGATGTTATCTAAAATACCTATACCTATACGTAAATAAGCCCTTATTGAAGTATTCAATAAACAATTGAAAATATATATACATGCATACATAAACTCAAGGCTTTTTCCATGGGGGTAGGCTGAAACTAGAGAACGTCACCAGCTACGATCCTTATATACTTATTTTCCTTTACTTACGTTCATACATCTAGTCATACACGCACGCCGGTTATGATTACTGCGCACCTGGCCTTTCCGAAGAACATCCTCAATAAGGTTTATGTCCTTTTAGGGCGTACGCGAAACGCAATGACCGGTCCACTCACGTCTGCCTTGTAAATAACTTTTGTTAGTCGCCTTTCATTCATCCTCTCAACATGTCCAAACCATCGTAGCATACTCTTTTAATTTTTTGTCACAATTCAAAACACAGCATTATATGACAGTTTATTTTAATTTTAAATGCGGACAAATTAACACCTACCTACATCCATTCTACCTACATAATTCCTTCATCCTATGTATTTTGGCACACTGGTAACTGCAACGGCGTTCAGCGTGAACTAACATTCAATTAAATGCCAATGCCAAAACATACAATTAGGGAACAATTGCATAAAATACAAGAATAATTAGTCAACTAGCAAGTACCCGACGAATACATTACTATCGCAACCGCTACCACTTTAATTTTTCAGCATTAAACCCAGCTGAAGCTATGAGAAATTGTCCTCAGGAAAATTCATATATTTTATCCTTTATTTTGCATAGCAAAAACATAATTTTGCAGAAAATCTGAAACTATCACGAAACAGCACAAATATTGTGGGAGATTTATTTAATTATTTTGATAAATGATCGTTTTGAACATTATGTATTTGTAATCTAAACTGCTATTTGTCATACGCTGCTAATTTCAAAGGTGAGACTATATATATCGAGGCGTTTAAACATGTCACCGGACATTGAACTTGAACATATCTTCATCCCGTATCCTAGTTTATTTGGGGTTGGCAGAAATGTCTTTTTCATCTTTCTTTTTAATCATCATCTTAGCACCCTTGTTCTATGCATTACCACTGCAGATTCTTATTTCAAATCATAAAGAATTTGAATTAGGAATTTTATAAAATATATTGCTATAATGTGATTTTTGCATATCTGTCCTATACAAACAATAAGATTTACTCTATCCTAATGAACTTCATACAAAATTATAATTATAATTTGTACTACCAGAAAAGTATGACGTTAATATTGATGTATAATTATATTCATTATTTTTGACATAATTATATTTTTTTCTAATTATATTATATTATTATAAAAGTAAATTATTCAATAATAGTAATGTTTAATGCATGCTAACTTAGGATGGTAAGGACATGAGAATTATAATTGCAATGCTTGTAAAAGGTTGCTAAGTCATAAGTACTAACTTATCACCAATATTATACACTTAGTTCGCAATAAACATTTTGACTTTAAGATAAGATAAGATAATGATTTATTTCTCACCACAATATAGGTACATTTAGAGAGGTATCAATACAAAGTAGGTACGTAACAACAATAATTATACTGTGGGAGACTGGTGCCTAAACTAGACGTGAGGTCTGTATTTCAGGACACCAGGTCGTCCGCGGCTCCACCCGTGTTTTATTAATACTTGTCCCAATATCTTTATACATTACTAGAGGACGCCCCGCGTAGTTCCCGTTCCCGTGGGAATACAGGGATAAAAAGTAGCCTATGTCACCCGGGGATAGAGTAGCTTCCCAACGGTGAAAGAATTTTTGAAATCGGTCCAGTAGTTTTGGAGCCTATTCGGTACAAACAAACAAACAAACAAAAAAATCTTTCCTCTTTATAATATTGGTATAGATAGCCTGTGTTATCAGAAAAACACAGGCTATAATTTATAAAGATACACATTGACATCAGAATGTACAAGCTATATTTTTGTAAAGTTTCATCAAAATCCGTTCATTAGTTTTTGCGCGAAGGAGTAACAAACATCCAGCCATCCATCCTCACAAACTTTCACGTTTATAATAATAGTACTAAAAATACTATGCTCCAGCATGGATGGTTTATGGCCCAGCATTTACTCTAAGTACCAATATCTCCGTCTTCAAACTATTTTACAGACATGCTTCTCATTATGCAAATGGCTACCTAAGCAAACTAGAAAAACATGTCATTCGCTTGTTTTTTTGTATTTTATAAAATAAAATTATTTGCACAAGTAAATAAATATCCAGAAGCAGTAGGCTTTACCAATCATCGGCATCAACATATCAACTCATAAACGTCCAGTGCTGTAACATAATAATAATATATGATTCTTCTAATAGTTAGTTTTGAGAATTTGGTATTATATCTTATAAGGTTTTATTTATAAAAACTTATTAAATAAAACACTGGTTAGCAAATTCTAACTTTAAATTTGCCATGAAGAATTTTAATTTAGAATGTGCTAATCAGATCTGCTAATTTATTTAGACTTCAGGCACAAAAGGTACAAAGGCAGCCTTAATGCCTACTTAACTAAGTGCTAATCAACTTACAATAAGTACCTACCTACAAACGGGATGAATAGAGATGCACGGGTGATCGGGAACAAAACTTTGATAAGGATTTTAACTTCATACCAGTTCATTGGCAAATCATCGTCCTTTTTATAATTAATTAATATATTGGAGTACCTACTTAAATGCTGCAACTTGAAAAAGCAAAAAAACTTGAATTTTCCCAAAAAAACATTGACCTTAGTCAGTTTTGCGGACAAAAACACAATTTGAAGTATTTGTAATAATACTTCAAATTATGTTTTTGATAAAATAAAATTGCTTCATTTTACTGCATCTATTTAATTTCTGGCCTATGACAGAACAATTATTATAACGGCAGCATTTTATAACATAGTTAACTTAAAAAATATGAAGTCAAAGGAGACTTGGGGTACTATGTAGGTACAGTTTATCATTGTGCGCAAAAGTGAGTGGTGAAGCAATTAAAACAGTGCAGAGTGCATGCTGTTATAAGATGAGGTTACGAGGCAAGGCGGGGGAGCAAACAATTGTCACCTGTTCCAGACTCTCTCTAAAATTAGGAAACACAGGTTCTTTAAGTGTCTTTAGAGCCGGCACAGGATCGTTTCGCGGTCTATTTTAAATATACTCGGGTTTCAGAAACTTTTATAGTTTATACCCACAAAATTGTGTATATAAATCGGGTGAGATTGTAAACTCTTTCTCACCGATAGGATACGTATATCATAAGCTGTAGACAGGTGTCATTCTAGAATTGCGAAACTTGAATATCAGTGGGCAGGGCACATTGTTCGCAGAACGGATGGCCGATGGGGCCAAAAGTTCTGGAATGGCGACCGCGAAACGGAAGATTATGCGTTGGAAGGCCTCTCACTAGGTGAACCGATGACCTGGTAAGGTTTCGGGAAGGCGCTGGATGCGAGACGCACGGGATCGGTCAATGTGGCGACGCTTGGGGGAGGCCTATGTCCAGCAGTGGACGTCTTTCAGCTGAAATGATGCTGATGATGATGATGAGGTGTCATTCGATTTAAGCAATGGCGATAGTCGAAATACCAAAATATAAGGTATTTATCACGTGATATTTTGATAGATTTTGAGATTCCCATACTTGTTTCATTTTTCCAGCCACACTTTCGATGATACAATTGTCACTTGTATATGGCCTCTTGAATCTATTTAAAATAATGATGATGTGTTAGATTTTGATAAGTTCACAATTATATCGATAGTTGTGATCTCGCTAAAATGGCAAACTTACGGTGCTTACAATAATGCGTTGACATTTACCTAACTGAAACCTTTGTGAATCCATACGGTCTTTATTTTATGATAGTCCATACAATGCAAATTAATAAGGTACCTCGATAGCGATACCAAGTAGCTTGGCGAGAACAAAAAGTCACCTGACCCAGACTACTCTCAGATAATAGCTACAGCATCTTTATGTATCCCAACCACCGACGCCGAAGCAATCCGCCGCGTATTTTGCGAGTATCTAAGCTCAGACACTTTTGTTTTAAAACTTTACTAAACGCAACCTCGAAACTAAAAGTGGTTTCTTGGCATGTGCAGAATGAGTTTTTAAAATAAAAGGTGGCCCGGAAACTGTTTACTACGCCATCTATATTCAGTGATTATTTTATGGTTTGGGATAAAGAGCACTATAAGTTTGCTTATGTTAACTTACACGTGTTTGAAGTGTTATGATATGTGTTTTGCTAGTAAAAGAGAGCAAATGGAGGGGAACGAATTTAGATGCTAAACTATTAGTAGTACTAACATTTATTACAAAAAAGATAAACAAATCGTACCGGTTTACCAACTTGTTTTTTGCAAAAAACAACATTGCATACAAATGTTTGCATAACCGTAAAGGTTAGCGTAGAATATACCATCTGTATAATATACAATTTCATACTACAGCTAGACATGAAGTTGCCGCTGGAGTAGGATGTTGACCGAATTGTGGCTACGGTTGAGCCATAGAATTCAAAGCCAAAAATGCGTTGGGTCGAAGATATCACTAAAATTGCAAACCTGACCAAACAACACCTGGATGAGGGATGGATCGTCATCATCATTTTAGCCGAAAGACGTCCACTGCTGGACATATGCCTTACTCAAGCGTCGCCACTCTAGAACTTTTCGGCCCCAAGTACGGAGTCCGAAGTGCATAGTATATAGGAATACCTATTCACATTATATAGGATTTGATATATCTATTCACATTTACTATAACTATTCACATTATATAGAACATTATATACAGCGTGCAAAACAGCGTACAGCGTGCGTGTTTTATATAGCATTCGCGCTGAATAGTATTCTACGAGACATACCTCTTTTAAATGCTTATGTTGAGCGTGTATTTTCACCAATGACAATTAAATGGTGTGAGATAAATGTCAGCTCAGGATTTCGCTAAACATGTGTTTTTCGGCATTCATAAATAACTATATTAAATATTGTGTTTGGCCCAGAATTCAGCCACGGCAACACCATTCGGTGACGCAGTCATAAGATCTTCGCAAGTAAAGGTGACAGGGCATGCTGCGTACTCCGTGAGATGGGCCATGGTCTGTGGAGAGATGCTTCACAAGCACTGAAGATTAGTGCCATCAGGGAACACCTACCTGTGGAGGTTGTTCTTGCTGCGTCCAACCTGAGTGCGGAGTCTATCTAAGTTTTTCCAGGTCGTCCACGGCAGAGTATGCCCAGGTGGAAGGCTCTCCGATGGCCCGATGAAACTTTCAGGAGGCTTGAGTTTCTCAAGTCGGTCGCATCTCGCAGAAGAGGAGATGCCGTCTCCGTCACATCCGGAGACACCAGACCCACGCATCCTAGAAAACTTTTCCGGCTAACACAATATTTAAATTTTTATATTTGCCATCGACACGCTAAGAAGAAGAAGAATAACTATAAAAATTACGCGAAATTAATGAACAGGCCCGTAGAAAAAAAAAAACTGCTCTTTCTAATGACCTAAATTGGACCGAAGTCCGATCGTCTCTGATGACTGTCCGATAGTCCCGATTTTTTTTCTAAAAGTTGGCTTTTCGGTCACTGTTTTAAAGCTGTGACCCGCTCTACTCAATTTGAGTTCCATAACTCATTTGACCTTTGTAGGTCTACGGATCTCAACTTTCGGAACTCGGTCTAATACCCGAGATTATGAAGACAAATTTCATTATTATTTAGTCAAAATCAAATAACATGGGGCTTAAACTCCAAGGTCAAAGTCAAGGTCGCCACATTTTTTTTGTGGCATTCCTCATGGATACCCTCTGTCTAAAAAGAACGGAGGGTTATGACAGACTCCAGCCGACTAAAACCCCACAGCTGCAGTAGCTGCAGAACACCGTGTGGTTATACTCAGTTAGAGTCTGACAGACACCTTCACCCGCACTGCAGTGGTAAACATTCATCCATGAAGATACCCATTAATTAAAATAGAGGGGCGCATCTTCAGCAACCCGCCTCGAATAAGTTTATTTGGCCTATACATTCATTCAAACATATAGAACAAACTTTGTCGACTTATGCAATAAAGCTCGTGAACTATAGAAGAAAGATGCAAGAGCGACCGACGTGAGATCGAAATTTTTTGCACTTCTTGCCTCGGGTATGCTAGGTTCTCTTATATGAGGCTTATTTTTATATGTTTGTGCTTTATCTGGAAGCCAGAGGGGTGCAAGTCCACCCCCTTTTACCCCCTTGCGGTGGTCATAAATTTATTCTTATCATCAGAGTATTTCGCCGCCCTTGGCCCGGGCGTACTAGGCCTTAGGGCATATCCGCCACTAGTCAGGCACCTAATGCACTTGTACCTTAAATGCAACCGGACGCGGTTTTCGCAACAGATTTTATAGAAACTACAATAAAATATTCGGCATGCCAATTAAAATTCATATGGAGTTTGTGTCGCAAAGTTGATTTGTATTGCGATTAATATGTTTGCTAAAAACTAAGTAGTACTATAAACTGTCCAAAGAATATGTGTTAATTACAAACTATTTTTAATATTTCTTTATATCAGACTTGTACAGGGCAGTGACCGTCATCTCATCATCATCATCAGCCTATTAATGTTCGTCTGTGAGAGGGAATGGCCCATGGGGGAGGCCCAGTGCGGGTTGGTCTGTCATCTAACAGAAGCAGAAATAGAAATCTCTTTGGGCAAGTAACCTATGTAAGTGTACCGGCTACCGTCCTATTTTAGAAGCATTCAAATCTCTTGCAGTCCACCCTGACATGAATACATTGAGCAAGATAAAGGACACACATCCGGTAAAACATGCGGCGGCACTTATGGGATCAATGAGGACTAAATAAATATGGATAATATGAGCGCTCCAGATTTGCCTAAAATATCTCTCGCTGATGGAAGAGTGTGTTGTTCTCTGTTAGAGATGTAAGGTCAATATTTGCGGCTTTAGGCGACGTTAGCTATGATTCTTATATGTTGGTTGCTGGTAATAGGTACTGCTAAAGGTAATTATTTGAGGTAATTTTAATTTATTTATGTACTGTAAAATCATTTCAAACAGTAGGCACTCACATGCCTTGGTTACATTTCTTGGACATAAAATTGGCCCTGGGAGCCAAAATGACATTGACTACCACGATTCACCTATTCAAAGAGTTATGTGAATCGAATGACCACTTCTGGTATTTAAGTTACTGTTTAACCATTTGGATCGAGTGGCTCATATACCAGTGAGAAACGTAAGTGGACAAAAAGGGCTAATGTTATCTCGGTTTCACTAGGCAACACCTAAATGAAATGCCGAAATTGTGTTAGTCTGTTTTTGACACCCTTATGACAAGTAATGCCTAGATATTATAAGAATATTTGGGCGTTACTTAAACTGAGGGAATAAAATAGTTTTAAGCGGACTTAGACACCAGTACCAACTTACTCGTGTCTTAAACCAAACCATTATTTCTAAAAACAGAAAAACAACAATTTGATAACTACGTAAACAGGGTAATTTTAAACAGCAAGAATCTATCACTAACTAACTACTAACTGGGCGAAGCCGGGGCGGGTCGCTAGTACTACATAAATAATAAAACTTTTTATTTTACTTTCAGTTTTTTATTGATTGGTATTATATCAATTACTGCTTATATTTTTGATCGGAACGCTAGTTTGTAATATGGCTTTTAAAAATATCGATCCAAATTTTCAATCACAAATATTTCTCTTATTGGACTTTGTTGGGGCTACTGTCTCTAGGCATGTTCACATGGAGTTCTTATCGTAAAAAGAGAATTACTTGAACCAAACAAAAAATATAATTATATTTATCTTCTAGTTGACCGTAAGATGAAACAAACAGAGATGAAACTACCTGAATATTGACTACGAATCTAAGAGGGAAAGTTATGACTCAAACAAAACTGCGACACCTATCACGATGCTATAAATTAGTGAATTATAAGGTGTGTTTACTTTATTTCTTGTGCTTAGATAAACTAAATGCAATATGCAACGAAAGATTATTTCGTCCTCGCAAAAAGAACACAGTAGGTGCTGAAACCGAACAAAAATCGAGTTTAAACACGGTTCTTAACAATACAACTAAAAAGAAAGAGTACAAAAAGTACCCAACAAACTCTAATAAAAACTATGGTATTATGTTATGAGCTAAGATTTTTGCCAATTCGAAGCTTATCTCTAGAGCAAACACGCTTATGGTACAAATAAACTTCACTAAACATGAACGTTTACTTCTAGATTACGACGCGGAAACAAAACACTCTACAACCTACCTCTCTTTATATAAGTTTCTCATTATTTGATAATAATCCAAATGCTTTAAATTTCGTTATCATGAATCCAATTTTAGCGTACATTTCTATAAAATGCTATATACGGACGTAGATTTTATTCCCTTTAGTTTGTCACTTATTCCTTAGCTCCAACTGACAGCAAAATAATTAATTAGTCGAATACTGGGTGTCTGAGCATAACTTCAATCATCTCCGGAAATGATACGGAGACGGAATGACGGATCTCAAAGCTATAAAAGAATAACTTTCCGTAGTAGTTTTTCAATTAAGGAAGGAGACAAGACAGACTCTTACCTAATTATAATTGTATTTCTTATTTCATAGTGTTTCTTCCAACTCTTAAGACTTTATAGCAGGATAAGTTCCCAACCCAACTTTTTGTTGAAAAATGGTTTCCCTGGACCAATAAAGTAGAAGTCAGATAAAAAAATCACTGGTCACTGACCAAGCCACAAAAGTTCCGCCTTGGGGTTTGTTAAAGAGCAATGGAGCGCAGCTTTCTAAGAATCATCAAAATCGGCCAACGCGTTTTGTCTCTAGAACGCCACATAGAAACACACAAACATATATGCATATATACTGATAAACACATAACTCTCTTTCGGCAGTCGGATAAAAAGGTGTAGTGATTCCAGAGATGACCCTACACGTTTGAACAAACTTCCAAAATACGGGCTCGCTCTTTATTATATTAATTAAGAAAATGCTTTTGTATGAATTCCATTCTGAGAAATGTTTTTGTCGGGAATAGATATTAACTTTTTAACCAACTATTATGAAGACTTTTATTATTGACATGCGGATAACAGTTCCATACATTTTAATTTTTAACCCCCGACGGATAAAGAGTCGGAGTAAGAGATAAAGATAAGTTTGACGTGTGTTGCTGTGTATATATACATCTGTGTGTTTGTGTGTCTGTCTGTGGCATCATAGCTTCTAAACGGATGAACCGATTTTGTATTTTTTTTAAAGGTGACTTTATCGAGAGTGTTCTTAGGTATGTTTGATGAAAATCGATCGTTTAGTTATGGGTGTTTTACTGTTTGAATCGGGGTATCTTCGCAACATATCGTGTCATAATTACGTGTTCCATAAATTGTCGATCAACGCGTGTCTACTACTAGATAAATTATATAGTTTAAAAAGCATGAAATAAAAATGCGGCGAGGTTTTTTTCTTTTTTTTATCTTTTCTATATATATATTTATATATATATATATATATAAAAGAAGAAACTGACTGACTGACTGACTGACTGATCGATCAACGCACAGACCAAACCGCTAGGCCTAGAAGAATGAAATTTGGCAGAAAGGTTCCTGATGTGACGAAAGTGAGCACTAAGAAAGGATTTTTGGAAATTCCACCCCAAAGGGGATAAAAAGTGGGTTGATAGTTTTTATGTAATTTCTACAGTTCGTAAGATAGACACGTGAAATTTTAGATTTAAGGTCTTGGTTAGTAACAATAATTAATGCATTTATTGGTTTTTGCAAATTCTACCCCTAAGGAGGTAAAAAGGGGGTTAAAATTTTGTATAAAATTTTTACAGTTATTAAATTGGACACAAAACATTTTTCATTTGCGCTCTTGGTTGATAAAAATAATTCTAGTATTTATTGGTTTTTGCAAATTCGACCCCTAAGGGGGTAAAAAGGGGGTTGAAAGTTTGCATGAAATTTCTACAGTTTGTAAGTTGGACACGTTAAATTTATAATTTACGCTATTGGTTGATAAAAAGAATTCATGTATTTATAAGGTTTTGGAAATTCCACACCAAAGGGGGTAAAAAGTGGGTTGATAGTTTGTATGTAATTTCTACAGTTCGTAAGATGGACACATGAAATTTTAGATTTAAGCTCTTGGTTGGTAAAAAGAATTAATGCATTTATTGGTTTTTGCAAATTCTACCCCTAAGGGGGTAAAAAGGGGGTTAAAAGTTTGTATAAATTTTTTACAGTTAGTAAATTGGACACAAAACATTTTTCATTTGCGCTCTTGGTTGATAAAAATAATTCTTGTATTTATTGGTTTTTGCAAATTTGACCCTTAAGGGGGTAAAAAGGGGGTTGAAAGTTTGCATGAAATATCTACAGTTTGTAAGTTGGACACGTGAAATTTATAATTTACGCTATTGGTTGATAAACATAATTCATGTATTTGTAAGGTTTTAGAAATTCTACCCCTAAGGGGATAAAATAGGGTTTGAAACTTGGTATGAAATTTCATCGGTTTGGAAGGTAAAACATCTGAAATTGTAGGTTTACGCTCTTGATTAATTAAAAAAAACATTGAGTTTAATTATATCCAGAAATTCCACCCCTAAGGAGGTTGAAAGATTGTATGAATTATATTTTTTTTAAATTTCTGTTTATAAATTAGACACATTCAATTTTACATTTACACTCTTGGTTGATAAAAATAATTAATGTTTTTATTGGTTTTTGGAAATGCCACCAGGGTTGAAAGTTTGTGTGTAATTTCTACAGTTTGTAAGTTGGACACGTATAATTTTAGATTTACGCTCTTAGTTGATAAAAATAATTCATGTATTTATTGGGTTTTAGAAATCCTACCCCTACGGTGATAAAATAGGGGTTCAAACTTAATAAGAAATTTCTTAGGTTTGGAAGGTTAAACATCTGAAATTGTAAGTTTACGCTCTTGATAAATAAAAAAAACAATGAGTTTAATTATTTCCGGAAATTCCGTCCCTATGGTGGCAATTTGTTGGACTTATATATTTTAAACTTGGCATAAATACTAACAGCATATAGTAAAACAAGTTTTTCAAAACTAATCCTAAAATACGATTTAGGGGGTGTTAAATATTTTTGAAGATTTTTTCTGTGAAATGCTTTTTTTATGATGTAGAGGAACAAACGAGAAATATTTGTTTGAATGAAAAGTCTTATTTCTTGGGCAAAATAATAAAGGTAGCATTCGTTTTTCGGAACTATAGCCAAAAGATGATTTATGGGCTGTTAAAGTTTGTATGAAAAATTCTATTCTGCTTAATGCAACCAAATTTTAGTCATTCTCGGGGCTATGTCGGTTACCTCAGATGTCCTGTCCGTTTTGCCGAGTCGGATTCGATGAATACTTTCTGTAAAGTCACCAATTTTTATGAGAATGGGTGCTACATGGGTATTTAAAATGACCTTAGTTTTATCCATATTTATCGTAAGACTCGTGCGACAGCTCCACTGCACTGTCTTCTTAGTATTAGATGGTGAGTGGTGTACTTGCTATGGATCTTATTGTAAACTGAGACTGTTATATACGCACCGCAACCGACTTCGCGGGCGCCCCACAACGCCGATAGCGAACGGTAACAATTACAATGGGCGAAACAAATCTCGATTAGATATGTTTCCACAAAAACCCGAATCTACCGTGTGTTCGCTACAAAGTTTCTTTTTCGACTCTTCTCAAGTGTCAGCTGTCAATCAAAAGCTGTCAAATCGTTGACAGCCCACTGACTTGGTGTTGCAATTAAATAGTGAACGAAACGTTTGGTTCCAAAAAATACCTATTAAATCATCTATTCGTGTATATATTATATACTAGCACTCCGCCCGCGACTTTGATAGCATGATTTCGTATTTTATTCAACTAAGTACAGATGACTTTATTATGTGCAGTTAGTAAAGGCGACCAAAAATAAGCTATTGTGAGTTCAATAATAAATGGGGTATCGTAGATATCTACGGTTTAAGTTAGGATTTACTAAACTTGAATGACGTGTCCGATAAGTTTTAGCTAAATAAAGTGCTCGTGCGTATATAACAGTCTCAGTTAATAGCGAGTACAACACTCACCATCTAATACTAAGAAGACAGTGCAGTGGAGCTGTCGCACGAGTCTTACGATAAATATAGAAAAAACTAAGGTCATTTTAAATACCCATGTAGCACCCATTCTCATAAAATCGGTGACTTTACAGAAAGTATTCATCGAATCCGACTCGGCAAAACGGACAGGACATCTGAGGTAACCGACATAGCCCCGAGAATGACCAAAATTTGGTTGCATTAAGCAGAATAGAATTTTCCATACAAACTTTAACAGCCCATAAATCATCTTTTGGCTATAGTTCCGAAAAACGAATGCTTCCTTTATTATTTTGCCCAAGAAATAAGACTTTTCATTCAAACAAATATTTCTCGTTTGTTCCTCTACATCATAAAAAAAGCATTTCACAGAAAAAATCTTCAAAAATATTTAACACCCCCTAAATCGTATTTTAGAATTAGTTTTGAAAAACTTGTTTTACTATATGCTGTTAGTATTTATGCCAAGTTTAAAATATATAAGCCCAACAAATTGCCACCATAAAGATAGAATTTCCGGCAATAATTAAACTAATTTTTTTTTATTTATCAAGAGCGTAAACTTACAATTTCAGATGTTTAACCTTCCAAACCGAAGAAATTTCTTATTAAGTTTGAACCCCTATTTTATCACCTTAGGGGTAGGATTTCTAAAATTCAATAAACACATGAATTATTTTTATCAACTAAGAGCGTAAATCTAAAATTTCACGTATCCAACTTACAAACTGTAGAAATTACACACAAACTTTCAACCCCGGTGGCATTTCCAAAAACCAATAAAAACATTAATTATTTTTATCAACCAAGAGCGTAAATGTAAAATTGAATGTGTCTAATTTATAAACTGTTAATATTTCATACAATCTTTCAACCCCCTTAGGGGTGGAATTTCTGGATATAATTAAACTCAATGTTTTTTTTTATTAATCAAGAGCGTAAACCTACAATTTCAGATGTTTTACCTTTCAAACCGATGAAATTTCATACAAAGTTTCAAAGCCTATTTTATCCCCTTAGGGGTAGAATTTCTAAAACCTTATAAATACATGAATTCTTTTTATCAACCAATAGCGAAAATTATAAATATCACGTTTCCAACTTACAAACTGTAGAAATTTCATGCAAACTTTCAACTCCCTTGTTACCCCCTTAGAGGTCGAATTTGCAAAAACCAATAAATAATACAAGAATTCTTTTTATCAACCAAGAGCGCAAATGAAAAATGTTTTGTGTCCAATTTACTAACCGTAAAAATTTCATACAAACTTTGAACCCCCTTTTTACCCCCTTAGGGGTAGAATTTGCAAACCAACCAAGCAATTTGTTAATCTTTATACTTGTACGTATTTAATAAATTGGAGTAGGTAGGTAGTTTTATAAGTATTACGTATAAATTCATCTTTTTTTTTCTAATTTTTACCCT
Organism: Orthosia cruda; assembly: GCA_964057195.1. Taxonomy (NCBI): domain Eukaryota; kingdom Metazoa; phylum Arthropoda; class Insecta; order Lepidoptera; family Noctuidae; genus Orthosia; species Orthosia cruda. The sequence goes on from OZ059832.1 coordinate 26,844,801, forward strand.
GAAAACTACACCCATATTTCGAAAATAAATGATTTGATTTACTTGATACTTATAACCAAGAGCTTAAATCAAAAATTTCACGTGTCTTTCTTACGAACTGTAGAAATTACATACAAACTATCAACCCCCTTTTTACCCCCTTTGGGGTGGAATTTCCAAAGATCCTTTCTTAGTGCTCACTTTCGTCACATGAGGAAAGTTTCTGCCAAATTTCATGCTTCTAGGCCTAGCGGGTTGAGCTGTGCGTTGATCGATCAGTCAGTCAGTCAGTTTCTTCTTTTATATATATAGATAGATAATCTGAATCTCGGAAACGGCTCCAATGATTTCATGAAACTTAGTATGCAGGAGGTTTCGGGGGCCATAAATCGATCTAACTAAGTTTCATTTGTAAAAATCGTCGTTTTCTCTTTTTCACCTGAGCAGAGCTCGGTCGCCCAGATACAAATTTAGTAAATATCGCATATATACTCGTACAACAGAAAAGGGCATTAATCATCAATGTAGAAGTTGTAATTTTCACTTACATAATAATGTTACGTTTTCCAGTTGAATAATATTAAATGTTAAATAGCACAGCCTAGTGTTGCAGATGGACTACATATACCTCTAGAACTTAACATCTATTTCCGTCCAATTATTTCAAACAGACATACGACCTTTTAGTTTCCACATACTATGTACAGGGGGTGAGATTGTTGACAGGCAACTGAAATGAATTATTGTTAGTCGCGGAACGACGCCGCAGACGTCTCCTCGTTACTGCGCCTCGTACCTATTCCCGTCGACAAATTTGACGAAAATGCGAGCTGCACCCCTTAGGACCCCTTGTCCCACCCTGAGTTATTTTATCAACTCCGAGTTAGTAGCTAATGCAGCCAATTAGGAATGACATATTTGTTATTTAACTTCGTGTAAGCAACTAACTGTGAGTTAACTATTTGGCTCAAGTGGGTCTTAGAGACGTGTCATCTAATTGCATAATTCCTCTTATTTACGTCGTAACTGAATATATATTTTTGCTTATTTTTTTTGAATAGTTTTGATGTGAATTACTTTTTGCTGTGAAATTCCCTTAGCAGCCTCAGACTAAACACTGTTACAGCTTTAAGTTCGTGCTTTCATAACTAGCCTAGCTGCCGTCAGAGACTCCGCCCTCGTGAAAGTCGAAATTATTCTAAAAAACCCTACTCTCTGGCTATTGCATTTATATTATCAAGTACCGGGCCAATTTCATCCAAATCCGTTCAGTAGTGTTTGCGTTAAAGAATAACAAACCTTCATTCATCAATCCATACTCACAAATTTTCACATTTATAATATTACTAGTTGCCGCCCGCGGCTCCGCCCCCTTGCTATTAGTACAGTACGACCGATGAGTCGTGGCCCGTCAGAAGTTAGGACCAATGTTTGCGAAGAACATACCTTACGAATCAAATGGCTGTTTTCTTCACGAGTGTACATGCGCGAAAGTGCGCTAAGCCTATGTTAGACGGGCTACGACTCATCGGTCGTACTGTACTTCTACCAATATTTTTATTAATTACTAGCTTCTGCCAGGGGCTTCACCCGCGTGAAATAGGTTTTCTTATCCCAAAGGAACATTAGTGGGACGAAAAGTAAGCCAGAAAATAGTCTATCTCTGTGCCAAATTTCATCCAGATCCGGTCAGCTGTTTTAACGTGTTAAATATAGTAATATAGCCTATGTGTTATTTTAATGTTTGAGTTATTTTACTGTATTTTAACCGACTTACCAAAAAGGAGGAGGTTCTATGTTCGAAATTAGGTTTGTTTTTTTTATTTTTTTGGTATTGTAGCAGCCGGCATCAACATCAACGCGCTACGCGCGCGGACACATGACTACCGTTGTGCATGGCGTCTCGCAGTTCGGCCAAAGTAGCCGTCCACTGCTTAACCGGACTAACCTGTGGAGACTAAGCTATATAGCCTCCGGCCAGGCTTCAAAGTTCTAAAACTAAAGCGACAGCACTAAGGGCTACCCCAGTTGGGGTCGGACCTCGGCTCAGGGCGTCGCTGGGGGGATGGCAAAGGCCGGATCTAATAAAGCGATTCTACCATCCGTTCGGAAAAGCCTACGTGGAGAAGAACGGACAAGTACTACCGTTGTGTAACGACGCGCGGTATTTATAGTTCGTGCAAAATCGACCCGCTCATCTATAACTTCAACAAGTGGGTAGCATAATATAATTGTTGATCACCTACCCTACATCTATGTAATAAACGAAACGAATTGTATATAAATACCTTGCTCCTAAAATATATGTCATTCAACCCGAATACTCTTTTAATTACATATCTCCTGACAACTGGTAAAGTGGTGACCCCGACAAACACACGACGAGCACGGAAAATGGCAAACAACGACGAAGTAGCGACTGTCTCCATAAAGTCACGCATCCCAATATTCTGGGGCGCAAACCACTTCTCTGGTTTGCACAATTCGAAACGGTAGTCAACCCGCAGAAGCCCGGCGATGAAGCGAAGTTCAGCCTTCTAGTAGCACACCTCGAGAAGACGGATGTCGAGCAAATAAGCGATATTATTATGATCAAGACACGGACTGGGCGCTACAAGGAGACCAAGAAGAGACTGTTGTCAGTTTATGAAAAATCGGAGACGAAGCAACTGGAAAAGCTGCTCACCGAGATGGAGTTGGGAGACCTGAAGCCATCGTAGCTGCTGCGAAGCATGAGAGAGCTTGCACGTGACAAGATGCCCGATACCACCCTGCAGATACTGTGGATGAGATACCTGACTGCCTCCACGCGTGCAGTACTATCGGTCAACGAAAGCACCACACTCGACGTACTTGCTGCCATGGCCGACAAGATGCAAGAGCAAGCCCGAGAAGTTCATTCGGTTTGTGCATGCAAACAGCCGTCAACGCCTACGTCACGTCACGGAAGCAGTCACTCGCAGCCAGAGCCAGACCTTCGAGAAGCTATCACGCAGCTTACGCGAGAAATCGCGGCAATGAAAATGGACAGAACAAGACAAAGAAGATCATCATTCCGCTCAAGATCACGTTCACAATCCAGAGGCCGAACGAATTATTACCAGCAAACGTCAGGCGATATTTGTTTTTACCACACTCGTTACGGTAAAGAAGCACGCAACTGCAGATCTCCGTGCAAGTACAAGCAGCAGGAAAACTAGTCCCGACCTTGGCTACGACGGGACCCGAGGTTAACGAAATATCACCATACCGTCTACACGTTTGCGATTACCAACATAAATTGAGATTCCTTGTGGATACCGGAGCCAACGTGTCGGTCATTCCCAACACAAAAGGAATGAAGTGGGTAGAAGAAGTTTTGTACGCAGCGAACGGCACACCAATACACACATATGGCGAGAAAAAGTTGGAACTCGACCTTGGTCTACGCCGCCCCTTATCATGGCAGTTTATCATTGCTGTCGTGAAACGACCGATATTGGGCGCCGATTTTTTGCGTCATCACGACCTTCTCGTCAACCTTCGCGCCAGAAAACTCGTCGATAAGAAAACAGGACTGGCAATCGACAGTTGCATTGCAAATAGTGCCGCTTCCCCCACGGTGCTTACTATTAACCTTACCGACCCGTACCATAACCTTCTTCAACAGTACGCCGAGATAACTTCCTAGAACTTCAACAACATGAAGAAACAGTGAAGTTGAACATCATATTGTCACTCATGGGCCGCCCGTGTACAATAAGGCACGACCGTTGCCGCTACACAAATATCAAGCGGCGAAGAAGGAGTTTCAAGTAATGCTTGAACAAGGAATATGTCGGCCATCAAAATCACCTTGGGCAAGTCCACTGCACCTCGTAGAGAAGAAGACAGGTGAATACAGACCATGTGGCGATTACCGAAGACTGAATGCCGTAACCAAACCGGATCGGTACCCAATACCACGACTACGTGACTTCACCTACCATCTCGAAGGGATGAAAATCTTCTCGAAGATTGATTTAAGAAAAGCGTATAATCAATTAAGAATACGTGAAGAAGACATCGAGAAGACGGCAGTCATTACGCCGTTTGGGCTTTTTGAATTCCCACGAATGTGTTTCGGTCTATGTAACGCCGGACAAACCTTCCAACGACACATCAACAGTGTACTCAGCAACATGGACCACGTTTTCCCATTCGTCGACAACATTCTCGTCGCTTCACCAGACCAAGAAACCTACAGAGGACACCTGGAAGATCTTTTCAAAAGACTTAAAGAGCATGGCCTAAAAATAAACGTGTCGAAATGCTTTTTCGGGCATAAAAGACTAGAATTCCTTGGGTACATATTAACAGAAGCCGGTATCCAACCAACAGAAGATCGTGTAAGGACAATATCTGATTATCCTGAACCTACCACAATTCAAGAATTACGACGATTCCTCGGTATATTAAACTTTTATAAAGAAAATATACCACACGCTGCACATGTTCAGGAAAATCTATATAAATATCTACGAACATGCAAGAAAAATGACAAGACCAAGGTGAATTTCAACAATGAAGATAAAGAAGCATTTCAACACTGTAAAAACAGCATCAAAAACGCCGTCACTCTGTCACACCCTTCAGTTCACGCACCGTTATCACTGATGTGTGACGCCTCAAACACGTGTGTCGGAGCCGCGCTACAGCAACGGGTAGGAAACAGCTGGAGACCACTTGGTTTTTACTCGAAGAAACTGACAGAAGCGCAAAAGAAATACAGCACGTTCGACCGAGAGCTACTGGCGATCTACCTGGCAATAAGGCACTTCCGGCGCATGTTTGAGGGTAGAGAAATAACGGTTTTCACGGACCACAAGCCGCTAACGCATGCACTACTGCGGCTAAACTGCAAGACAGAAACACCAATACGCACGAGGTACTTGCACTATATAAGTCAGTTCACAATGAACATATGCCATATTGATGGAAAGGACAACGTTGCGGCCGATGCATTATCAAGAATCGAAGCAATATCTAACCCATCACCAATCGACTACGACGAGCTGGCTCGCCTACAACACAGCGACAGGCAACTGACTGACGTCACGAAAGACAATTCGCTCCGATTCGAACGGCTGCGTCCACACAACGCAAGTAAACCAATATTGTGCGAAACATCAAGTGGCCACATACGACCTTACCTGCCACCAGAATTACGAAGAAAAGCATTCGACGCCATACACGAGTTGAGCCACCCAGGCACCCGAGCAACTAGGAAAATAATCACTCAACGTTTCTTCTGGCCAAGCATGAACAAAGACATCAGTATGTGGACCAAATGTTGCATAACCTGCCAACGAACAAAAGTGCAGCGACACACAGTATCGCTGCTAGAACAGTACCCACAAGCAGATCGACTGTCGCACATACATATAGATATCGTCGGACCACTACCTATATCAGAGGGAAGACGGTATCGCGTTACCATCGTAGACCGAGCAACAAAATGGCCAGAAGCATTCCCAGTCAGTGACATGGAAGCCAACACTATCGCCACGGCCATCTACGAAGGGTGGATAGTGCGATTTGGGTGCCCAGAAAGGATCACAAGCGATCAAGGAAGACAGTTCGAATCACATTTATTCAAAACACTAATGAATAGAATGGGTATCGAGAAAACGCGGACCACTGCCTACCACCCACAGGCAAACGGAATGGTTGAAAGGTGGCATCGATCATTTAAAACAGCATTGACAGCACGACTACATAACTCAAGCTGGACACAAGAATTACCAACTGTTCTGCTAGGGCTACGCGCTGCAATTAAAGAAAACACTGAGGTGTCATCAGCAGAAGCGCTATACGGTAAACCGCTACGACTACCCGACGAAATGTGTGGAGAAACGACGACATATGCGAACTCAAACACACATTTTAGCGACGTCATATCCAACGCAATGAAAAAGATGCAAGCAGTTCGCCGTAACACCGATCGCCGCGCAATGTTTATCGACGACCTACACGTATGTACGCATGTATTCATACGTACCGATGCCTACCGCCGACCGCTAACGCCGACCTACGAAGGTCCGTATCGTGTCTTGAAGAGACAAAACAAGGTATACACAGTGAAAGTCAAAGATCGTCAAGTAAACATCAGCATAGACCGACTAAAGCCTGCATTTCTGCCTAACACCGAAGAAGCAGCAAGTCACCCAAGTAAACAATCGTCATACGTCACACGAGCCGGCCGCACTACAAGACCCACCGTACGCTTCGTCCTGTAAAACATACATCCGACCTAGACGGAAGTCTACCGCACACTAAAACCAAAAGTGAAAGGCGCGAATACTGCGTCCACGCGCACCAGCGTCACCGCAGCCCTAGGCGCTCGCTCGCACCGAGTCGAGACATCAATCTGTACTACACGCATTATACTGACGCTTCGCTGGGGAGGAGCTATGTAGCAGCCGGCATCAACATTAACGCGCTACTCGCGCGGACACATGACTACCGTTGTTTTTTTTATTTTTATTAAGTGGCGTCTCGCAGTTCGACCAAAGTAGCCATCCACTGCTTAACCGGACTAACCTGTGGAGACTAATCTGTTAGCCTCCGGCCAGGACTACCGTTGTGTAACGACGCGCGGTATTTATAGTTCGTGCAAAATCGACCCGCTCATCTATAACTTCAACAAGTGGGTAGCATAATATAATTGTTGATCACCTACCCTACATCTATGTAATAAACGAAACGAATTGTACATAAATACCTTGCTCCTAAAATATATGTCATTCAACGCGAATACTCTTTTAATTACATATCTCCTGACAACTGGTAAAGTATGTTCACCGATATCTCCGTCAATTGTAGACCGAGGTTGAAATTTTTTTTTTGTTTGATAGAGTATATTTCGAAATTGGTCCCATTTTAATTTGGTCAAGATCTGATGTAGAACTTCGGAGATATACTACAGAACTCTTCAATAAATAACGTTAAATCTCTCGGGATTGCTGCAATCGCATTTATGTTTATTGTTTATACCATTTCATAACAAAACATTACGCCAGTACGCTCTAAAGGGTTACGCAGATTGTACTGTAAGTTCACCTTGGTACACTCTGATTCCACCGGTAATGTTCAAGTTTTATGATATTCTGGCAGTATAGGTACCTTACTAAACAACTTGCCTATTAGGTAGGTACAACTAAAAAGAGAAAAATAAAAAAACTTTTACAAATAAATACTCTTTTAATTACATATCTCCTGACAACTGGTAAAGTATGTTCACCGATATCTCCGTCAATTGTAGACCGAGGTTGAAATGTTTTTTTTTGTTTGATAGAGTATATTTCGAAATTGGTCCCATTTTAATTTGGTCAAGATCTGATGTAGAACTTCGCAGATATACTACAGAACTCTTCAATAAATAACGTTAAATCTCTCGGGATTACTGCAATCGCATTTATGTTTATTGTTTATACCATTTCATAACAAAACATTACGCCAGTACGCTCTAAAGGGTTACGCAGATTGTACTGTAAGTTCACCTTGGTACACTCTGATTCCACCGGTAATGTTCAAGTTTTATGATATTCTGGCAGTATAGGTACCTTACTAAACAACTTGCCTATTAGGTAGGTACAACTAAAAAGAGAAAAATAAAAAAACTTTTACAAATAAATACTACCGACTTCCAAATAAAAAAACTACAAAGTGAAAAATAACTTTCTTTTTGGAAGTTGGTGGCCATAACGCAAAAAAAACGGTACCTACGAAAGACACCGACTACCAAAAAGGAAGTTATTATTCACTTTGTAGTTTTTTTATTTAAAAGCCGGTAGTATTTTTTTGTGAAAAGTTTTTTTTAATCAAAATCTGTGCTGTAGTTTTTATGTGAAAGAAGAACAAACATCGATACATCGACACTTTTACAGTTTTTGTAGCATAATATTATAAGGATTACATCTAGCACTAAATTATAGTACTGCGATAAAAATCTAACGTAGCAAAGGTGACTCAGAACAAATTACCATCGAGTCTGTCTAGATAAATATATATGCTCGTACGCACGTCCTGAACAAATGACCAACGACTGGAAGATTGTATTTATTTGTTCCACTTTATTCAGTCCATTTGTACTAATTTCCTTCGAAGCATTAGTGACGCCGTGTAAGTGAATGAAATTGATTTTCTCGCGTGGGTTTCGGGAGAAAAGCGGTATATTGGTTTTTGTTACAAAAGGTTAAGCTGAGCTAGATTTGATTACAATGTAAAAGATTTAGATTTTTATAAATATTGGCTTATTTATAACAATTTGCTAACCATATGATTAGGCTACACTCTAATTAGCAGATTCTAAATACAAATTCTCCATAGAAAATCATGTATAGAAAGGTTTTAATTATAAAATTACGGTTAGGCTTAATTTTATGTCAGCAATTTATAAATTACTAGCTTCACCTGGCTGAAAATTGTTTTCTTATCCTAAGGGTATATTATACCGGAATGAAAAGTGCCGCAAGTATTTCTTTCTTGTCTTGTCTTGAAAGCCTATGTATTCCAGACTACAGTCTATCTCTGTGCCAAATTTCATAAAGATCCGTCCAGCCTATCTGGCGTGATTGAGTAAAAAACATACATCCATCCAACCGAACTTTCACATTTATATTATTTGTAAGATAAGATAGTAAGACTAGCTTTTTCCGCAGTTTTGCTCACTTAACCTTGCCGACAGAACCACAAGTAGTCTTTGACACTCACCGATAGCAGTTTTTTGATAGACCGACCGATAGCAGCAGTAATTTGCCTAATCGTGTCAGTACTTGCAGAGATTACGTTTAACAAACAAATTATATCTAGATAAAAAAAAGTAAATAAAGAAAATAAACAGTTTCTTTTTATAATTTACATTAAGGATCAGACTGACAGGTTCACAATGATTTTCATCACCCTTGATCTTTCAATAAAAACTCACCACAAGATATATTCCAGTCTCGCAGCCCCATCGTAAATATAGCATGTAATCGAGACTCAGTCGGTCGCCGTCGGCATTGCCTTCTCGCTATAGTGCGCAGGCTATTTTCCGCTAGGCTGGCTCCCTGGTCGAACTGTCACCCCTTGGGCTTTGATGTAAAATGTTACCTAACGCCATTGTCTTCCGGGTCATCTTCAATCAAATACACGCTATCTCTGTAGGCCACAATACACCCTTCAAGATAGCGATGGGCGTTGAATCAACAAACCAAACTAGTTGAATCAACCGTTGATCACGGAGGTATAATTTAACCGTTTATGAATTAATTGTTGAATTCGCCAACGACGTTTATGAGTTATGTACTAAATTCGAGAACGCAGTCGCACCGAACATGTTTTTTTAATGTATTTTGAAAATAACATCATAGATTACGAGCGACAGTCATGTCATAGAATTTGAACTCAACTACACGTGTACAGTTGTTTATTGAAAAAGTATTTTCCTTTCTAAAATAACATTATAGAGACTCGTTGAACGTCACAACGTTGAATAAGAATCGTTGAACGAATGGTTTCCGATTCAAGTTGACATTAGTAGCACGTTAACTCGTTGACGTATTTAACGAATTGATAGACTACTTAATTATTTATTTACTTGGATACAAATTTACATAGTATAAAATATATTATTAACCATAACTACCTATATATACAATTAAATCAAAAACTACGAAAGGGGATTGGGCGTCAAAAATATTTTCATCGTATTGATCGCCTAGTTGAAGAACTTAAATCAACGTTAACGTTACTACAACGGAAATACCGTTAACGACTCATCACTACTTCAAGATAACTTGAGCTATCTCCTTAAACTAACGAAGTAAGTTGGGTTACTACAGGGTTAATATTGACAGCTTTCGCTTTTAGTTTGTGTTAACATTTGTGTAAGTTGTGTGGGGTGTATCTTGTTCTACATAATTGTGATGCAATCAATTTTGTTGTAAACTAATGTCTAGCAGTCGTATTTCTATTCGCGAAAATGCCACTAACAGGAATGTTCATACAACAATCGACACTGTCGGTAGTACCATGATATAAACAAAATATCAGTAAAATATTTTATTAATTTTGAATCGAATTTCACGATTTATGTCATAATTTTCCGGTGTAAGTGACACCTGCCGGTACCACCCGTTGACCCTTGCCAAGCAGAGTCGCGATATTCTTCAATTAAACGGGATGCGTAGACACATTGGCGATAGAATTTAGACTTTATGATCTTTTAAGAAAGTGCATACTCCGTTGAAGGTATTAGTAGGCGGTAGAAATATCTGACAGCATTCGTATAGGGAAAAGCAACTACGCAAAATTTTAAATATATTGTATTATTATACAAATGTTAACATCAAATAAATAATAACTTCTACTACGTGTTCTCTTTTAGTATTAACAGATGTATTCTGTGTTGCATGTAATTGATTTAAAAAAGACATTGCGGGCCGGTTTCTGAATTTCACCTCTACGTATTTTTTTATCTGTTAAGACGTTTAAGCTACAGAGCGTATCAAATATAAAGATATATATAAGATACTCGATAAATATATATTAATCTCCTTCTGTGATAGTCAGTGCTAAGTAAGAGGTTCCGTAGTTGATAAGGAACCGCTTGCCAATCATTTTTACGGTACGGTAGTTATTTAAGTAAGCAATAAACTCGGTTATGTCTGCCCGGCGCCGAGTCCGACCACATAATCAAATAAACCCTAGTACATCAATGGATTTACGACCGACAAAGAGAATCATTCCACCTATAATAATAAATAAACGCTAAGCTTAGGTAGGATCACCTGACATTATTACTTTATTATCTTTGTATGAAATAGGTATCATGATGACCGCCGTTTTGCGATCTAATGATTGCTAACAATTTGCTTCAATTCTTCATCATCATCACTCAGAAATATAACCAATGACTGTCCAATTTCATGTTCAGGTAATTACTGTCCTTACCAAGATGCCTGTAAGAAATCACTAAATGAATCTCAATATCTATCTTACCTTGTGATTGTATGTGTTTAAGTTTTCTTGTAAATGTATTTTATGGTGTAAAATAAAGTATATAATAATAATACATAAATAAATCTCACACTAACTTCAACTAAGGGCCAGCTTGACATACAAATGAAAAGTGATGCCCAACCCTTACTCAAAAAATCTGAAACCCAACTAAATCAAAACAATAATTGATCAAACTATGAAGCTATACTATTTTAGAAATAATCTTCTTAGTAAAAAGTAAAAGGTACAAAAAAGTAACAATAATAATTTAGTCTAGGTTTTTTTAACGTGTCTAATGGTGCTTCCACACTGCTGTTAAAAATGTTTGTAAACATTTTTATCACAAGTACTTTTGCTTACAAATGTTAGGAATTGTTACATTCTGTTAGGAATTCTAAGATGTTTTGAGTGCTCCTACACTGATGGAAAATGTTTACCGGCTCGCAGTTTGGATTTACGTTCCGAGGCGTCAGTTTTATTTGTAACAATTTGTTAACTAACAGTTTTGTGTTTACTCACATTACCTAACATTAAAACATTTTCTTAACATTGAGGACAAATGTTTGTTTACAAAATGTTTACTAATGTTTGTAAACATCACCAGTGTGGAGCACCATTAAAACTAGCTTCGATAATGTCAATAAAACTTTAATAACAGTGCAGTCTCAGGTATACTCGTTTTGAGAAGACACATATTATGATACCCGTCGAAGCTTGAAATCAATGTTCTGCCACTCAAAAACTCTTCAATAAAGGCGAAACTCTTCTATTCTCACATCAGCTGCTTCAACAATACTTTCAAGATTTACTGGAACCTCTGTTAAAATGTTTTATTTTAGTACAGCATATTTTTTTGTTTGTACTCTGAATTTCGTTTATCAAGAAAATAGAAGATTTTTTTGATGCCGAGCAAGATGTTCAATAGACTCTAGTCTTCACCAGTTCCTCTGGGAAAAGTTCCACATATCGTTTTTAAAAAAATGTCACCATTCGCTAAAGCGTTGTATTATGAAAAGTGGTATTTAACGTATTTTCCTATTAATTATTTTTTGGAATGTCGCTTCTTCTGATATTTCAGAATGCCTTTTGTTTCATAATATTTCTTGTACTTTTCCTTGTCTGTAGATATCCAGTTGTAAAGGCGCATGACCTGTTATGTGTCAGCATTATTCGTGAATCCGTACATTTTACAACGGATTCCGTATATTTTTTCAACGGCCTGTGTTTTGCCACGAGAACTGCGGCGCGGTCTCAGCTTGTAATCCTGTTTTGGTTCGCTACTACTGAAGGCGTTTATTTTTCGTCCAACGCGGCTCTCCCACAAGTAGCTGAAGAATCATATTTTTATTTATATTAATTATTGTGTTAGAATTAACCTAGTATTTACGTGATAGTTTTTACTTTCTAAATTCCACGGATGAAAACTTAGCTTTACGACGGTAATGATTCGTTTCCTGTTTTTATTTTTTTGTATTTTTTATTATATTCTCTGTGTATTTTTTTTTTTTTGGTTTTACGTAGCATTAACGTGGCGTTGTATTTTTTTTAAGGCTACACTACGCTGCGCTTTATATCCTCCATTCGAGGAATAAAGAGGTGATGTTGTGTGTACAAAGATAATGGTAAAGCAATTAAAATTAAAATCTATTTAAGAAATGTGAATAGGATCTTACTCAAACAGAGATAATTTGTATCGTAGCCACTGTCTTTTCGCGAGGCTTTAATTGCATCTCTCAACGACTCCACTACAACATATCCAAGGCAGAATAGAGGTTCACCAGTAGCTATAAATATATACATTTAAACATAAACGATGCCTAGAAATTTTCAAACAATTACGTCCAGTAAATAATATCTAACTATGGTCTTGTTTGTACCTTTAGATCCCAAAATACCAACAGGATTCGGCCTTTTACGTCTGAAATAAACACGAAAATCCAACGGAATGTCTTTTGCTCCTTTTATTTTGTATGTCTACGTACGATCACTATACAATTCACCGGTAAACGCGTTGTAAACAGTATTCTCCATCATCCACAAAGACGTAGCCATTATAAATGCTCCTTCCACCTAAAAACCAAACTCAATGTTACTTATAACTTCTTGAAGTTGTTATATTCGCAACGCGGAACGCTAATTAGACAAACCAACATCATCAAAAGTCAAAATATCTCTCACCTGACCCACATCTATAGCTGGATTCAATGTACGACCAGCATCTTCAAATATATCAGCTCGAACAATCCATTTACTGCCAGTCAATATGTCTACCTCAACCTCGGTCACGGCTATCCCAAATATCGAGTAATTTACCAATCTTGGATCATTTGGACTAGTTAAATAATTAGCTTGTAACGATACTCCCTGGCTGTCAGCTACAAATACGATTTCTCGCCATGAAGCAGTAGGCATAGCTGCTCTAAAGGGCGCCAGCCTTGCTTTGATCTGGTCGCAACATCTAATGACGGAGTAAGCAGAACATTCACTAGTTATGCTAGAAGCTGTTGCGAAAGAATTCGGAGTTGCAAAGTTAATAGAAGGTATGACTGATACGGTTTCAACAGGGATATTGAACTCGTAAGCTGCCACTTGCGCCATTTTTGTGAAAACTCCTTGTCCGATCTCAATACCACCAATATTGATGACCACACTTCCGTCACCGTGGTACACTGATACCAGAGCTCCATAATTACCGAGGTATGCCGTTGGAAAGACCATATTATTTAGTTTTATCCCACGTTTCTTTCATCTATTAAGATTATTGAACTCTTTTATACACTCCTGTCGCTCTTTAAAGTTGATTCTCTCGAGAAAAATCGGCACTAATGTTGGTAAATCATTGTCTTCTCGACGATAGTTAGCCATGCGAACTTGCACTGGGTCTATTTTTGATTCTTTAGCTATATGGTCCATTATGTGTTCAATTCCTGAAATTCCTTCTAATCCACCTAAAATAAATAAGCATCATTTTATTTTATCCCAATCTTTCGTCAATAAAAAGTGTTTTACATTATCTTCCATCTTACCTGGAGCCCTCATAAATACATTTGATGGAGTATCTGTAATGACACCAAAAGAATCACACTTCCATCTGCGGGCGTCATAACAATTTTTCAAGGAATCTGTAGAGTACGCATTCTCATTTTCATTACGGGAAATGCCATCATTCACATAAAAGACAGCGTCCATGTATTGGATTTCGCTTCTGTCGTCAACCCCAACCTTATTTAAAAAATAATTACTATTATCTCAATACCAGTGAAGAAAAACCTTCTAAAATAAATAATTCAACAAAAACCCAATTATTGATCAAATAAATTCAGAATTCTAATTATTATAAGATAAATGAATTAGTATTTCATACCTCGTAATCAAGTCTTGTGTTCGGTCTTTTTCCAATAGCTCGTGTAATGCTGTGCATTGGCATAGACATTCTACATGGCTTATTTAGTATTTTCGCGACTAACGCAGTGGCACATGCTACATAACCATGCCTACTGATTTTACAGCCAAAACCACCGCCACATCTTTCTTGTTTTTACAATTATTCTGAAATTAAAAACACAATTACGACTGTCTGTTCAATACAAAAAAATATTGTAATTAATAAGTATTTTTCTTACAAACTCTCAGGCATCTTGAGAAGCTGTGCAATTGCCGCTTGTGTAAGATCCATGAACTGAGTTAAAGATATAACTTCTAAATCTTCATCAACGGGCTTTGTAACAGTTGTATGTAGTTCCATCATATTGTGGTACTGACGAGGACTGATAAATGTTCCTTTAATAACTTTTCTAACATTTGCACCTCTATCTGTAGGGACGATACCTGGGTAAGGAAACAGCCTATTTTCCTCTTTCGGTGCATGTATTGCATCTTCAATGGTGATTACAATAGGTTTTTTTGGAACATTCTTATAATTCACTTTAACTAAATACGCCATTTTATCAGCTAATACTTGAGTGACTGCAACGACAATAGCTACTGGCTGATTGTAATAGAGTATTTTATTGCTAGCCAATAGTTCTTCATTCTCATACATTAGCATAAAATCTGCTCGAACTATGCTGTTTATGCCTGGAATATCCACGGAAGTCAATACCGCTAGAACACCGTCAACATTCTGAAACGCAAGAAAAAAATTAAAATAATTATAATTATTTGAACAGTAAATTTCCCATTAACACTGACAGTATTGGAGTTGCTAATTTTGTTGGTACTTACCAGAACCTCAGAACTATCAATACTTTCTATATCTGCCTTTGCTACAGTGGAGAGTACTAGTGCAGCAAACACTTCGTCTTTTATCGCCGGCGTGTCATCACTGTAGACAGCTTCGCCCGCACATTGAATCATTCCTTCTTTCTTCAACAGTGGCTGTGTTATAGGGTAGTTTTTCTGGTCTGTATCATACTCTTGATAGCTACGACTGACTGGTGGTCTGTCGTCACTGGGTGTGGTAGCTCCAGACTTGTAGATGGGGTTCAATATATCTTTTGGACATAATTTGATGATACACTGTAAGGAAAGTTACTATTATATATGTTAAAATTTGATGCAAGTGTCCGATGTTTGTCTTATCATTGCACTACGCGCCCTTGTATTTGGGTCGAACTGCAGTCGCACGCGTATCAAACGACGTTTTTCAACATAAACACTTGTGAAAAAATATATTTTTATGGTACCATGCCCACGTATTTTTATCTGTATAATTATATATACAGCGTGGGCCAAAAATCGTGGATCAAACGTAAGACGAATTCAAGTTTACCATCGAAAACTGCGCAAACTGTACTAATCTGCATCCGCTAAGCCGCCTACCCAGGATTCCATAACCATTTTCAGGGTTCTATTCCTCAAAAAGAAAAAAGTATACCCTTTTAGGATCACTTTGTTTTCAAGGTATCAAGTTGAAATTAATATTTTGATAACGCGGTACAGTTGGTTCCATCATCAGTAGTTCGAGTTCTCACGACCCCCTAACGAGAACAACTCTCAAAGAAACACGAATGATAGCCCGATACCAACAGCTTATCAAACTTTCCAAAATAAGGGGGGGTCCTCGCTATGTAAATATATATGGTTTTCCAAACATGGATCGACCTGCTGCAAATCTTTATCCGTGCGCGCGGTAGTTACTGCTGTAGTTTAAGAAAAATAAGAAAAAGAGGAAGACAAATGAGATTAAGCCTCAAAGAGGAGGAGGCAAAAGCATATTATGGTAGCTGCATCTTAACTCTTCCACTTTTTTACCAGATAAGTATGTTTTGGTTCTAGATACTAGGTCCTAGCAAGTCCCAGCAAGCCCATTGCCAACGGCGCACCCGAGCACTTAGAATCATATCTTAGGTTAAAAATTGAGAAATTCTTAGTGGGAAAGGAAATCTCAAAACCATGCAATTTTAAAGGTATAGGTTACAAACACGATTGCTAATAGTTGGGCTGCAGAAAGTTGCACTGCTGCAGTCGACCGATACGGTACGCATTTTTTGAGTTTGAGGGAATTATTGGCTTAAAATATAAAAACTGAATATTACGGCTCAAAATTGCAATCACACTTTACCAAAACAGCAGCGGCAAGTTTTTTTAGGCAGAACGATTTCAACTTTACACGGTTAGTAGGTCTAATCTATACTTTAATTTCTATACAACATAATATATTAAATCAGTTGTGGTTGATTTAAATTTTCTACAAAAACTAGCCATTTGAGTTTTGGGAGAGTAAGACTGCACTTTTGACCCTTGACTGTAAAATATTGAACAAACATAAATGCATTTTCAACCAGCAACAAACTTAATGAACTCACCTTGTAAAAGAGACCCAGTGCTACTTTTTGCCGAGCAGTTGGTGGTGGATACGGCGGTCGAATATCAGGATTAATTTCTTTCTCCAAGACGTGCAGGGCCGCTTGTAAGGTATGATTGTTAAATATGTCACGTCCAATCAGAAACCTCTCAGTGTCATAAGCGTGTGTAAATGACGGATTAATATTACCGTACACAATGGACGCTTTTTCTACAAGATGTATGTGAGGATCGAATTTCAAAAGAAATCCTGAATTTACGTATGCCTGAGCGTTTTGTTCCCTCGGCATTATCTAGAAGGCAATATTCATGTTTAGCAGGTTTAATTTGTCACTGTCCAGATTTGCAAAAAATCTGAGTAGGCGAAATATAATAAAAGAAAACATAAGTTCCATCCTCAGTAATAAGTATTCTAAAGACGTTTTATATCTGGAACTAAGTCCTAAACAGGTACCTCTACGACACAAACTTAATGCGGAAGTTACTTTAAAAACCAAATCAATCACAAATAAAATTCATCCCATTTAAAGTAACCAGATTAGTTTGTTTAGAAATATGCAGATGTTTATTTGACGCCACATGTATAATAAGTCCACCTTAAAGGTAACTAATTCATAGTGTCGTGACAGGGGCCGTAGTTTTATTTGAGTCATAACTTTTCCTCTTAGATTCATCGCCAAAAATTCAGGTAGTTTCATCTCTGTCTGTCTCATCTCACGGTCAACTAAAATATTTAAATTGAAATATGAATGTTTTATTGGTCTCAGCAATTTTATTTTTACGGTTGGAAATCCATGTGAACATACCTAGGGTAACGGTAGCCCCGATGCAGTCCAAAAGGAGAAATATATCAGATTGAAAACTTGGATCTGAATTTTTCAACGCCAAATTACCGGCTAGCGTTCCAATCTGAAAATGTGAAAAGAAATGAGATATCCTGCACAGTAAAATTCTGAATTTAAATATGTTAGTCAATATTAATTTAATATGTACCAAAAGTATCTAAAATTAGTCATATTTTTGTAAATTATTATTAGCTATTTGAATTGAATGAACCGGCCAAGTGCGAGCCGGACTCGCGCACGAAGGTTTCCGTACCATAATAACAAATAAAGGGATAAAAATCACGATTGTTGTATGGGAACCTCATTTAAATATTAATTTTATTCTGTTTTTAGTATTTGTTGTTATAGCGGCAACAGATATGCATCATCTGTGAAAATTTCAACTGTCTAGCTATCACGGTTCATGAGATACAGCCTGGTGACAGACAAACAGACGGACCGTGGAGTCTTAGTAATAATTAGTTTTTGTCTACTTACGTTTCTCACTGGTATGTGAGCCACTCGATCTAAATGGTCATACAGTATACCTAAATACCAGAAGTCATCATATGATTCACATAACTCTTTGAATAGGTGCATCGTGTCAGTCAACGTCATGTTGGCTCCAAGGACCAAGTTTATGTCCAAGTAATGTGTAGCCAGTTCCTTTACGTCGCTTATATCTATCAACAACTTTGGGTAAAATAGTATTGGACGGACTCCTGAAATGTAATCAAGGCATTAGATGTAGTACCTACTCACACCCCCAGGATGAAAGTGGCTTAAATCAAAAATAGCAACTTGTGGGCAATGAGCAATAAAGTTTTTAAAGAGCACTCTAATCTTTTGAGTAAATTTATCTCTCCCGTGTTTCATCGAAAATTATAGGTTTTATACCGATTTATATAATGAAATTTAACGTACAGAGTGGCAACATTATATTCGATGTCAATACATTTTAAATATATATTTTGACATGATATATAAAATAGTTTCTAATTATGTCAATTTATTGCAAAAATAAAACTGTATTTCAGGGACTTTTTATGAGTTAAGCTTCTTCAGAATACAGAATTCTAAAAACATTACCAAAATAAAATCTACTAATTATTTTGAAATAAACAGACTTATTTTAAAAATGAGTCAAAGCAAGATCCGTCAATGTTATACAAGTCCAATCGAAATCATTTATGACGCAATATTGATTTGGTCTCTTTCACATACCATGCATAGGTGAAAACTGCGATCAACTACAGTGACCGATATCATAGGCTCTCTCTTACTTACTCATAATTCGGGCTCTTTTTCACAACAGGGTTTTAGAGTACAATTTTAAGGCCAGTTTCTAAATCAAAGTTTACAGGCATTTTGAGTTAGGTCACTTTCATTCTGGGGGTACGTACTGTTTGAAAAAATGTAACAGTACAGTAAATAAATTGAAAATACCTCAAATAATTACCTTTCGAAGTATTACCAGCGACCAACATATAAGAATCATACCCGCCGTCGTCTAAAGCCGCACATATAGATCTCACATCACTAACAGAGAACCACACTCTTCCATCGGCGAGAGATATTTTCTTAGGCAAATTTGGAGCGCTCATATTATTATCCATATTTACTAAACACCAGTCCTCATTGATCCTACAAGTGCCTCCGCATGATTTACCGGATTTGGGACATATTTGCTCCGATATATCTTCAATATCTTTTATCTTGTTCAATGTATTCGCGTCTGGGTGGACGGCAAGAGATTTGAATGCTTCTAAAATGGGACGGTAGCCGGTACACCTACAAAGGTTGCTGCCCAAAGAGTTTTCTATTTCCGCTTCTGTCAGATGGCGGTCACTGCCCTGTACGAGGCTAATACAAACACATATTAAAATAGTTTGCAAATAACGCTTAGACAGATTACAGTGTGACTTAGTTTTTTGCAAAAATATAAAACATTTTTTACAAAATCAAGCTAACAACCGAAAAAGCACTGTAGTTAGTTCCACGCAAGTTGTAATTGCCAACCCGAATATTGTAGTGCATTTTCTATAAAATCTGATGCAAACACACCGAATATGCGCGTGTGAACACAGAAACTACATGTGATGCGGTTAAAAACCGCGTCCGGTTAAGTACATTACGTGCCTGACCCTATTGTCAACCAAAAGATGATTTTGAGAAAGTTTAATTACCTGTACATGCTCATCACAAATCTGGGGCTGCAGTAGCCACATTGTGACCCAAAGAAGTGATTAAGTCTTTTCTGAATGATATTGTAGCCGATCTTCCTGTTGCCGATGCCTTCAATAGTCGTGATGTCCCAACCATCGCAAGACATGATGGCTACAAGGCACTAACACAAAAAGATAAAAGTTAATAAAATATAGGTGTAACACTAATACGGGCCTTGAGTATTTATTATTAGTACCTTGTTCCTATTTGATTTTATTTTAAGCTGCAAATGGGACCATCGCGATGGATGGAATAGTTTTGGAGTTGTAGATACCGAACTGTGTCGCAAATTATACCCATCTCCTACCCTGCCCTCTTTGCCCCAAAACGTTCAGCATAAGTGACCTGTGTGGGACCACCGACGACTCCAAGGATGTGTCGAACTTTTGAACCAGCAAAATTAGATGTACTGTTAAACTAGCGACACAAAGAAAAATAAATTAATAGGAGAATCCTTACAGAATTGACAGAAAACGAGGTGACTTCCTGCGAGCCAGGCGCGTGTGCTCGTACATTGACCACGCAGGCTCCGCAGCCACCCTCGCGACACATGTACTTAGTGCCGTGCAGCTCCGCATACCGACGGATGTACTCGTTGAGAGTCAGGTCCGCCGGGAACTCGGCACCCGCTGAATAAATTTAAAGAAAGAATTGAAAAGATCTTGCACGTCTTTCATTGGGAAAACTAAACCAGTGGGATTTTGACATTGCGTAACAGTTCTTAAAAACTATTGATAACAAAAATATAGTTTGTTTAAATCTCAGAAGAAATAGTTAGTAAGTAGTTTAAAATTTTTAATTTTAGCAGGTGGCAAGAATTATTTTATTTCATTTGTTTTTTTGAATAAGTGTGTTGAAAAACGTCTTTTGATATACTTGGGCATTTGTTACTGCATTCTCTCAGCTACCTCGCCTTTGGCTCAGGCGTTTATTCCAACTCGGCTGTAATAACTAAGCGTGCTTACTTATATCAAAATATAGGTACTATTTGTCACTGATCGAAAAATGGACTACTAGCTTCTGCCAGCGGCTTCACCCGCGTGAAAAGTATTTTATCATCCCAAGAAAAAATATACCGTTATAAAAAGTAGCCTATGTGCTATTTCAGACGGGTGCGTCTCATATAAAGTTAATTGGTATATTTTCATTTCAATAACGTTCACAAGATATAATAAACGTGAGTTATACCAACTGTTGATTTAATTTATTTTGATAGTACATTTATATACTCTAAAACTTATTTCGTATAACGTTATTGGATATAACGCTTATGTAATTGAAAATCATTAGGCCTATCGTTTAAAATATATAATATTGATACCATCTTTCTGGTCAACACCCCGATCCAAAGCAAATCTGACTCCGATTGGTTTTATTAGGTTAGAAAGTTAAGGCGGGAGCGGAGTGGAGTCCAGGTCTCCTCTATGTTGGTGAATCATTTGGGTTAGGTTTGGTTAGAACAGCGACCATTAAAGCGCGAAGGCGAACGAGTGAAGCGAGCGTACTGCGGGAGCGGCGGCGGCATGACAGAAATGAAAAGCTGCAAAACCGACTCCACATAGTCTTGTCTGCACTACCCCTAGAATTTATTTAAAATCACGTAGGTGCAGAGTGGCGAGGCGGCCCGCGAGCTGAGGAGCAGGTGGTTTCAACACTCGCATGCAACACTCGCATGTGTTTCACGCTCACCGCTTCGGCCTCAGCCGCGGCGGTGAGCGTGAAACACATCTGCGATGATAAACTCGCATGGGCCCGCCGGAGCCCCGCAGCGCCGGATCCATGACAGAGACCATGCTTGCTTGCATGCTGCATGTTTGCTTGCATGCTGCATGTATGGTGTATGCTTGTTTGAATGCCTGTTGCATGCATGGTGTATGCATGTTTTTACTAGGCGTTTTATCATATTATACTAAATAGGTTTTATGACTTTTGAGTGGTATATCAAACGATTTTATATTCAATGTATGTTATTCTTTTAAAAATTAGTTACTTTAAAATGATTGATATATCGTTTATTATATTAAATGATCATTATTTCAAATAAATTTATCGATTCAGTTGTTATATCTTGTAAATATTAGACATTTTGTAATTATATCATATATTACTTACCCATTTCAGACTATAATCTATCTTTGTACTAATTTCATGCAGATCCGTTCAGCCGTTTTGGCGTGATTGTGTAACAAACATACATCCATCCATCCAAAATTTCGCATTTATAATATTAATAATATAAGTAGGAACTTGAATGCATAAAGTCGTAGAAAACAATTTCACTATTTTAGTTACAATTTATCATTTACTACGCTCTCTTGGTTTTTTTCTTTTAGTTTATTAAAATCTCTTTTTTTTTTTTTGCTTGTGGGTAGTTGTACCAGTAACACTTAAAAAAATACGCTCATAATTAAAATTCAATTTAATTTAATACAATAATAATTTACAATATTTTATGTCATATTATAATAGTTCATAGTTATTACCTGCTAGTGTAGCGTTATCTCCTCACAAATTCTTCTTCACAAAATATTATCACTTCAAGACAATGGATTCACTGACAAGCACTTTAAGTGATCTGAAAGAGTTGTTCCACACAAGGATGTCTGTCTTTGAGGCTGAATTGCAGAAGACCCCTCCATCACCTGTCACAAGTTCCGGCCTGGCATTGGAATTTAATATGTTCCGGACATTCGTATCGCAAGCTCTCAACAGTTTTCAGCGACAGGTGGAGCTTCTCGCTGGTACTGTTGACCAAATGGAGATGCGTGGTCGGAGAAAAATCTTGCTTCTACATGGCGTAAGTGAAGAGCAAAAGGAAGACACCGCTAAAGTCATCGCTAAAGTGGTATGTGACAAATTACAGCTTAATGATTTCACTGTTGCTGACATCAGCCGATGTCACAGGATGGGTCGAGCAGTAGCCAATAAATCCAGGCCTATCTTATTTAAGGTGCGCAGTCTTGCAATCCGGGATAAGATATGGTTCTCAAAAGTCAAGCTAAGGGCTTCAGGCATTACTATGTCCGAGTTCCTGACAAAGGGGCGGCATGATGTGTTCTTGGCGGCGAGGGCAAGAGTTGGCGTCGCTAAGACCTGGACTAAGGCAGGATGTGTGTATGTCCTTGGTCCAAAAGATACGCGGCACCGGATTGAATCACTCGCTGATTTGGACAAAATTGTGCCGATTCCCATTGAGCCCGAGCCGAGTGGACCTAAAGTGGCGGTGTCTGAAACTATTCCGACCGCTGCTTCTTTGAAGACCGCAAGACTGAAACGTGCTACAGCTTTGAAGAAGTAATTTTCATCCTTGTGATGTTTTCATGTGGGTCCGGGTAATATTATGTTTCATTTTATACCTTCACAGTTTATAATAAACTTCAAAACGTTATTGTTTACAATAAAATCATAGACCTAATAAATAGTATGGACTCGAAATACCTACAAAAAAAACGTGCCTACCTAAACCTTAAAATGGCACTTAAAATGGCTGCCGATGCTATGGTTGTGTTAATCACGGAACACACACACATTAATAATACAAAAATTAAACAACCATTTGACAGCAGGACTACCACGAACACAACCACAAATTTCGGCAATTAATATGCCGAATATGGCACGTACTGACAGCTGTCACTACGTCATAACAAAATGTTTCCATAATGAGCAACAACTGAAATATTGTTGTCTCTTTTGTCAAATACGAACTACATTAGAAGAAATGAGACAAAATGATGTTTCACATTCTGTATCGTATTTGACTCATATTTGCATAAGCTAATGTATGTATAGAATAATAGGGCGCCTCCATATTTTTCCTATCTCAATGAATAAAATTCACATGTTGTCATAATACGTCTTGCTTGTCACTGTCATTGAAATGTCAAATTGTGCATTTATCGGTGCGTTCCGTTTAATGGTCAAGTCCTTAGTTAAAGTACCATAACTAAGGTCAAGTCTTATTTTGTATGTTCCATTTAAATTCTCCTGTACGCGTGTTTTTTTTCTTTCTTTCTCTTGTGTTTCGTGAAGATTCTGTGTGTGTTGCCCGGATTCAACATGTTTTGATTCAACATGTTTTTATTTTATTTTATTCTTTTAATGAATAACGCAACTGGCAGGTGAACTTGTTGTTTTGTTATATTTTTAAGATAGGGTTTTAGTATTTATAGTATTATAATAAGTTAACGTTTATGTCTAATGAAAGCAGTGATAGTAATAGTTTTTTTTCTTTGACTAGTGATGACAGTTTTGTGAGTGTTCCTTCTCTTGTAGATAGTCTTAGAGCGCAGTTTTCCGATGTTCCTAAGAATTTTAACGTTATTCATATCAACGCTCAGAGTATTCCGGCTCATTTCCACGATATGCTGGCTAGTTTTGACTGTAAAAACATACATGCTATTCTTATTTCCGAGTCATGGCTTAAACCTTGTCTCCCTTCTACTAATTACTCTCTGTCCGGCTTTGTGCTTATTAGAAACGACCGGACTGTTGGTGATGGTGGTGGTGTTGCCATATATCTCCGCGCTCATATTCCTTTCTCTATTGTCAATGTGTCAGCGCAACCACCGCCATCGGGTGATGGTGAGCATCTTTTTCTGGAGGTCGAGCTAAATCATTATAAATTACTTCTTGGAGTTTATTATTGTCCCTCATTACGCGTCAATTTCTTTTCATCTTTCGAGAAGCTCTTAGAAATGCTTATCCCTTCATATAGTCATAGCATAATCATGGGTGACTTTAACACTTGTCTCCTGAAGAAGGACCATCGTTCTTCTTCCCTTACTAATGTTTCAGTTTCTAGTAATCTTTCCATTCTTCCGCTTAGTGCTACTCACCATTTCCCAAACTCTACTCCTTCACTTCTTGACTTGATTTTTGTTTCCTCTCCTGATCGCGTCGCTAAGCATGGCCAATGCTCAGCCGATGCCTTTTCTTATCACGATTTGATATTTCTTTCATATAAAATTCGTCCACCTAAGGCTAAAGCCAAAATCCTCATGCAACGCAATTTTGGAGGTATGAACGTTGACAGTCTTTGTGAGGATGCCAGCAACATAGATTGGTCTTATCTATTTGCCTCTGCTTCAGTCGATGAGCACGTTATTATGTTCACCACTAAGCTTGTTGAGCTTTACGACCATCACGCTCCTGTTCGGGCAGTTAAAGTGAGACATTTGCCGGCACCATTGCTTACGGATGAAATTAAAAATGTCATGAATAAAAAGGTTACGGCAAAGTCGAAATTTAAGCGCAATCCTACTGACGCTAATAGGGAGAGATATGTCTCAATACGTAAACACTGCAATAAGGTGTGTAGAAATGCTAATCGCCAACATATTCATGATTCTGTCCAAAATGGGGACGCATCCAAAGTTTGGAAATTTCTAAGGTCATTGGGGGTCGGTAAAACCCGGGAGGAGACTATTCCTAAAGATGTTGATATTGATGCAATGAACAATCATTTTACTGCTTCGTCCAATTTTGATAGGACAACTAAATTAAATACATTGAATCATCTTTCATCTCTTCCGACTCCCAGTTATTCTCCATTTGTATTTGGTCAATTTACTACATGTGATGTTAAGAAGAGCATACTATCGATTTCGTCAAACGCAGTAGGAAGCGACTGTATCAGCCGCAAAATGCTACTCCCGGTTCTGGACATTATACTTCCCGTCCTTTGCCATATCCTCAATTTTTCCGCGTCTAGCTGTGTCTTTCCAAGCTCATGGAAAGACGCTCAAATAATTCCTTTACCTAAAAAATCTAATCCCACATCCTTTGCCGAGTATCGCCCAATATCTGTCTTGCCATTCCTATCCAAAGTCCTTGAACGCTTAATCCACAACCAAATAAGCGCCTTCCTATCCAAAAATAATCTCCTTAACCCCTTCCAGTCCGGCTTCCGCCCTGGTCATAGCACCACTACCGCGCTTCTGAATGTTACTGACGATATAAGGTCTGCCATGGAACTGGGAAATCTAACGGTTTTGGCTCTACTGGATTTTAGTAATGCCTTTAATACCGTAGATTTCGATATTTTGCTTGGCATCCTTGGCTCTCTTAACATATCTCCAACGGTAATTGAATGGTTTCGTAGTTACCTGTTCGGTCGCCGACAACGTATTTGCATCGGAGAGATCTTATCTTCCTGGTGTAGTACTTGTGCCGGGGTACCACAGGGCGGCGTTCTATCTCCCTTACTTTTCGCTGTTTTTATTAACTCAATCTCCAACGAATTAATTTCTTCCTACCACCTTTATGCAGATGATCTGCAAATTTACTCACGAGCTCCTCTTGGAAATCTATCTGAGGCTATCTCGACCATTAATAGTGATCTGGCCCGTATATGCGACTGGAGCAAGAGGTTCGGACTTATGGTGAACCCCATAAATACGCAAGTTTTGGTGGTGGGCAGTTCAAAAACGGTCTCAAGGATCGACTGGACGACCCTACCCCAAGTTTTTTTTGACAATTCTGTTTTCCCTTTTAGCGAGAAAGTTAAGAACTTGGGTATATTCCTTGACAAAAACTTCTCTTGGATTGCCCAGCTACAGGAATTTAGCCGCAAGCATCTGCTGGATCTTTGAGAAGACTGCGTTATTTTCTGCCGACTGCAACCAAGATTGCGCTTGCACAATCTCTTCTGCTACCCATCCTTGATTATGCTGATGCCAGCTATCTTGACCTCACTGAAGTGCAACTTGATAAACTTGAGCGGCTTCAAAATGTTTGTATAAGGTTCATATTTGGTTTGCGCAAATATGACCATGTTTCTGAATTTCGTGTGAAACTCAAGTGGTTGCCAATTCGCCATCGCCGGAATGCTGATATTCTTTCTCTCCTATATAATTTTCTCTTTCTTCCTTCTACCCCTCTTTATCTCAAGACACGGTTTCAGTTTCTGTGTGACTCGCACCTTAAGGTTCTTAGGTCATCGGATAATATGAAACTTAAAATGCCAATGCATTCCACTACCTTCCTAGACAAATCTTTTACTGTCCAGGCCACTCGTCTATGGAATGCATTGCCTGTGACTATAAAGCGCGCGCAATCACTGCCTGTTTTTAAGCGACTTGTGAAGGAGCACTACTTGTCATTGTGATCATAATGTTGTATAAGCTGAATTCTTGTCTGTATATTAGTTGTATGTATGTATTTATGTATCTATTATTTTATTTTGTTTAGTTTATATTTTGTATTTAGTATCTACATTCTTAATAAATTAATTATTTGTTGTAAAATTTGCACCAAGTGCAACCCCATATTGTGTCCAGGCTGTCTCTTTCCATTCTTGGTTGCCTGGAAGAGATCGCGGTTCGCGATAAGGCCGCCTGTTGTATGTTTGTTCTTGTTATAAGATGTCTTTTTGATTAATTTTTATCTTGGTGTACAATAAAGTATATAATAAATAAATAAATAAATCTCCAAAATATTGCCTTCCCTTATTTCATCAGACACACACTCAACTTTTAAAAAGAAGCTTTACACAAGGACGAAAAAAGCCCGAGATCACAGCCTGTATCAAGGGTTACCTAGGGAATATAATTATTATTTAAAAAATAAATTTACACACCGCTATACTTTCTTCCATTTATCGTAAACTTCACCCGATCCAATGTCTCTGGTTTATCCATTTTAAAAACAACTAAATCAGCATTACTGAAAATCTAAAACAATTCTGAAAACTGTGTAGACTAGACTAGCAAAGTGACTTATTCCAAGCAAAGTGATTTAAATTGTACATACAATTATTGCACCTAACATTAAAATGTCAGAATATCCGTAAGCAGGATTGTATGCAATTATTGAGTGCATATTTTTTTGCGAATAAAATCGCTCCATACACATTCAAGCATGAAGTAATTTGTATCGCAACATCGATTTACAACGTTTATGGAAATGATGTAACAATCACGGTTTACGACCGTATCGATATTAGTGTAATAATACGAAATAATTTATTAGTTAATCATTTATCTAACATTATATGGTCGGATAGTAAGAAATTACGGTGAGCATGATATTATAATGCCTTCTCTGTTTGAGAAGTTTCCTTTGCCCTGCAGTGTTACGTGGAAATTCCGATTTAAATTAAAAAAATAGTTTTCTGTCATTTATGAAAAAAACTACTAATGTCTTCAATACAGAACATCTACTTCCTGGGATAAAAGGAAACAAGCAGTGAATTTTTTTTATGATATTTTCGCTGCATGTTGATTAGATATACCTACAACTTGTGCAAACATAAAAACGCAATAATCTATAGTCATCATCATCTTCCGTTCCAATTACATAATAGGTTCTATATTATCATTGGCATTTCTCTCTTCTGGTATGCCACTCCACTCGAGGTGGGATAGGCGTTATGGAGCCGAGAGTGAAATGACAAAAACTCACGCATATCAAACAACGTTTTTCGATACACTCGTGAATCTTACTAACATTAGAAATGCGAAAGTTTGGATGAATGTATGTTTGTCACTCATTCACGCCAGAATGGCTGAACGTTTTTTTTAGTGCGCCGTGTTTGATTTTCAAACGAGAAACAAACTGTCTGTCAAACAGTATGCATATTATTAAAAATATCATCTAGGTTTGTATTTAATTTGAAGACCTATAAATTCAATTCGAAAACAGGACACACAGAAAAACATTACGTAAAAGTACTGGGTTCAATTAAACTCTTATAATCCCTGTTATCCAGAGGCAACATAAATAAAATTTGAAGGAATAATAAAATATACCTACCAAAGAGAAGAGATATTTTCAGCTTTACTAAGCTCTCCAATTGCGAGTCAGTTTAATTAATTCATCTGACGTTAAGACGTTTCTTTTATTGTGTTCCCACCACTTAGCGACGCGGACATTGGAAATACATTTATTAATTAAAAGCAGTGTTTAAAATTGTACCAGCCGTCGCGTCGGTCCGGTCTCTATTTTATGATTCTTCTATTTAAAAAAAAGTATATTTTAAAACTAGATGCAGATCCCTAATTGTTATAAGTTATTACAGCAAAAAAGTAGTTCACTTTCGTGATTGTGTGGTTAATGTCCGTTTTCACCGACATCCCCTAAACTATCACCTACGTATGGGATCGTTAGCTTAAAAGCTCCCCCAAACTGGCCCCTAAGTTTTAATTCGTTTCACCACTATTTCCGTCACCTAAATAGGGGACACATAGCTATGTGACGTTTTGTTTTCGATAATAGTGACTGCTTCGTCTTTGAACTTATACTAATACGACCGATACTTTAAAATAAGACAGTTTTTTATTAAATTCTCTAAAGTATTCACTTATATTAATACTGTTATTAATTAATCATGTTTTTATAGCAATAATAAATATTATTTCATTAATATTTTTAATTAATTAATATTTTCTCGCTTACTTACTCTATGTATTATCACGAAACTTCGCGTGCTATCTGTGGTATTTGTATTTGACACTTCTCTTTTGTGACATAAGTAGGAACTGCACTGACGTGAGATGAGATTTGGTCGTTTGCATTGGTTTTAACGCAAGTTGGTTTTGATTTATTTTACATGTATTTATAATTATATGATTTTATTTTAGTTTTTGATTGGCTTTATTTAATTTTTGTATGAATTGACATTATTTAATTTTATTATGAATTTAAATTTTGCTCGTAATTGATTTTATTGATTAAGTAGTTATACGTATTTTTTTATTTTATTGTGATTTAACCTTTTTTTTGGAACTGATTTTATTTTGATTTTATTTTTAATGTAGGGTTTAAGTTACCTGAATATACGATTTTATTATTATTTCATTTATTATCTGTACATATTTTTACTTTTTAAATATTATTCCATAAAAAAAAACTTTTAAAAGTATAATAATAGTAGCGTTACGTCGAATATTGTACAAACAGTTACTAAATTTTCAACAAATAAAAATAAATTCAATAATTTATTTTAATAAATTAATGAATTTATTAATGGACAATTCCATCTTCGTTGTTTGAGAGATCACTTACGTATGTGCCGGTTTATGTGTCCAAATTTCGGCCACCTAAATTTAGGGGACCTTTTAGCGTTTAACTGGGGGTCAGTTTACTGTTAACCTTAGTTAACCTTACTGTTGGTGAAACAGAAACTAACTTCTAACAGCCCCCTAACCACACTTAGGGGATCCCTTAAACTTAGGGGATGTCGGTGAAAACGGGCATAAGATACCTAGTTATTATGACGAAGAAAAATACGTATAAAGCCAATTAACTATAGTCAGTGAGTGAACGCTGGAATACTCTGATTTTATTTCCGGATTTTCTTACGGGTAAAAACATTTTTTTGATATTATCCGGTTTCCTGATACTGCAGGTTTATTAGACAATATTTTCAGAACGATAGCCGAAGCTCGTGGTATCTTAATCTCTAGTGACGTAAACCAATCCCAACTGCTAAATATTCTAGAATATCTTCGTCATAGAGGAACACACGTCCAATAGCAGCCAGATTCTAACACACATCGAATCCTCCGAGTAGCTACCGACAGTGAATATTAACAGAAGGATTATCTCGTCGGAAGTTGGCTCGGAGCTCTCACTAATATCTCAACTACGTGTTTACACTGGAATACGCGAATTAGACGGTATTATATCCGTTACCATGGTGATTAGAGAGCTCACTATATCTTCGATGGTAAGCCTGTTTCGCCGCTTATTAATAAAGTTACGGATAATTAAGAGCGTTGTATACGTTGTAGATGTGTCGGTCCCTAATCTAGGTTTTAAGTACCAAGACTGGTTTATTACAGTACGTCTGTAACACATGCTGGTGAAAATAAATTGTGTGTTTATTTTCCTGACACGTGTAAATGAAATGTACGTTTATATCTTAGAAGAGACGACTGTGATAAAAAAATAAACAGGTACGGTATATGAGAGACAACCGTCCAGAAATAAAATTATATTCTTTTTACCGGACTGCGCAACGCAAAGGACAGTAGTGTGTATATCAATCTATGTATGTATGTTTTTATGTATGTTTGTTCCTATGTGGCGCTCTAGAGACCAAATGCGTAGGTCGATTTTGATGATTCTTTCATCAATCGATTCGTCTTAACCTTGCAAGTGCCACTAAAGACATGATAGTAGTTAAAATTCAACACATTGACTACCAGATGCCAGAATCAAAATGAAAATAAAAACCAACGTACTATGTTAAGTAGGAATAGGTAATTATAGTAGTGTAATTTAAAAATCATCTGTAGGTTCCTTTCATGATTTTTCATTTTAAATAACGGTCTACGATATACAACCATTCTCGCTAATTACCTCATATCTTTTAAACCACTAGACGGATTTTTAGGTAGTATAATTAAGAAATTGTAAGAAACGACTTGACCGCAAAGGTGTCCTTACTCCTTAGTCAAGAGACGTAAAAAAATCCCATCCTGTGGGGTATCAAAATGAAGGATTTTAGAGGTGATTACAAAAATATAAAATACCACCATTTTTAAAAAAATGTTGGAAAAATGTTCACTAAAAAGATGTAAATAAAAAAAAACCGGAGCGAACTAAAAACAGGTAAACAAGAAGAAAATCATGCTATTCAGTAGGATTTTGTCCTAGTGATTTTGTTCGGACAAAATCTAAGAATCTAAACAAAGAAATATGTACCTATCCTCCGACTGCATAGCATGAATTTTGTCCTTGTTTACATCTTTTTAGTTCGCTTTTAAGGCTTTGATTTTATATTTTTTTTGTTTATAGTTAATCTTTTTTTATCTTTTTGTAGTGTTGGTTCGCGCAAAATAGCACATCACTAGGGTTCCGTTTTGTCAGTGGTATGTGACACTAAAGACATGAAAGTCATAAATAACCAAAGACCTTATACGTATTTCTTACTACTAGACTGTGAACCAAAATTTTTTGATAACCTAAAATGAAATCTATCATCATACACCTAGGTTAGCTATTTCCTTATAAGCGGTAGCTAACTAAAAGCGGTCCTGGCGAGAGGCATTCCGCTGGTAGTGTGTCCTTGTCTGACCTCTTGCTAGCTCAACTAATCATTGGGTTTGGTAGAAATGGTAGAAAATTTTATATTTTCCTTTTATGTTATACCAAAACGATCAATTCATAGACTTTGACACGTATTTAAATATTTCTAGAAAAGTATATAAATATTTCTACAGTTCCTATATTTATTCAATTCGTTGTGTTTAAAAAAATGTTCATTAATACTGAGTAAGAGTAGTACTTTTAAATGTTTGGGCCTGGTAATACTAAATGTAGGATGGTGATTTGCGGATTTTTTGGCGGACTTTGTTCGAGTGAAATTCAGCGGCTGTTAATATTATAGTAGCTGTAGTGTAGATGTATGTTTTTAGTCTTATATCTGTATCTACTAACACTAGATTTTTTTAAGTAAATTGTTACTAATCCTATGGACTCTGTCTGAAATAAAAGATTTTAAATTAAATTAAATTTAATTATTTGCAAATTGATTCCTAGTGGAATACAATTGGTGTAGTTTTATTTCTCAACTGTCTACACAACTGGACAATACGTGAAATCATAGAGATCCTTTGAGGTATATTTAGCTGCCGGCATTTCAAAGCACCGTCAGAAGACTGCAGGGTCATCTAAAGCTCTCCTTGAGAGTAGGATCAGAGAGCTTTTTGTTCCAATCTATATGATGGTCTTGAAGAATGAAACTTGAAGAGACTTGGGATTTATGAATTATTGAGTCCTCCCCCTCTCTTCGAAATTCAGATAAACCTTTAATACTCCATCGTAAACTGCACAATTCCTCTTCGAGTTCGGTGATCTTTTCGTCGGTCCGGAGTGTGCGCGTGTTGTACTTTGCCAGGTCTAGTCGTCGGTATTTGTTGGGGTAGCATCTCGTCCGGGATTCTTAGCACCCCTTGCCATACCGTAACCTGGACCGCTACCGTAGTCGAGGGTACTAGCTGCCGGGCAATAGGGGCTATGTTTTATTTGTGCTATTCATGGGGAGTGCTTTGCAGGCGGGTTGGCGATCGCAGTATGGTTGTTACAAATGCACAACGCTGAACGCTGCTGTCCATTCTCTGGTTTTTCCCTTAGTCGCCTCTTACGACACCCACGGGCAAACATGGGATGGTGAAGATCTTTACGCCGTCGGGCGTAACCATACGGTTAGTGATATAGATACCAAAAAATATAAACGCTTTTTTTATTAACTATAAATTAGGTAGGTTTAGTTAGCGCAGTGTAGCATCAACATATCAGAATACTTAAACTATCGTTTTTACAATCAATTTGTCCCGTGTTCCGTTTGGTCATGGTCACCTCATTAGAAAGAGACACACTACCAAAGGGAGCCCTCTCGCTCGGACCGGTTTTTGCGCCATAGTGCACAGTCTAGTAGTAAGAAGTATAAGGTCTTTGTAAATAACAGGCTACCAGTAGTAGTGGTCGAATCCAGCAAGACACTAGAGATTTAACTAGTAATTGCTCTGTTGAATATTCAAAGCCCATATGCCTGATGATCGCCAGACTCCGTACACCACCCTTTATTAGTACAACTAAGTATTCGTGCTTTACACCCATTTTACACCAGTATACAGTATATTTTCCTTTAACTAATAGGTAGCTAGTATTTTGTAATATGTAATTATAACTTAAACTACTGAAAAACAAGACCATGCTTGATCTTTTTAATGTTTAGGGCTTCATTCACATGATTTTTGCGAATTTAAGACTCCCGTTTTATGTGCTTACGAATTTCGACTGGAAAGGCATTCAAGTTGAAACTGAACAATATAAAATATTATATAGCTGTTGTCTGCGACTTCGTCTGCGCAGCAGCAGTATGTATTAATACATCAAATAGCCTGCTTTTATATCGCGCAATAATATTGTAAGTTTTCTATACAAACTGTCACCCCCGCCCCCCCCCTTTCGAGCACCTTAAGGATGTTATCCGTGATAAAAAAATATCCTTTGTGCTTCCCAGGCACACAAATTATCTCCAGTGTAAAGTTCAGCGGTTTAAAAAAAGATAGAAAACAGACAGATAGACAGAGTTACTTTACTTACTTAATACACACATCTATCAATCAGACTAATTCCAAATTCAAATTTTTGAAAATCTTTTGTTTCGGTGGCATAAAAATCTCTTGATGTGTAGGAGAGGGAATTTTCATTTGTGCGAAATTTAGAAAACAATACGAATTACGTTTAGTTACAGTTTTTTTTCATTTTTAAACGAAAGATAAAGTTAAAATTGAGGTATTGTAGCCATGCAACGCCAACATTTGACGAGGGCGGAGATGTTACGAGCTGTAGGAATGCTGGAAGCTGGGTCTGTTCAGCGTAATGTTGCTGAGGCCATAGGGACCCACCAAAATGTAATTTCAAGATTGTGGACACGCTATCGTGCCACAGGTGAAGTAGCGGAGAGGCACCGGGGGCCAAGTCGCATCATTACCCCCAGACAAGACCGATTTTTGCAAATTACTGCGCGAGCTCAACCAAATGCAACGGCGACTCAATTGGTCCAAAGGCTGCGAGTGGAACACCAAGTGCTTGTAAGTGACCAAACTGTAAGAAGGCGACTGCATGAAAGCAATCTACGCTCTCGTAGACCACTCCGGGTCCCACCTTTACGGAGAGGCAATCGTGGACGACGATTAGAATGGGTTCGGAACCTCGTGGACTGGGGCCGTGAGCAATGGTCCAATGTGCTGTTCACGGATGAATCCAGGTTCGGCTTCCATCCAGATTCACGAAGGACGCGTGTTTGGCGAGTTCCTGGACGATGGAGCCGTCTTCAGAACCCTCAGGAAGTTCACCCATACCAAGGAGGAACAATTATGGTTTGGGCAGGCATTCGTCTTGGAGGACGGACGGATCTCGTTTGGGTGCGGGGCAATATGACGGCAGAACGATACGTCCAACAGGTGCTGGGGCCCGTAATCTTGCCCCACAGAACACAAATGGGGCAAGATTTCCTGCTCATGCACGACAATGCCCGGGCACACACGGCGAGAACGGTAGCAGCTTGGTTACATACACACAATGTTATGGCCTTAGACTGGCCTGCTCAATCGCCAGATCTAAATCCCATTGAGCATGCGTGGGATATGCTGCAAAGAAGAGCTCTAAAGGAAGTGCCTGAAAATCTGGCTACAGAAGATCAACTTTTTGCGCACCTCAGAAGGACATGGGACAATATTCCGCAGCAAGACATTGACAACCTTGTTGTGAGCATGCCGAATCGTTGCCGATGTGTTATGAACATCATGGGCGCTTTCTTAGACTTACTAACTTCAAGTTTATAAACACAAATTAAATGATTTTTCTATTTTTTTCAGTTTTTACTCATAAATTAAAAGTTAATTCATATACGGTTTCCGTCTATGCTTCATTTTTTTTCCATAAAATCCTGAAATTTTAATCGAAGTACCTTAACCATTATTAAAAAATGGTATAATATTAAATAACGTATCTTTTAAATATATACATGTCACATAAATAATTAACACATTGATAGTAATTCGCTTTTTTAAAAATATCCCTAGACCGTGTTGATGTGTTTATTAGTACGGATTTAAAGTTCACACATAACATCATGCCTTTATTCCACTAAGAGTAATGCAGGGTTTATTTAAACTTCTTGTTTTACAAAAGGCAGACTTATACCCGTCAACTTAGAGTGATAGAGAGATGAAACGGCAGGTGCAAAGTTTACAAAAAAAATCTTTGGAATTCTTAATCAAATTAGTTTTTCGATTTGTTGGTTGCGTTTTTACAATAAAACTTCTAAACTTCTTTTTTGGTACCTAGAAAACGAACAGACGTCAGTTGCGAAGACTTTTCACAGGTTAATTGAAAGCTTTCCACGTGGATATAGTCGTGGCTTCTGGTACTATTTCTGTGGAACTTAGTTGTAGAAGTTTGTACCACTGTGCGGCCTTTTCTCAAGGAAATAAATCACTGATCCGACTTCGTAGAACATTTTACTAGGCACTTTTTCAATATTATTTCTAAAATAAATGTAAAGTACCCTTAGATGAAAACTATCAAGGAAAGTTTTAAAAAATTTCCTCAAAAATAATTATGGCAGTATTCGTATTTAACTTCATTCTAATATAGAGATAACTCATTTTAAGTAAAACCAAAGAAAATGGAAAAGCTGTAGCTATCCTATTTTAAATTATCAAGCATTCAAACAATATACTAAAAATGGTGATATACTTCTACCATTTTACTCTTTAAATTGGCGCAGTTCATATAAACGTTGGCCTTAAAAGTTCATGAAATAGGTTTAGATAACAGATAAAAATATTAACTCACCTAGGCACCATTCTACCTTCAAGTCCTTTGCTGTGCCATATTTTACTATCTGTGGCTTTCCCAACGAATAGGTACCTTCACACTTATCAATAACTAGCTTTATCCTGCAGATTCACTCCCATAGGCTACCTCACAGGACAATGCATTTTTGGGATAAAAATTAGTACACATAACAAATTACATTACTTTCGAGATACACAAGATATATATATATCATTTGAATGATTGGATCAATAGATCGATTCCTTTTACAAACATGTAAACGATCAAGTTTACCTCTTTATAATATGAATATACATAGAAGAATCGTCCGCACGCAGGTGCCTTCAACTCTTCTGCTTCATAACTTGTAATCTTCGCTACAAAACTATCCTGATTCAGAGAATAACTTATAATAATACGTGGAGTAACTTCGAGTCTGCGCACGTAATTAATTAGATGATGTGCCGGTCTGCTGTTAATACCTTCGATCTTCAATGAGCCTCGGAGGAGCATGCTCGCTCCTTAATAAACAACGTGGTCCGATTAACTGGCTGAAGATCTTAGCGTGCTTGTTCAATCTCGTAGAATACGGAATCACTGTCAAGGAAGAAATATAAACGCCATTATAAATACACAAGTTTCAGGAGGCATATAAAATGAATTCGGATTGTTGGAAGCAAACATGGCAATTAGCTCACAATTATCAGACTTATAGACGCTTACAGAGTGGTACCTATAATAGGAGTCTCTTTTTTGTTTGGGTAGTCATCCAATGACTTCTCCTCCCACTCTGGGCGAAGCGGGAAGGCGTGTCAGACTTTTACTGACTAAAACCCACCCGTGTTCCTTCAGTTGCTTCAATAAAGTCATAATGAATACCAAAGGCATCTTGACTTTGTAAGCCATACTCGTTATGGTCCACTGCAGAGGTCTTCTTATGAAAATGTACCAGAACAGGTCGACCACATGTCCTATTCATCCACCGGACTATGAGTATAAACGAAGAAAGATTGCACCTG
Organism: Orthosia cruda; assembly: GCA_964057195.1. Lineage (NCBI taxonomy): Eukaryota > Metazoa > Arthropoda > Insecta > Lepidoptera > Noctuidae > Orthosia > Orthosia cruda. The sequence continues at coordinate 26,881,954 of OZ059832.1, forward strand.
TGCTTGCGCAAACACTTGTGCACTATAACATCGCCTGCACCGATGCTGCGATGTTCGGCACCATAACCGAAATCGGTCAGGAGAACTATATACCACATTACAGTAAGAACTGGACAGGTCTCTAAAACTCTAATACACCGATAACAGGATCTAAAAACGCCGGACTATTTGCGCAGGCACTACTCTGGTAGATCATAACGTGCTTGTACAGGCACCATTAAGATTGATCTGCAAAGGAGTTATTAATTTAATTATACTCTTTTGCAGAAATTACCTTTTCGAATATACCGAGCCAAGGTAAAACATTTAATCTCCCAATAAATAAATATCCACGTAGCAACATCCTGAATACTTGTGTATTCGGATCACAGAGGCGAGGCCGGGGAACGCACCGGTATTCAATTTACACAAAGTAGAAGATATCGCAAGGATGTACTAATTACGAACACCGTGTTTTTACGTTCACTTACCGTAATTGCTTACCTGGATGTTACCCAATAAACATTTGTCTGTATTATAAGGAACGCTACTTTATGCTCGTATGCGTGTGCCACATTTATTTGTGCTGTTATTTCCAGAGTACCTTTTAGGCTTTTTTTACCTAACATTAGGGTAATGTGATAGTGGCAATAAAAGCCAAAACACAATGACAAACGCAAAGGACCATACCTACCTATTAGGTAATTGTCTGCAATATATTGAAATTCATCTTTAGATAAACTAAAAAACGTTGCATAATAATGCGGTTTTTTTATTGTTACATAAACATTAAAACGGTTTCAGCGACTCACAATGTCTAAAAACGGGCCCACACAGGAAGATGGTAACTGAAGGTGTTATAAAATCCAACTTCACAAGTGAAGTTAGAGAAAATATTATCTATTTGAGTACCACCATGGGTAGAGGCAAGCGTTTGTAATAAAGATTTATAACCAGCGTCACTTAATAATTTGAATACGCAGTATTGCCGTTACGGAGATAGTCTTCGTTAAAATCTCCAAATATATACAAACCGAAAACAAATATTTTAGTATGAGTATTTTCGAACAACCTACTCAACTACCAAAAAGTAAAATCAAGTTATTCTATGATAGGAACAAACAACCAACTTAAATAAGCTGTAATAAAATAAAATATAATAAGGACGTGAATTGCAAAAGGAGCCGATACGAGCGCGCTTTAGAACCATGGGGAATGGTATGGTTCGTTCCTGGATCATCGAGCGCAAGCTCCTTGTTTATTTCTCGTTCGGAATTAAAAAAAATCGAATGTTTTCACCTCTTATCTACGATATTCACTATTTCGCTCTCGAAAGTTCTTCTCTACTCAATTAGTGATGTAGTTGGCTCGAACATTGACAAAAGAAAATAAGTAATTTAATATTTCTATAAGATAATATTATGAAGAGGCCCGCCTCAATGAGCATAATTAAATTAGTACATAATTTCTAATTTATATTATTACTAAAAATAGCCAGGTCTTATTTTTTCGAATTAAGACATCGGGTATCTATCGATATCGATAATGTAACTAAAATTGCAATTTGTTATACTGCACTGATGGGACCATGGTTGAGTAGTAGTAAATATCGACCTATGACACGAATGTCAACCTTACTGTTAAATACAGGTCTTCGGGTCCCAAGCCAGGAGCTCAGCACCGGGGCCCATAGCGGCGTTGGGACTCCTGGACCCTTTCTGGACCTGTACCCACGAAACTGCCGTAACGCAGCAGTGGAAAGCTAGGGATTTGCTCCTTATTGGGAGATATACTGGTACCCGTCTGATAGGCGGGAAGTGGAACCAATAAACCAATTTGCTCACTTTCACCTGAGACTCCCGCGGTGATCCTCTGGGCTCGCTCAATCACGCGCCTGGCCGAGGGTTTTAGGACAATATATAAATAATAAAGGACAATGATTGGATGGGACCACAAACGCGCTCTGAGCCGGGCTCCGACTTCCAGGCAGACACATACACGTTCCCGTCAAAAGCACTTCGCTGCGAGTGAAATATATTCAAAACCGACCTCGCGGGCACCCCACAACGCCGGTTGCGACCGGCGGGCGCAATTAACATTTACAATGAGCGAAACACATCTCGATTCACACAGACCCGAATTCATCGTGTGCTCATTACAAATTTTCTTTCTACACTCTGTCAAGTGTCAGCTGTCAATCCAAAAATGACAGCGAGCTGGCAGTGTTGTAACAATATACTAAAAATCGGGACGAAACATCCCCCCGTCTCGGACATAAGAAGTTATGTCCGCTAAAAATGGGCAAGCGTGCTAACTTGCCACTGCTCGCTTCAAAACCGAATCTCCGACCATGACCTTTGCAACTCTTGGATCTCCGTCAGACCCATAGAATAAATCTACAATGCGTCCGCGACGCCGATATTAAGGCAACAAATTAGGTTCTTTAACAAATACAAGGTCTCCGACTTTGGGAGGTTTAGTGCCAAATATTCTAAAAACCAACGATGCCAGAAACTTTGGGACATCTGTTGGAGCAATGCAAAACGCGTCAATTGCGAAGATTTAATTTCCCTGAAGGGGTATTCCGGCAGGGCGTTGAGGGGCTGACCAATCAAAAAATTACCAGGGGTCATGACTTCTAAGTCATTTGGGTCTGAGGAGATCGGACAGAGAGGTCGCGAATTGAGGACGGCCTCAACTTTACAAAATACCGTAACAAGTTCCTCAAATGTGAAAATAGTTTCACCAACAACACGGCGGAGAAGAGGTTTTTCTACTTTTACAATATTTTCAAAAATGGCAATTACAAATTTGCCAATTACAATAATTACAAATTTCACTTAAATATTTATCAGTACCGTTATCAGAACGGATCAAAGATGGTAGTCCTCGGCGGGAAACAAGTCTACCTAGCACTGCATATATTTAAAGATTATGCCACTTATAGTGTGTCTGACCGACGAAATCCAAAACTCACGTTGCAATATGGCTACGAGGCCGTTGCAACCGACGTGTGCATTATTAATGTGTCGATCGGACACCAACATCTTCACCAACGCTCCTCCCATAAGGAGCGACAAAGGATAGCACCATAAGGCAAATTCGAATTCCGCAGTCGTCCTCCGACTCGGAGCAAACCAGATTGGTCTGGGAATGGATTAAGACGAGCGATTGAGCCTTTCAAAGCTGAGCATTTCTTCAGGGCTTCAATAGTCTGGTCAAAGTGCTCGGCTTGTACAGCACGAACCAACAACATCAGGGCTTCTTGGCGTTCATAAGGCGACAAAACTGGGGATAACAGATTATTATTAGGGTTCCGTCCGTTGCGTATAAAACGCCGGATCCAAGCGGTGACTCCTAACAATTTCGACAAAGAACTGTATGTGACCGAAAGACAATCCTAATTGTATGCAGGTTGCGTTTCAACAATTCCAATACGCAAAACTGGCAAAACCTCTGAAGAGGGGAGAACCTATTCTGGGGCCAGGACGACTTGCGACGCGTCAAACAGTCTGGTCCCCACCAAAGAGAATGGTCAACAAGGGCAGGAGCCTCGCAACCACGTGACGCGCAGTCTGCGGGGATCAATTGTTCTGGGACATGTCTCCAGATCAGTTTAGTCTCAGAGTTCTGAATCTGTGAGACTCTATTCTCCACAAAAACCTCCAACGTATGAGCTGAGGTGCGAAGCCAACAAAGGACTATCCCATTATCAGTCCTTGGTCCTCAATCCGCGGGGCGGAGCCCTTCAACACGGGACCCGAAAGTCCAAATCCAAAAACGGTCGGTACATCTACTAACCTATTCGTCTGCAGAACCCACTTTATCCCGGACAAAATCAAAGCCAAAACATCGGCACCCATATACGGGTCCGGGTACCAACCACTTCGGGTCGGCAGGAGTTAGGTCCGACGTCAATTTCACCACTGCAGGGCTAATGGTTATCTGCGGGTGTCTGCCCAAAATATCATTCAAAACAACGGCCTTGAACAGGCGAAACACAAATTTCAATTTCTCCCCGTTGTCAAACCGCTTCAATACCACCCATATGGTAGAAGGGTGGAATCTACGTGGGAAACACAATCCTTACACTGAATAAAGGGATACAAGACAGCCTTGACAACCCGAATCCAAAAGAGCACGAACTAACAAAGATTTACTCTTCGGGCCCCAGATCATTACAGGGACAGTTGGCAGAAGGACTGCCTCTGGCTGGGCGGCTGTAGTGGAGGAGAGGGAGTCGACTTGTTGATAACCCCCCTGGGGTTGGTAGTCGTCCTGAAAAGTGGACGCTTCCTCCAATTGAGGAGGTGGTGGAGGGGTGCCCCCGCCTTTGCGAGGTATACCCGTCGAGGAATCACCTGGGGTTGGTGGGGATGCGCTCCCCCGCCTATGGGGGAGTGTCCGGCATCACCAGGGCCACCAACACCATTTTGGTCCGGACACAACACGCGGTGGTGCCTACCTTGACTGTGCGAGCAAGGATCTGACCTCTGGCAATTCCGCTGCAAATGCTGTCCCAGACAAGTGTAGCACCACTTGCGGCTGTTGGCGATTCCACGTCAGTCATTTGTGTTCCGTTCTAGGAACTTCGGACAGGACGTGACCACATGGCCATCCGTGCTGCAATATCAGCAGCGCATACCGCGAACCTGAGTCGCTACGTATTGATGAGGAGGGCGTCGTGGCCCACAAAGGTAGGGGCGTGCACTAACACGACGCTGGTCCGGAGTTGTTGTTGACTTTTGTCCAAATTATCAAAAGGGGGGAGGTGTGTGGCATCATCCACACCATATTTCCCATGTGCAAAACCCCTCAACCTAACGGTTGCCTCAACAATGTCATCCGAGATACCGTAAAACTGCGTGAAGACTGCCTCAACCGCAGCGGCCAACTCAGTGTCCTCGGTGGACAATAGCGCCAAAAACTCCGCATAGCATTCATCCACCCTGGCTTAACGGGCTGGGAGTTCACTAAAACGGGCCAACAAAGCCTCTGATCTATCAGATCTACTTATCAAAAAGGCCACCGAGGTCACCCATCTCAATTCCGCTCTAATCTTACAAGCAAATGTATTGGCAGTCATACTGTCAAAATGTAAGCAACGGTGATTAAATATAAATAATACACAAAATGTTCAAATATGTGTGAAACCAAACATCAGTTTGACAGTAATTCTCCTACCAAATTTAATATCAAATCACAAAGTCTGTAAGAGAAACAACGAGTTAATTCCACAAATTGTACTGAACCCTGTTACATTTACTTAAATAATTTTTAGTACAAATTTACTATGAAACCCCAAATATCAATTTATAAATTATCAAAAACAAAGCGGGTACCTCAAGAAAATAAATTATCAACACACAAGAGGGTATTCAAAAAAACAAAAATTATCAACACAACTGGGTAGGTTGATTTTACAACAGAATAGAATAGTATTCAATTTACTTTAATGGTTAAAAACAATGACTTTAACTTGAATCAATTAGAATATTACTGTCAATATCAATCAAACTAACCAATTTTCTTATATAATTGGTAACAATATACTTTACAACAATAACTTCTATAGCGGGCACTGAGTATGTATATAATGTAAACAAACTTACAAACCCAAGATAGAAGGTTCAAGGTCCAACAATAATTATGATTCAATTAAATACAATTAGGGCAGACTATTTAGTTTGCACCAAACCTATATTGTATACAACAAATTATATTTTCAATACAAAACTGTAACCTTCTATCCCGGAGTGACAATATTAAGTTGTGAGTTGTACACTTTATTTTAACAAATTGGAATGCAAATGTGGGGGTTTTTGCCCCTCTCAAGACACAGCTAACTCTGAGTGACTCAAAATGTACCACTTTACAACCCAGTATTCTCAACAATAAAAAGCAAACCGACAAACAATGCGAGTGTCCTAGCGTATACTATGATCGTGGAATGCAAACCACGCTCTGCTACCAAATGTTAAATACAAGTCTTCGGGTCCCAAGCCAGGAGCTCAGCACCGGGGCCCATAGCGGCGTTGGGACTCCTGGACCGTTTCTGGACTTGTACCCACGAAACTGCCGTAACGCAGCAGTGGAAAGCTAGAGATTTGCTCCTTATTGGGAGATATACTGGTACCCGTCTGACAGGCTGGAAGTGGAACCAATAAACCAATTTGTTCACTCTCACCTAAGACTCCCGCGGTGATCCTCTGGGCTCGCTCAATCACGCGCCTGGCAGAGGGTTTTAGGAAAATATATATATAATAAAGGACAATGATTGGATGGGACCACCAACGCGTTCTGGGCCGGTTTCCGGCTTCCGGCAGACACACACGCGTTTCCCACAAAAGCACATCGATTTACTTGAAATATATTCAAAACCGCCTTCGCGGGCGCCCCACAAACCGATTGCGAACGGCGGGCGCTATTAGCTATTACAAATGGGCGAAACACATATCGATTCACCCACCCACCGACACGGTGTTGCAAGTAAATACCAAACATCGGGACGAAACAGCCCCCCGTCTCAAACATAAGGAGTTATGTCCGCTAATAAATGGGCAAGCATGCTAAATTGCCACTGCTCGCTTCAAAACCGAATCTCCGACCATGACCTTTGCAACTCTGGGATCTCCGTCAGACCCATAGAACAAATCTACAATACAACAAATTTGGTTCTTTAACAAATACAAGGTCTCCGAGATTAGGGAGGGTCAGTTTTGTCAGTCCAGTCAACGCGCTGCTGCAAAATATGCAAATATTCCAAAGACCAACGATGCCAGAAACTTTGGGACATCTGTTGGAGCAATGCAAAACGCGTCAATTGCGAAGATTTAATTTCCCTGAAGGGGATTCCGGCAGGGCGTTGAGGGGCTGACCAATCAAAAAATGACCAGGGGTCATGACTTCCAGGTCATTTGGGTCGGAGGAGATCGGACAGAGAGGTCGTGAATTGAGGACGGCCTCAACTTTACAAAATACCGTAACAAGACCCTCAAATTTGAAAATAGTTTCACCAACAACACGGCGGAGAAGCGGTTTTGCTACTATCGCAATATTTACAAAAATGCCAATTAATTTCCATTTGCACCATGGCAAATCTCAAATTTTGTTTATCCTTATTTAGATAATTCCAAATCATTTAAATATTTATCAGCGCCCTTATAATTAGTACCGTTATCAGAACGGATCAAAGATGGTAGTCCTCGGCGGGAAACAAATCTACCTAGCGCTGCAACAAACGCATCTGTGCTGAGGGCAGTTACAAGTTACAAGTGAACCGCCTTGGAGGCCAGACAAACGAACACACACAGGTAGGCCTTGACAGCCTTGGCGTTCCGAAGTTGAGAAGTATTTACCAAGAAGGGACCAGCGAAATCGGTTCTGACCTAAGCAAATGGTCTGCTCTCCGTCACTCGGTCGGATGGCAAACCACTCATTATGGGTTGAGTGGGAACAGCCTTCAACTTATAGCACTGCATACATTTAAAGATGATGCCACGAATAGTGGGTCTGGCCGACAAAATCCAAAATTCACGCTGCAAAATGGCTACGAGGGCGTTGCAACCAGCGTGTGCGTTATTAATGTGTCGATCGGACACCAACAATTTCACCAACGCTCCTCCTTTAGGGAGCAACACAGGATGGCGAGCACCATAAGGCAAGTTTGAATTCCGCAGTCGTCGTCCGACTCGGAGCAAACCAGATTGGTCTGGGAATGGATTAAGACGAGCGATTGAGCCTTTCAAAGCTGAGCATTTCTTCAGGGCATCAATAGCCTGGTCAAGGTGCTCGGCTTGTACAGCACGAACCAATAACATCAGGGCCTCTTGGCGTTCATGAGGCGACAAAACTGAGGATAACAATCTATTATTAGGGTTCCGTCCGTAACGTATGAAACGCCGGACCCAAGCGGTAACTCCTAACAATTTCGACAAAGAACTGTATCTGTCCAAAAGATAATCCAAATTATATGCAGATTGCGTTTCAACAATTCCAATACGCAAAACTGGCAAAACTTCTGGAGAGGAGAACCTATTCTGAGGCCAGGACGACTTGCAATGAATCAACCAGTCTGGTCTCCACCAAAGAGAATGGTCAACAAGGCCAGGAGCTTCGCAACCACGTGACGCGCAGTCTGTGGGGATCAATTCTCCTGGGACATGTCTCCAGATCAGTTTAGTCTCAGAGTTCTGACTCTGTGAGACTCTATTCGCCCCAAAAACCTCCAAAGCATGAGCTGAGGTGCGAAACCAACAAAGGACTATCTCACTATAAGTCCTTGGTCCTCAATCCGCGGGGCGGAGCCTTTCAACACGGGACCCGTAAGTCCAAAATAAAAAACCGTCGGTACAACTACTAACCTATTCGTCTGTAGAACCCACTTGGTCCCGGACAAAATCAAACCCAAAACATCCGTACCCATATACGGGTCCGGGTACCAACCGCTTCGGGTCGGCAGGAGTTAGGTTCGACGTCAATTTCACCACTGCAGGGCTAATGGTTACCAGCGGGTGTCTGACCAAAATATCATTCAAAACAACGGCCTTGAACAGGCGTAACACAAATTTCAATTTCTCCCCGTTGACCAACCGCTTCAATACCACCCATATGATAGAAGGGTCCCAAGGAGACCCAATCTTTCCACTAAACAAAAGGATACACGACAGCCTTGAGCACCCGAATCCAAAAGGACACGAACTAACAAAGATTTACCCTTCGGGCCCCAGATCTTTACAGAGACAGTTGGCAGAAGGACTGCCTTTGGCTGGGCGGCTGTAGTGGAGGAAAGGGAGGCGACTACCTATTGTTGATAACCCCCTTAGGTTTGATAGTCGGCCTGAAAAGCGGACGCTTCCTCCAATTGAGGAGGGGGTGGAGGGGTGCCCCCGCCTTTGCGAGGTATACCCCGTCGAGGATCCACCTGGGGTTGGTGGGGATGCGCTCCCCGTCCGATGGGGGAGCGTCCGGTATCATCAGGAAGAAAATAAAGAAAAAGAAGGAAAACTAGTTTATTTGGCACACACAGATACACACAATGTAGGTAGTTATGCAACCTGAACCGCATCGAGTAATCACTGTGAGAGCATGAAATTCACGATTGCAGTTTAGGGTGGCCCTTCCAGAAAGTTCCATGCATTTCTGTTAATTTAGCACTTTAAGTAGCAGTAAGTCGAAACATGTAACCGATAGGATTATTAGACATTACATGAGAGCATCCGCTTCTGCTCACACGTATTCATATTCTTTTATTTAAACGTCATAACGCTCCCAAAAACTTGACTGGCGCAGCCGGTAGGATCGCCGAAAATAAGTTGCGCCGTCCTTCGCGTTTTTCGGAATAAAACTTTTTCGTGTAACGCGTTCGGGTGGCCTTGAAGGCAGCTGTGGTGATTCTACGAACCAAACAAATTTGTCAAGCGGAGCTGAAAATGAGAAAGGCGAGCTGGTGAGTCCAAATTTTCACCTTCCTTTCCCATTTCCTTTTTGTTATCTTGCGATTAGAAATCTCGCGTTATAACGTTATCTGGTTTTGCATAAAATCTGTGAGGCTAGTTTTTTTTAATAGATAAAACTTATTTAAATTAATATTACAATTGAAATATTGGTAATGAATTAAAAAACATATTTTATTCAGATACATTGTTTAAAGATTTATTTGATTAATGATTACTATTTTATACTTAAGAATTATTTTTTCTTAAGAAGTGTTTAACTCAATACTTTTTGCTTTTGTACTTTATATTATTTTTGTGTGTTAATATAATTAATAGTGTTAAAATAGAATATAACGTAAAAATTATTATGATTCCAAATGAAATGATTAAAATTATTCCGCTTTTTGACGGCGATAAGGGCCATTTAAATCTTTTTATACGCAAGAGTGAATATATTATAAATAAATACAGGAGAAGTGACGAGCAAAACTTGTATGTAATGCATGCCATAACGAGTAGATTAGCGGGGAATGCAGCCGCGCTTATCAGTGAGCGCGAGGATATTGTTACATGGGAACAGTTTAAGGAGTTATTAATACAACATTTCGGAGACCCACGAAGTGAAGAATGTTTAGCTATTGAATTGGAAACTTTGCGTATAAGAAATGGTGAATTATTTTTGGATTTTTGCAATCGTATTCAATCAGTAGCCTCGGAAAACATAGAGAAATGATACAATTAAATTGCGATACATGCTTTAAATTGCCATACATATATATACCCGAAATAGATGCCAAATTTATGATCGATACGGGCAGTACTAAATCATTTATAAACCCGGAAAAGGCCTATAACTATTTTTACGATTATATTTATTATGACCCATTTGAAGTTAGAAGTACTCACGGTACAACCCAACACGAAGAAGTACTTTCCATGCCAGCATTTCAGATTTTTAATGTTAATGAAACTCACAAATTTCACATCTATAAAGTCGACCCTAGCTTCAATGGTTTACTAGGTATTAATAAATTTGAAAATAAAACTAATAGATTTGAAAAACGAGGTCTTGAAAACTAAAACTACGGTGATACCAATTATGCGCGATAAGAATAAATATATAATAGAGTTGGCACCTCGATCAGAGCAAAGAGTTAAAATTCCTGCAAATTATCATTCTGGTAATGCTTTAGTAGATTTCAGAGAATTTACGGAAGGTGTGCGTATGCCCAGCGCTTTAGTTAAATGCAAGGACGGTTACTTTACTACCATAATTCAAAATACCCTTGACAAACCAATTAAATTAGCCGTTACTAAACCATTTGAAGTAGAACCGTACGAAAATAATATAAATGATTGTGATGTTAATAATTTTAACGAAACTGAAAATATTGAAATAGATAAATTATTCACAGATAACTTACAAAAGCTTCGACTGAATCACATGTCATCTGAAGAATGTAAGGCCATTAGTACATTATGTTCAGAATATAAAGATATATTCTATTGTGACGGCATTCCATTAAGTTTCACGAACCAAGTCAAACATTGTATTAGGACAAAAAACGAAGATCCTATTTACGTCAAACCATACAGACAACCCCCTAGTCAGTCGCAAGAAATAAGAAATCAAATCGAGAAGTTACTTGAAGAAAATGTAATTCAGTAATCTCATTCACCTTGGTCAGCCCCAGTTCATTTAGTCCCAAAAAAGAAAGATGCATCAGGCGAAATAAAATATAGAATGGTAATTGACTACAGACGTTTAAACGAAATAACTGTTGACGATAGATACCCACTTCCCAATATCACCGATCTGTTTGATAAATTAGGTAAAAGCACATACTTTACGACATTAGATTTAGCAAGCGGTTACCATCAGATTGAGATTAACGAAAATGACAGAGAGAAAACAGCATTCAGCACTGAAAACGGACACTTTGAATTCTTAAGAATGCCGTTTGGTCTTAAAACCGCTCCAGCGACCTTCCATCGAGCACGACAATGTTCTAAGAGGGTTGCATGGAATCCATTGCCTGGTTTATTTGGATGACATTATAATCTTTTCAAATTCACTCGCAGAACATATCCAGAAGTTGAGAGCAGTTTTTGATCGTTTGAAGTCAAATAACCTTAAAATTCAACTTGATAAGTCCGAATTTCTCCGGATAGAAGTCCTATACTTAGGTCATGTTATAACTGAGGATGGCCTTAAGCCTAACGATGATAAGATTAAAGTAGTTCTTAACTACCCACTGCCAAAAACCGTGACAGAAATCAAAAGTTTTTTGGGCTTGATAGGCTATTACAGGCGATTTATTAAGGATTTTGCGAAATTAACACAACCATTAACTAATTGCTTAAAGAAAAAGAACAAAATTATTATAAATCAAGCGTACTTAGATTATTTCCAAAAATGTAAAGAGCTTCTTACTAACGCACCTTTACTTCAATATCCCGACCCACATAAGCCTTATATCCTAACTACAGATGCATCGTCAAATGCCTTAGGGGCAGTACTATCGCAAGGCGTCGTGGGATCTGATAAACCAATAGCTTACGCCAGTAGAACCTTAAGTGATACAGAGACCAGATACAGTACTATAGAACGTGAACTTTTAGCGATCATTTGGGCGGTAAAACACTTTCGGCCCTACCTTTACGGTAATAAATTCATTATTTATACAGACCATAGGCCCTTAGCCTGGCTCTATTCGCTTAAAGAGCCAAATAGCAAGCTCACTCGTTGGCGACTTCGTCTTCAAGAATATGATTTTGAAATTGCCCTGTCTCGTATTAAATTAAATGCATTAGGTTCCGATAAGGACGGATTATCAATGAAAGTTAATGTAGATGAAAAAGAACAAAAACCAAAAGAAAAACAATCTACACATAAAATAAAAAAAATTGTTGATCACGATAGTGATGACTCTAGAACAATTTCCATCTCTGATTTGTCTGCTACTCTAACAGCCAGTTCTGAATGTGATACAAATGAACCAATTCCACTTGACCCTGTGATAGATAAAACATTTACAGTACATTCAGCTGAAGACATGGAATCAATTGGTATTCCAATATTACAAAAAGCAATAGACACTAAACCCAACCAGATATTAGTTTTTACATGGCACAAAAACGATATCCAAGTTAAAGATCTTTCCCGTGAAAAACAGAAAATTCTTGAAGTATTTTTACCAATAAATAATGAGGAATTAATTAAACAGTTTTTAAAAGAATATGTTAAATATAAAATTAAATACTTTATATATTTTGAAAACATAGAGCATAGGAAACTGTTTAACAAAGTTATTATACAGTTATTTGAAAAGGAAATGGTGGAATTCATGGAATGTTCAGAGCGTGTAGTTTTTGTTGAAGATGAAAACGAACAAAAAGAAATTATCTTACAACACCATGAAGGAAAAACATGTCATAGAGGTATAAAAGAAAGCATGTCCAGGATAATAAGAAATTATTTTTGGAATAACATGCAAGAGACGATATCAGCCGTAATAAATAATTGTGAAGCATGCCGTAAAACTAAGTATGACAGAAAACCCATAAAGCCTTTTCTACAATTAACACAAACACAAAATGCACCATTTCAAGAAATTTTCATAGATTTTTTTGCTATAGAATCTGTATATTATCTTACATTAGTCGACGTGTTCAGTAAATTGGGACAAGCAATAGAAATATCAAATAGATCTACACCCGAAGTAATACGTGCACTTATTAAATATTTCTCCATTTACGGAACACCTAAAAAAATTAGTTGCGATCCGGGCAGTGAATTTAATAATGAATTATTGAAGGAATTAATGATAATGTACAATATACAATTACACATCAGTACACCTAATAACCCTAATTCAACAGGCATATTAGAGCGTCTCCATTCGACTATCATAGAAATATACCGTTTAGCTAAATATGATCGAAAATGCACTGATGCAGCCTCCGTTATGACCTACTCAATAATGGCTTATAATCATACCATACATACAACGACAGGTTTGACCCCATTTGAAGTTGTTTTCGGTCATACTGATTCAAATTCTATATTAAATGCAAATTTCGAGAGAAACTATACACAGCAATTATTAAAAGATCATGCTAAGCGTACTAAACGTCTCTATAGTTACATATCTGATCAGATGATAGAAACAAAGCAAAAATTAGAAATAGCAAGGGTGGTGAGATAAGCAAAAAGTTTGAAGTAGGCGACACAATTTATGCAAAAGAGGTTAATACCAGGTTAAGTAAAGACAAGCCACGTTATAGGAAGGCAAATGTCAGCGGTGATCTAGAACATAATGTAATCCCTGTTACAATTGGAACTAGAAACACAAAAGTCCCAATTAAAAATATTAAACGTCCTCCGCAGGTGGTGCCTCACGCTATTGGCAGTAGCGCAAATAACATGGGCCCTTCAACTTCAAAACGTTGAGAAAAACCCCGGTATCCTTCCCGTGAAACAAGAGCAGGCGTTTAAACAAGTAGATAAGTGGTTAATTATAAAACTTTTAAATTGAGATAGCTTAGGTAATGATCTAGAATTAAGTTTAATGAAATATAATGAATTCAGTAAATTAGTAGATGTTAACAAACCTTACAGCCATGAGTTTTTAGGTATTCGTACTCAAACGGATTACCTAAAGGATAGGACTATCGAAAAATTTCAGCAACTTGTGCCAGCTAAAAGATTTTTAGCGAGGATTAATTGATCCACTTGGATCCATGATAAAAATTGTTACAGGTAATTTAGATCATAGTGATGCAATTCGATATGATTCTCTCATCTCTCAGTTGAAAAGCAATCAATTATTATTAGATAGTAAAGTAACTTTGGTCTCCAAAATGTTAAATTGTTTTGTTAACAGTACAGAAATCTTACATAACAATACATTAATTTTAGATGAACGTTTAAAAAGAATCGAGAGATTAGTTAAAAATATGATTACAAAAGAGGAAAATTCTATTTACTCTACTTACATTTTAGGAATGTTTAATATGTTCTTAACTAATTTTAGAACCATTAATATAATTTTAAGTGAGATTGAAACGGCCTTAGCCTTTAGTAAGGTGTCTGTACTGCATCGAGCGATTGTTAAATCCACTGAATTACTGCACATGTTACAATCTATAGCCAAGACTGAAAACCTGTTATATCCTGTGAATGAAAACAATTTAGTTAAGTTTGAAGATTGTTTTACTGTTAAAGCTTTTATTAAACAGAACCAGATCACGTTCATAATAGAGATCCCACTTATTTAAAACAGTACTTATAGTTATTTTAAACTTTACTCTTTACCTATTTTTAACACAGATTTAAACGAAACTGTAATAGTAGTTCCTAAATATCCCTACCTTTTGGTGAAAGACTCAGATTACTTACCAGTCGTGAGAGCTTGCATACAGATTGCGATAAATGACAAATTCTTATGTACCGATGATGATGTGTTGACCCATCTAGAGCCATTATGCGAAGAACAATTGATGAAGTTCCACTCTAATATTAGTGCATGCGAGCAGCATGTAGTCGACATTGAAGATTTGAAAGTTCAACGAATTGGCCGCGAAAGTTGGATTCTATATATAAAGAATAACCTTATAGCAAGTAGAAAATGCTATGATGACGTCACGAGCCACGAGTCTCTACAAGTAAGATACATAGTTACCCTGGACGATGCTTGTAAGGTTATCGTTGGGCACATACATCTACAAAATTACAAATTCTCTCTTACACACCTGAATTATCCAATAGCTCCAATCATTACCCTACCAGAGATGAAGCCTGAAAAACGTACTAACAGTGTCAGTGCAGTGAATATGAAAGGTATAAATCTAGATGAGCTGAAAGAATTAGCTCAAGTAGTGAAAATGAGCAAAGTGAAATACGGTGAAAATGATAGTGCGGTTGACACGAAAAATATTAATTTAGGTACGGTAATTCTATATGTAATTCTGCCTTTAGGATTTATGATCTTTCTTGTTTTTAGATATAAAATCATATTGTTAAACTGTCTGCGAAATCATCAGAATCCTAACAACTCTGATAATTTCGTTCTTGAGGAGGGAGGAATTATGCAACCTGAACCGCACCGAGTAATCACTGTGAGAGCATGAAATGCATGATTGCAGTTTAGGGTGGCCCTTCCAGAAAGTTCCATGCATTTCTGTTAATTTAGCACTTTAAGTAGCAGTAAGTCGAAACATGTAACCGATAGGATTATTAGACATTACATGAGAGCATCCGCTTCTGCTCACACGTATTCATATTCTTTTATTTAAACGTCATAACGCTCCCAAAAACTTGACTAGGTACAAATAAAACTTAATTTTACAACATTTAAATACATAGTGTGCCCCGCGGCTGCGCCAAAAAGGTCCAGTTCAGCAAAATGCCAGAAAACTGGGAGTTGCCTGACGCTGGTTTTCAACTGAACCTTACGTTGAAGTGTACGGATGTGAATCAGTTTTACGGTGTTAAATATGTACAGGTAAATAAATATAAGTTAGTGTGTTATAAACTATACAGGTATAGGTATGTATAATAATTTGGTGCGAAACATTATGCCATGAGCAGCTGAGCGAAATAGACGGATTGCAAGTAACTTTTAATATTAAAAGTTGTTTTTATATTCGGGTAGTTTGAGAAATATTGCGATCAATATGTACATCATTTTTAAAATTTTGTCAGAGCGGCGAAACAAAGTGAAATAAGGACGCTGGCAGAAGGATAGAAGGTAAGTGTCTGATAGAAGCCAAGTGTGTGTCATCCATCAATAATATTAACCATTTAGAATTTAAAATATTAAGCAACATATTCATTTTTACCCACAGGCCTCCCAACCTCGAGCGAAAGCAGGTGTCAAGGATGGATGACACACCAGCCCGCGGCCGAGGGTACGAGGCAGCTATGTGAAGCAGCGGTTTATACGAAACGATAACCACCCGCGTATTTTAGCTATGTATAAACTCTTTTATAATTTATGCAACTTATACTACCGCACCCACACACGCACATAAGAAAAACCGGGCACTATCAACTGAGAACAGAATCGACATCATATAAGTGAAAGGTTCAAGTTTATCAAATCTAGTTTCCGTTGCGCGTCCGTTAAATACTGCCGTAAACGTCTTCTAAATGTACTTATTGTGTTTATTGTTCTAATAGGCGGCGGTAGATTATTCCATACTTTGGATGCTGCGTAACGGAAACTTCCTCTGAATGCTGCTGTACTGTGGGGCTGCGATGATAGTTGTTGTTCATCAGGGCCACCAACACCACTTTGGTCCGGACACAACACGCGGTGGTGCCTACCTTGACAGTGCAGGCAAGGATCTGACCTCTGGCAATCCCGCTGCAAATGCTGTCCCAGACAAGTGTAGCACCACTTGCGTCTGTTGGCAATTCCACGTCGGTCCCTTGTGCTCCGTTCTAGGAACTTCGGACAGTACGTGACCACATGGCCATCCGTGCTGCAATATGAGCAGCGCATACCGCGAACCTGAGTCGCTACGTATTGATGAGGAGAGCGTCGTGGCCCACAAGGGTAGGGACGTGCACCAACACGACGCTGGTCCGGAGTTGACCACTCTGGGGCCCGCGAGGGACCTTCAACACCAGAGTTATCCAAAAGCCGACACTCCTCATCCAAAGACTTCAACAAATTATCAAAAGGGGAGAGGTTTGTGGCATCATCCCCACCATATTTCCCATGTGCAAAACCCCTCAACCTAACGGTTGCCTCAACAATGTCATCCGAGAAACCGTAAAACTTCGTGAAGTCTGCCTCAACCGCAGCGGCCAACTCAGTGTGGTGGACAATAGCGCCAAACACTCCGCAAAGCATTCATCCACCCTGGCTTGACGGGCTGGAAGCTCACCAAAAAGGGCCAACAAAGCCTCTGATCTATCAGATCTACTTATTGAAGAGGCCACTGAGGTCACCCATCTCAATTCCGCTCTAAACTTACAAGCAAATGTATTGGTAGTCATACTGTCAAAATGTAAGCAACGGTGATTAAATATTAATTAATACACAAAATGTTTAACAACTTAAATTAATAATATATGCGTGTAACCAAAACAACAGTTTGGCAGTAATTCTCTTAGCAAATTAAATATCAAATCATAAAGTCTGTAAGAGAAACAACAAGTTAATTCAACAAATATTACTGAACCCTGTTACATTTACTTAAATAACTTTCAGTACAAATTTATTAAGGAACCCCAAATATCAATTTATAAATTATCAAAAACAAAGTGGGTATTCAAACAAAACAAAAAATAACAACACAAAAGTGGGTGGGTTGATTTTACAATAAGAATTAAATATTCAATTTACTTTAATAGTTAAAAACAATGACTTTAACTTGAATCAATTAGAATATTACTTTCAATATCAAATAAACTAACCAATTTTCTTATACAATTGGCAACAACACACTTTACAACAATAACTTCAGTAGCGGGCACTGAGTATGTTTATAATGTAAACAATCTTAGCAAACCAAGATAGTAGGTACAAAGTCCAACAATAACTATGATTCAATTAAATACAATTAGGGAAGACTATTTAGTCTGCACCAAAACTATATTTTATACAACAAATAAACAAATTATATTTTCAATACAAAACTTTAACCTTCTATCCCGGAGTAACAATATTAAGTTGTGAGTTGTACTCTTTATTTTAACAAATTGGAATGTAACTGTGGGGGCTGTTCACCCCTAACAAGACACAGCTAACTCTGAGTGACCCAAAATGTACCACTTTACAATCCAGTATTCTCAACAATAAAAAACTTTTTAACAAAAAATCAAACCGACTTCCAGAACAAAAAACTACAAACCAAAAAATAAGTTTCTTTTCCGAAGTCGGTGTCTTTTGTACCCATTTTTTTTTCAGTTTTTCGACACCGACTTCGGAAAAGAAACTTATTTTTTGGTTTGTAGTTTTTTGTTCTGGAAGTCGGTTTGATTTTTTGTTAAAAAGTTTTTTATTTTTCTCTTTTTAGTTTTGGTAGGTACCTCCAATTAACATGATTATCATTTACAGCCAAAGTACATCTCATTGCGATTCCAATAAGCCCAAACACGACTAGGATACATTGTTTTATATTAGAGTTCCAGTGCCTACCTTCCGGCTTCATCATCAGATCAGTTCGATGGTGCCATTTTCATCAGTACCATTTATTTATAAGTATTTGCTTCATTATAGTCGGTTTACTATTCGAGATATCTTATGCCCGTGACATATTTAGCATTTAGGAGTTCCAGTGGCCATCTGTGGCCTTCTTCATCAGTTCGACTCCACCAAATGGTACTTTCCGAGTGCAAATGATTGCATTGTTGATGAAAATACCAAAATCGCTATATGTTTGCCTATAATATTTGAGGAGTTCCCTCGATTTCTCTAGGATTCCATCATCAGATCCTGACCTGATGATTATGGGACCAACTAGGAAGTATACCCTTTCAAATAAAAGAAGAATTTTTGAAATCGGTCCAGGGGTCTTTGAGTAATCGGGGAACATACATAAAAAGAAAAAAAAAAAAAAGATTCCGACGAATTGAGAACCTCCTCCTTTTTTTGAAGTCGGTTAAAAAGTAAACCGACAAACAATACAGCTTTCACTGTGAACGAGTGTCCTAGCGTAAACTATGATAGTGGAATGCAAATTACGCTCTTGCTACCAAATGTTAAATACAGATCTTCGGGTCCCAAGCCAGGAGTTAAACACCGGGGCCCATAGCGGCGTTGGGACTCCTGGACCCTTTCTGAACCTGTACCCCACGAAACTGCGGTTCGCAGCAGTGCAAAGCTAGGGATTTGCTCCTTATTGGGAGATATCCTGGTACCTATCTGATAGGTGGGAAGTGGGACGACTACAAGAATTATCAATAGGACTTACCTTAGATTCCTGCGGTAGGCTCCTGGGGGTCGATCAATATCATGCCGGGAGATTAGGGATAGGAGAATATATATATAATAAAGGACAATGATTGGATGGGACCATCAACGCGCTCTGAGCCGGGCTTTGGTTTCCAGGCAGACACACACGCGTTTCCCGCAAAAGCACCTCGATGTACTTGAAAACTATTCAAAACCACCTTCGCGGGCGCCCCATAAACCGATTGCGAACGGCGGGCGCAATTAGCAGTTACAAATGGGCGAAACACATCCCGATTCGATATGTTTCGACAAGAACCCGAATTCACCGTGCTCACGTTACAAATTTTCTTTCTACACTGTCAAGTGTCAGCTGTCAATCAAAAAGCTGTCAAAATCGTTGACAGCCCACTGACATGGTGTTGCCATTTAATATTAAAAATCGGAACGAAACATCATTTGTTGAAGTGGAACTGATGAAGAAGACCACAGATGGCCACTGGAACTCCGTAATAAGGCTATAAGATCTCGAATAGTTATGTGAGAACGACTGTGATAAAGCAAATACATAATTATGCATAAATAAATGGTACTGGTGAAAATGGTTCCATCGAACAATTTTGTTCTTATGATGAAGCCGGAAGGTAGGCACTGGAACTCCGTAATGAATCAATGTATCCTAGTTGTTTTTGGGCTTATTATAACCTAAATGAGATATACTCTGGCTATTAATGATTGTCATGGTAATATGACGTACCAAAACTACAAAGAGGAAAATAAAACATTATGAAAAAGAAATTTCAGTAATTTATCACGTTGCAGACCGTCTGCAGCAAGGGACAGTCCGCTACCACTACCCCCGGTTCCCGAATAGTCAAAGCGGGGGGGGGGCTCAGTAGACGTGGCTTGGTCACCCACGGTGAAGCGAAGAGGAACCTGAGCAGGAGCCGTTCGTCAGGGCTTTTGACGTAGCAACCAAGTAGGTTGCCGTGCCGCCTAAACTCCCTACCTTCCGCGGCCTGGACGGGGTCGCCACCGTGTGATGGTGGACGTGGTGGGGCCGCAAGGGAGGTGGAGTGACGGTATAGCGTTAGCCACTCTCCCTATTCCCTGCGGACGAAAAGTGGTAGGTGGCGGGGCCACTGACCTGACCCGTCACAGGGGGATCAAGGGTGCCATACACGGGGACGTCTGGCACCCATGTGCTGATTTGGTCCCTGAAGTAGTCACGGCATGCAATGGTACTCCCCAGAGGAGGGACCGGCGACGAGTGCTAACGTGTTCCCATTTTCCACAGGAGGACACCGTGGAGTTTTAGTGGTTGAAGTCCCACATAACTGCGGTACAAAAAAAAAGCCCGGTACCACTAGAAGGTATACCTACAATCAAAAGAAGTTCAAAAACGGTAACAGTAGCCTATGTTGCTGATGAATCTGCCTTTCATGTTTTACAGACAAAGACACTGAACAGATTATATCATCACAACCAATAATACCATTAGTTACTGTACCCTTAAATGAGAGATTAATTCGACCAGAGAATTACTCAACTGGATTAAAAACTACAAATATTTTACGCGGCTGTAAATTTTACGTCTTCGTTCCAAGTTACGCAAGTACTTACGTAGGCAGGTAATAAAGATACCTCCGTGTCACGGGTTAAACTTATATCACAAGAGTATTGGCGGCTTGGAGCTCTTGTAAGGAATTCCTCGCTCGGTTGCCCTTCCAAGTTTGATGCTCTCAACTAAATTAGGGTACGTTATTGTTCATAACATCAATTTATGAGCAATATCTGGTAGTGAGTATTTTTTCGTAGTTTTATACGGATTTTAGCAAATAAATTACTTAATGGTCCCAAGTACTTTCGATAATCAAAATACTTTTCTAATTTGATTAAACTTTTTTTTTTGTCATATCCGTGCTAGTTAATATACGGGTGCGAAACGTCAAGAAGGACATCTCACGCCAAATCCAAGTCTTCGTCAACCGCTGTCTTCGAAGCATTCTCGGCATTTACTGGCCCGAAAGCATCTCTAACGCAGAGCTGATGGAGAAATGCCATGAAGGCCCAATCGTCACATGTGGAGATGAAATGGCCACACGATCCGAAGGGGACCCGATCACATTCCCAAGCAAGATTTGAACTGGAATCCCCACGAGAAAAGAAAACGTGGCCGTCCCCGTCAAACCTGGCGTCGCACCGTGATGACAGAAGCGGCGAGCATCGGAATGAAGTAGAGCGAGGTGAAGCTTGATAACTCAAGACCGATAGCGATGGTGGACTGTAGACGCCCTCTGCCCCATCTAGGGGACATAGGACATTAAGTCAAGTAAGACAAATTGGGGTCGGCTTCCAGTCCAACTGGATTTAGGGTTTAATCCCATCGGCCACCCTCGAGTTGCCACACCGGTGGTCGATGGGAATTATTTAGTGAAATCTGCCACCTTCCTTTATTCCCATCTGCCACCTTCATATGTTTAGTCGGCTGGTCGATTCTCATGACATTTGTCACATAAAAGTGAATGTTGATTCTGTGACCGGTTTACTTTGTTACTTGGGTTTATTCCCATCTGCCACAAAAAAGAAGCTATTCTTTATCCCCCACCCCCGGGGCGGCACTCGAGGGTCGAGAGGTCCCCACGGATTCCCATGTTGCTGCTAAGCAGATGGGAATAAACCGGCAAACGCCACTAGTTAGTGCCATCCACCACCCCGGTGGCAGATAAGAATAAAGGAAGGTGGCAGATTTCACTAAATAATCCCATCGACCACCGCGGTGGCAACTCTAGGGTGGCCGATGGGAATAAACCGGATTTAGCTGGATACCAGTACACACACAATTTACATAGGCCCAAGTCAGTCGTCAATTTTGTACCTACCTTCTCCTATTTTGTAATGGATTATAATTCAGCTTATTACGTAAGTTTAGTTAAGACGGGCTGATGTCCGCAACTCCACGTCTAAGCACGTATTTTGCGTACAGATTATTATGTAACAGTGCCTTGGCGACTGAGCTCTGCTCGGGTGAAAATAGAGATTTTTTTTTTTTCGAGAAAACGGATTTGCCCAGATCTGAGACTTAGCTAGATAGAGTTTCCGCTCCCGAAATCCCCTATATTGCGAATTTTATTGTAATCGTCAAAGCCGTTTTCGAGAACGTGATTACAAATATAAAATTATGTTACTGAAAAGGCTTGATTAGCTTCACCAAAGTATTACGTCTTTTTTTCTAAAATACGAAAATAAAATAGTATACCAGCCTGTTACTGTCCCAATGCAAGAAAAAGGCCTATTCTCATACAGAGAAAGCACGAGCATTAACGAAAATACATATGCATTGAAACAGTCACATTAGTACTTGCCCAGATTTAAACCCATGACCACGAGAGGTGTTGTCTAAGCCAATGGGCAATCTGACAAGTTCATAAAACTGACATAAGTGAGTCGAATTCGTGCACGGCCCTAAAATAGACTATCAATACTATCATCATTTCAACGGAAAGACGTCCACATATGGACATACAGCTCCCCAAAAATTGCTCAGCGATCGGTCCTGTGTCTCTAACAATGAAGATGGGATGATGCAATGCCAAATGCTACAATGACAAGTGTGCTATAAAGTATTGTAAAGCTAATTAATTGATCTTATAATTTAATTCGGCATTGACTCTTTAATTTATTAACAGTAAAATACTTACATAATTTTAGAACGTTTTCAAATGAAAACATTTTTCAAATAGTAATATTTACTTTGGTGAAACTAATCAGTTCTTCAACATTACGGTCATTTATTTCTTTTAACATTTACCAAGCTCGGAGGTAAATCCTAAGTTTTAAAAATAGAACATTTTAAACTTTTATCAGTAAGACTTGGTAAATTACAGGCTTTACCGGTAAATTTAGGTTTTACCGTAGTTCGGCCTTTTACAGTAATATATACAAATATTGCTCGTTTAATTGTATAGGCTTTTTATTGGCAATGCTAAATGGGTCCCGTCATTATTAGACTACAAAGTTAATAATTGGATTCTTAAATCTTTACTTAGCCTAACCGCAACAGTCTACCATAATCGAACCCCAGACCTATAAGCTTAATTGAAAAGTTTGATTTAATAGAGTCTACGCTATAACAATGGTATTCAGACTAAATGGGAAATTACATGGAAATACCCTCACAAAAACCCCAAGTAATTGGGTTTTCTTTTAGTTACAGCCCGGGATTGCAGTAAATGGGGATTGGCTATCGACCCACCTATGGCATAAAGATTGGTCCAGCGCTAATATCCCAGTTCTTACACATTGTTGAATATAGCTTCTTGTAATTTTTTACTTTTTTTTTTTAATAATTACAGAGAATAAAATTGTGAATAAGTACCCATGTAATCTCATTACGCACATCAATTGACCATTCTTATTAAATATAATTAAATAGGTATATAATAATACAAGGTTTTAATATCACAAATCCATCATTACAAATTTTGAACATCAATCCAATTAACAAAAACATAGCATAGCACAAGAAGTTTATAATGTCCCTAGTGCTAGGATCCAGGCCTCCTTTCTGGGGGAAGGACTGGCCCGTAAGCCACCACGCGGGCTCAGTGCGGGTTTTTGGATTAACATGGAACAAAAATAATTGCTGGGGATTTTGTTTTTGGTGTGAAATGTCATGCTTGCATATAATTGCGCTCATATGTAAATGCAACGGTACAGCAGAGATATTTGAAATGGTGTTATATTGTTTTCGTAAAAACTTTGATCTTCAATATCTCTGTAACAGAAAGATTCCTTTGTATGGTGAAGACAAGACAAAGACAAGATAAAGATATTTTATTTCAACTAGGCCACCAAGCGGCACTTTTGAACGTTAATACATAAAAAATTAAAAGGAATTAAAATTGATTCTACCATGCATTCGGAAAGTAGCTTGTTATGGAGAAGAACGCACAGGAAACTCCAAACTTACTCTTTAAAAAAAAAAAGATTTTTTAAAATATTTAGGTACATAAGTACATACATTAATAAATTCATATGTGTGAGGACAATGCACCCAGAATCACTACATACTATACTACGTACAGGTACAAAGTATTAAAAGTACCTACACATGTACCGTACAGTTACACAATAGGCACGAGAAATAATGTTTGTTGTACAAAAGGATCACAATTACGAAAAAAAGTGACTCTCAGCTTCCTTTTTTTTTTTTTTTTTAAACTTTGCCCCACACTAGGAATTTCTTCCTGTGTCGTGGGTGCGTTTTACAAACATATAAACTCACATACACAACACCCAGAGCCGAAACAACTATCTGTAGGTCATACAAATATTTGTTCCGTGCAGGAATCGAACCCGCGACACGCAGCGCAGCAGTCAATCGCTCAACCACTGCGCCAACCGTGCGCCCTTTAGATTTTTTTTACACTCTTTAATGTAGATAACATGAATGTCGATGTTGGGTTCTTGAAACTTGAAAGTGGGGAATGCTGTCATGTCAACCGCTTTGCCACCCCCATAATTCTTATTGAGCTTGTCCATCTCTGACTTCAATATCTTTAAAATAGATTGGCTGGGTTCCACAAATGAGTCATCAGGGCTCTTACTCCTGTATTCTCTCAGTTTGTCAAGAAATAGCTGCTGAACAGGGTCGGGAGCCGTTCCTTTACCCGTTCCTTAAACAGTTCCTTTTCACGTTCCATTGGTAAGAATTATTTTAACAAGTCGGGTGAAATCATTGACAGAGAAAAAAAGAAATTCCTTATTATTCATTGCAACATCGGCTAACTGATAATAAAACTTGTGAACGCTTGAATTAAACTGCCGACATTTAATCCACAGGAATGTGTTGGTTAACTAACGCTATTATCGATTTTAAAACTTCCGTATCCGTAGTTCAATTTTTTTATTAGGATAACCGCCTTTGTACCCGTATAGTTAAGTTTTTAAGTTCTTTTAAAATAAATGTATAACTTTTATGGTTTACAATAAAGTATATTCTATTCTATTCTATTAAATGAGTATATATCCTACCTAACTGTCGTGATTGGATGGGGATTGTTTATCTTACTCCTACGCTGTTCTTTTCTGATTAATTTTGCTATAGGATCCAAGACAACTAAATAGTATCACAGGGTCACGTCGAGTTTATTGGCTCGGCGCTTTTCGAGATAGGTGAGTTGTCATACATATGTGACGGAATGTGTATACAACCTATAGAACGAACATGACTATAAGCACAAAGTATGTAAGCGGCGTCGCGCCGCTGATTTTGTGCAATAAGTGAAAACTCTTTCTTTGTGTTGTTCTTAATTCAAATCCTGCATTAAATTAAGAATCTCAGTGTTAAACCAATAGAAAACTATTCGATTAGTAATACCCAGATATTTTGTGCGGTATACATTTCTTGTAGAAATCCCCAAATGAGATCAGCTACTAAATCTGTAAAGATCTAGCAAAGCACAATCTTAATAACGAGCTATTCGAGTTTTGTTATATAAAAGGGGAAAAATATGGTCGGCGTGAAGGGCATGATTATCGTGTAATGGCCTTCGTTCATTACTCCAAGTTATAAATTGCGTCCACAACTTAAATTGATACAGCCATGATTAAGTAAAGTAATTCTAAAAGGGGTGTAAACGAGATTATTTATAGAGACTTACGTAGAGTGGTTAACCGCACCCGAATTTTACGTGTCGTGCTAGAATTATGGCCCATATTCCGAGTCATGCCCTCCAACTTGACTCCCCTTCGAATAACTAGACATTTTTTAGGGTTCCGTACCCGAAGGGTTCAAACGGAGCCCTATTGCTGTCAATCAAGTTTCCATCTGTCCGTCTGTTTGTCAGCTGTCACACATTTTGCTCTTAATTTTTTTTTTTACTTCCCATTGACCTATGAACTTGACATTTGGTGATAATGTGTATTATTACGTATAAGCAATATTATAAAGATGAAAGATTTTTTTTGTTTGTTTGTTTGTATGTTTGTTTGCTTGTACCGAATAGGCTCCGAAACTACTGGGCCGATTTCGAAAATACTTTCACCTATGGAAAGCTAGATTATTCCCGAGTAACATAGGCTATAATTTTGACGGGAGCGAAGCCGCGGGGGTCAGCTAGTTACATATATTTTACTAGGCTGTGGGCGTCTGGTGGATGCGAATCGCACAGGACCGATCAGTGTGACGACGCTTCGGGGAGGCCTATGACCTAAATGTGCGAAGTCCGACATGCACATAGCCGTTCACTTTTTTTTGAATTTATGCTGTCTTTTTGCTAGGCAAAGGTCTCCCCCACTTCCACTCGCCTTTTCGGGAAGTAATAGTTTTTATGTATTGCATTAATCGGGGGATTTCTCATGCGACTGAGTCAACTGGAAGTCCTTCAAACTGACTTGGAATATGGGCTTCATCTATAAAAAGATCTACGAACAAGGAGAAAAGCCGAGTCCAGTAACTGCTGTTACATCAACCTCTAATCCCAGAGCAGTTTTACTGTACACTATAAGGAGCTACTAAGCCTCTTTGTTTTCCGTACAATCCTCAACACGGAAAAACTTCACAAGGGAAAACTTCCCAAAATTGTTTTAAATAGTTACACTTCTGCCCAAAGAAAGTAATCGACGGGCGGCCAGATAATTCCCTGTTAATAATACTTACAGCACTTCCTAGCACATGGCGCCACCATTTTTAGTAGATAATAGGATTTTAATTGAGATGAAGCTTTACATAATAGAAGGCTATTTCAAAGCCTATAAATTTTTATTCATAACCATTATCGCCAATGCCTGTTATGCGGATTTTGAACGTCGATATTCATGGTTAAATTTCTCTTTTAGGACATTTGGGCGTGTTCACTGCATTTAGTGGACCGTAAAATATCTTATCGTTGGCCAGTATTAGAGTAAATGTATCGTATGCACCTGATTATACTGGACTAGCTGACCCTCGGGGCTTCGCTCCAGTCAACTGGCTACCTACCTATCTACCCTGCCTACCCTGCCTACTCTGGCTACCCTGGCTACCCTGGCTACCCTGCCTACCCTGGCTACCCTGCCTACCCTGCCTACCCTACCTACCTACCTACTATTTTTTATCTATCATCAATAGTTTTCTCAGCGCACGCCAAATAATGTATTTAACAGGCAGCATTTTGCTACCTTGGGTTACATTATTACAATTTTCATAAGGATCTCTAATTTTTTTGAAAATATATTTTAGCCTATGACACTCAGGAATAATGTAGCTTTCAACTGGTGAAAGAATTTTCAAAATCGGTTCAGTATATCCAGAGATTACCCCTTACAACGTCACAAACTCACAAACCCACAAACTTTATCTCTTTATAATATTATATATAATATATATAATATATATTATATGTGACGTTGTAAGGGGTTATAATAATAGGGGTTAAAATAGAAATCTTCAGCGCGTGGCTTTATTTGATACAAAACAACTGCAAGTAGCATTTATTTTAATTGTGAAAAATAAAGAGCAACTGTCGCAGATAGCCGCTGCACTATCATTCAACTTTTTACCGCTCAGGCCGCTAAAAAGTGGCGTACTTATTCTGGCGGCGCCGCAGATAAATTCCACGATCGTATCTGGGAAGGCAATTAAGATAAGCGAACATTGTGCTGTCACTGTTGCTCAGTGTACGTTTAGCGGACGCACGCTCGATTTATGCCCCCCTGCCAGGATAACTGGCTTCACCTACGACCTAGCTGTATAACGTAACTTACCTACATCTGCTGTTACAGTGATAAACACATCACTATGAGTGATGATGAACTGTTAGACGGTTGAAACTCGTAAATCTGTTGTCTCGTAACTCACATTTTATGCACTTACGGACGTTTGCTTCCTGCATGTGGAACAAGCTGAAACTCTGAAAGTTTTTATTTTACTTACATAAAGGCAGGTATTTTAGTCTAGCGCGTTGAAAGTAAAATTATTATGCTTGAAACTTCCATTCGCCGCTAGAGCAACGGGCGGGTAAACGCTGTTTATGTTCTATGTTACTTCTACATCTTCTTTCCTTTACCTAGATGCATGAGCAACTAATAGCACCTACCTACGTCTAAACTTAGACAAACGGAGAGATGTTGCCTTCTTTTTAACCGAATTCAATATGGAGCCGGTTATCAATTCGACTGTTCTTTTTTTGTGTGTCACCTCTAAACTTTTTACTAGGTGAACCGATTTTGATGTTTTTTTTTTGTATTTGATATCTGCTCATGTGGTCACATTTCAATTTGGTGAAGACCGGATGGAGATCTTTGGAGATATATAACAGAAATCTTCAATAAACAACGGAAAATCTGACGGGATTGCTGCTATCGCATGTCTGCATGCTTACGCCATTTAATAACATTGTATACAGTTCACCCTGGTACACTCTAATTTCACTGGTTATGTTCGAGTTTTATGTTATTCGGGTAATCTATTCTGTCATAACTTTGTGCATTATACCAAGGTAACTTACTTACTATATGTATATAATCACTATGAAGTTTAAAATAACTTAATTTCGGCCGTCGGTGTCAAAAAACCAAGAAACAAAAACAGAAACACCGACTTCTGAAATTTAAGTTATTTTTCACTTTGTAGTGTTTTTTTGGTAGTCGGTTGTAATTTCTTATAAAAAAGTTTTTTAAAGATAGCACCAGTATCTCAAAAATGCCATCAGTGATGAAAAGTATCACTCGATTCAATAGTAACCTAACCTCACCGCAGTTGTGTAAAGCTTTGTTACTAAAACAAAGCTGAGTGCTTAATATAATATTAGTTAGGGCGTACGGTTTAGATTACAATGTAAAAGTTTACACAATGGTTCCAATGGTTCCCACCACAATATTTGAAATCTAAACTATGTTCCAGTTTGAAATCAGCGTTAATATTGTTATACTTTACAGCCATCGAGGTAGGGCAAAAGTAATAAATTTTACGAAGACTTTCTGGCCTTTTGTTAACAAATATACTAGGTACGAAGTCAGTCTTTGTTGGTGAGAGAATCCCTTTTACTGTCTACGCTTCTTATCCTTAAAGAAAATTCACTAAGATAATGATGAATGAGCCTCCTTTCTCATGATAATATGTATAAGAATGATAAATAACACATCCCTCACTGTACAGCATTTTTGTTCTTTATATTGATCTCTTTTTAATGCGTCGATTAATATGAAAACTATTAAGGACGTCAATTATATGCGAGTAATGTGATGGCTGCTACAGAAAGTTGGTAATCTCTGGATTTAATCTGTTACGGACCAATAACTTTCTGGTATTATATTATCGTGTAGGTACCTAACATGATTATATTTTGAAAGCTTTATTTTTGTTCTATTTTCATGTAAGGGTAAATAATGTTGTTTTTATGAATTTTCTGAAGCACAAAATATTGTAATGAAGTTTGAACTAAATAAAATAGTAGTTTATGCATTGGTCATATAATAGGGGTTATTAAAACACGAGCGTGGGTTTATTTTGATAATAATATCGCGCGAGTGTTTTAATACCTAATTATATTCCTTTGCATACACTACTTTATCTCCACTCAAACAGTTGAAATAAAACAAAAGTGGAAACAGAAAAATGTATGGCGGTATGGCGGGCAATTTAGATTCTCATTATGCATGACAGCGCAGCACGCGCATCTATAGACAATGACATTAGTTTTCTACATTAAGTCAATGACGTACGCGCAGGTAAATTAAAAAGTAAAAGTGTGCTATTAAAATTAAAAAGTTATTTTAAGTTGCAGATGTTTGAAAATCGAAGGCTAAGTTGCAGTTGTTTGAAAATCGAAGGCAAATGTTGCACTGTAATGTTTTTTTACCTATGCACGAATATAAAGTACGTGTTTATACAATAGTTTTTGAATTCATATTTTGAACATTACGTTGTGAGTGTAGATAAAGTTATTTGTTAGGTATTATTAAAATCTGTGAATAGAATTCTTCAATTTACACATCTTGTTATGGTGTACGCACTCAATTTCTGTAATTAAATCACTCCAGCTCAATCTAATTAAGCTAAAGTAAACCTAACGTGGAACTGGGAAAACTCTAAAGACGGGCAACATTATGAAATGAACAAGCACCGCATAAAATAATACGTAAAAATCTAAGTTCACAACGTCAAATTGCAACTGTTTTCGATGTTATAATAAGGTTTAAAGTTGACTGTCGTTCTTACAGCTAGTAATAACAATTATCGTGGAGTAACGCGGTATGAGAGGTAGCGTGTTAATGCACAGTGTACACGCAAACCACGGGTGCTTGGCCGCTCGAAACGTTGAAAAAAGAATCTTATTGAAAATGTAATCACGTTTGTTGCAGGGGTACAAATTTAAACAAAAACGTTGGGGTTGAGCAAAACGAAACTAAATTGTAAATCGAGCATTTTAAATTCATGTCTTGAACAGGGGGATCGGTTCAATCTGCTCTCGAAATGAACGAGTTATCTCTCAAGGGCATCGCGACAGGGTTCGAACACGGAATCACTTACGTCGCTTGGTTCAGTCGAAGCGCCTCGCGCCTGTCAGACGATGATACGCCAAGAGTGTCACAAGGCGACAGTTTACATGCTAATGAATTCGCATTACACCCGATCCTGTTTACGACGCGCTAATATATGTTCCTAGTCCATATTAGGAACATTTAGGTAGGTACCTATAGAGTTTCCAGACAGATTTCGGCAAAATCGGTCTCAGATTCCTAAAGGGAGCTTCACATTTACACCAGGCAAATATAATTTATAGTTACGAATCAAACGTGTACTGTTTTTCTGGACAGCATTCCTTACTCCTTCTTCATCAAAACGTTATAACAGCTGATTAATTGTATCATATCCATTCGAACCTTCTCATCCAACAAAAAATGCTCAGCAAAAGCTACAAGGCAAGCAAGATACCCGATTATTAGATTTAGAATCCCATGAATACATAACAGAATATTTCTCTAAATGAATCTGAATATTGTCGGGCGACGCGTTTTAAACGTGTCACGTATGGCGGGACCTTTACAGCAATAAAATAATCGATGTCTACTTGCTATGCCAGTCGTAGGCGCGGGCGATCTGAACAGAGTGTTAGGACGCGAGAACTTGCTCTAAACCGAACTCGTTCGTGCCCTCGGCTCCAATCATCGAGTCCCAAGTCGGGAAACAACAACTGGGAACGAGCTCGATCATTCGTGCCTTCACAACTTGGGGAATAACTTAGAAATTCAATTTGCAGACGGTGAGCGTTGCAGCGGCCTGCACACTGCCGCCTATGCAACGAAAACTTAGACAATGGTGCCGATTCACTTGTTCACCAACTAAACTTGATATTTAAGCTGCTTTTATTTTTCTCTCCTTTGAAATAATAAAAATATTTAATTCATAATGTTGTCAGTTACTGTTAAACTGGAATTCTGACAAGCATCGGAAAGTCAGCTTGTAAAAAGAAAACCTAACCTTAACTTTAAATAAAATAAAATTAAGCGACTAACAATTTTACTTGAAAATAAGACACGATGAAAATGTAACGATGTGAATGTGTACGTAAATAATAATTGAAATACATGATTACATTTTCAATAAGTAGAGAAATCAATGGGGGTAATTTACCTATTAATTAATAAGTAACAGATTAATATGTTACTATTAATCTTGTCTAAAGTCTATCTCTTGACACTTGTAGTAGGGACTTATATTAGGAAAACTGCACAGAATACATCGAAACTAATCGGAAAGACATGGAAAGATTATAAACTAGGAATCTCATTTCGATGCAATTTAATGTAGACAATACTTTTTACTCACAATTGATCGAGAGTCTATAATTCTAATAACAGGGTTTGCAAAAAATCGGAAACCATTTTACATACAACGATGTTCGTGTTGACACTGTGCGGGACGGACGTGATCGTTCAAGGCCCCAGGCTGACTGGAGGTTGTAAGGCTCCAGCTCGAACGCGTTGACGCCCCTTGCACCTATAGTTCGTTGTCTTCGAGCAAATACCGACCCTACAGTGGTTGGAAGGCTGCCAAGGATGTTGAGGGGAAGGCGTGATGTCCAGTTCAGAGAAAGACTCAGGTTTTCATGTCCAAAAGCGACGTCTCTTCATGGTCCTCGTTACGCAAAGTGACGTGGATTTAATATTTAGAAATAATGGCTACAATTAGGACGGTGTATCAGCGCACTATCCTACTACCACACTTGACCGTAACGAGGACCTCAAAACAACGACCGCGCATAAACTTTAATTATAAAATTAATACCTTATGACTAGTCGCTGAAAACCAACAGAAACCCCCCTTCTACTGAACCGATTTTGATGAGACTTGTGTCTCTGGATAGGTCTCGAGAAGACCTTCCCTCCGGACCTTGGTCCAGGTCCATATTTGCTACCTTCGCGGAGCTCTTGCGTGGAGAACGCCTAATAAGGGGAAGTTCTGTCAGTTTATAGCTTTATATGCTATTTTACAAGATAATGTTGCACTTTAGTGCCAGGTTACCAGCGAGGGACTTGTAGCCCTACTCCTGGACCATCGATCTGTGACAGTTCCACAGCTTCATCTGTCACCTTCACGGGCACAGCCACGTGAAAGTGCGAAAACATAGCTTCTGTGCCTGTTTTCGGCATATTTAGCGAGTTGGTACTCGAGCTGGTGGGCGGATCCGCATTCACCAACCGTCATCGGATAGCCCTTGCGATGGGCTACCCCATGGTGGAAGTCCGGTGGATACAGCTCCAACCCTCGATCCAGTATTCACTCTGATGTGGTCGACGATGCGAGAAAACCATGGAATCTCTTACTATATTAAGTCGGTTAGTTCCCTAACCACCAGAGCTAGGCTCCTTCCAAATATGTGGTTGGGAAGCTGGAGAATTGGGCTATCGAATGGTGGTACCCTGATGGGTGTACCACCAGCCCTTCTGGGACTTCTGTTGCCGGGAAGCGGCCGAAATAGAAAATATCGTGTTGTTCCACGGCTTTAACGCCTCTGTGTGTGTATGTGTAGCTATATATTAGCTATGTGTTGTGACTGAGTCCAGGCGTGTGCCCGAGGGTCCCCAAAGGTAATTCTTCAGATAGCATATCAATAATCCTTCAGGCACCAAGTGTGTCTGAAGGTAGTGGGCCCTCTGGCAGACGCGTAGAAACGTCCATGCTGGCACATACAGACACATTATTTCAAGTAAGTAATATCTATGTACTAGAATTACACAGATGCCATCTATATATAGGGCCTGGACACAGTTCTAGGTCACCTAGAAGCGCTAAAACGCTTATAACCAAAATTCTATTTACTTACTTGAGCAAAAATGCATGTATTTACCATCTCAGAGTGAAACTGTTTTAAACCTGGCTATGTACTGTTATTATGTACAGTTTTTCAGTCATAGCACCAAGGTATACTATCTAGATCACCTAGATGGTGTTTCCTAACAAAACAAATGTATAAGGTAAATAATACGATTGGTAGGTGGGCAGAGCGCACCTATCGATACTTGCGACCCGGCCATTTTCGGGGGGTCCAAAATAAGTAAACAAATATTTTTTATTTGCTTAAAATACTACTTACACATTTTATCTAAAGTATATTAATTCTAATAATACTAGATAACCGTATTTTAGGTACTATAGGCTATTATAAATCCCTCAAAACTCTATTCTAAAATACCAAATTTGCCTGTTTTTTTTTTTTTTAATACGTGACGTCTCGCAGTTCGACCAAAGTAGCCGTCTACTGCTTAACCGGACTAAGCTGTGGAGACTAAGCTATGTAGCCTCCGGCCAGGCTTTAAATTTCTAAACCTAAAGCGACAGCACTAAGGGCTACCCCAGTTGGGGTCGGACCTCGGCTCAGGGCGTCGCTTGGGGGATGGCAAAGGCCGGATCTGATAAAGTGATTCTACCATCCGTTCGGAAAAGCCTACGTGGAGAAGAACGGACAAGAAACTCCAATAATATCTGACTTGCATTTAACTATGGCTCAGCACGCGGGCTAGCTTATAGAATCGAAAAGGATTACGCGACGAGCCTCTGCGGTGAGGACGGAACGAATATGTAATTTAATTTTGTATGAACGGCGGGTTCGTACTATTTACGAACCCACTGACCGTCCTTGTAGATAAGGCTATCGAGCTCCTTAGTGATGGACTTATACCTCGAAAAGAGGTTGGCGCATTCAGCGGGAAGGAGAGAGCCCGCATTCCGGATTTCAGTATCCAGAGCACGGGCTTGAGGGGTCATAAATATTGAATACGCGCTAATAATATTTTTAGCGACGCATATATATGGCTTTTGCCCGGAGGGGGCGACAGGGGGCTGGCACTTAGCAGCAGGGGTGGTGGTAGCCACCTTCTGGCTTTGTGCGGTCATAGGGGCGGCCATAGGGGCAGCGGGGGGCATTGAGTCGGGGACAAGAATTGGCGCTGCGATGGGAGTAGCCATCAGCGCTGGAATCGGCTGGGAGCAAGACTGAGGAGCCACACTTTGGTGGTTCAGCTTGCCCCAGGATGAAGGCCTCTGAGGGGCTAGTCTGGGGGGGAGTTGAGAGGTAGGGGCTACGCGCGCTTGGCGCGCGTCATTACGCTTGGCCATTTTAGGCGCAAGTTTAGGGGCTTTTGGGCAACCACGGTAATTAGCCGGGTGCCCGACTTGTCCACAAAGCACGCAGCTGGGAGGCTCCGTGCATTGTGATCGGTCTTTTGGACGGGAACAGTCCTTGGTATTGTGCTCTCCCAAGCACTTAACGCACCTGGGAGGAGCGAAACAATTGGTCTGAGAGTGACCGTAGAGTTGGCAGTTGTGACACTGACCAACGAGATGGGGACGGTATGGCTTTTCAATGGAAATGCCTGATAAGTTACATACGGTCCGGACATTAAATATGGGGTTGTGACCCTCGAAGGGGAAACACACGACAAGGACCATGTCGTAGAGATCTCCGCCTCTTGCTTTATGCCCCAAATTTGCCTGCTTACGCGCCAGACTATATATACGTGTACCGCCATCTGACTGCTCATTTCGAACTAAACGGTCGTGGCGGCCGGTCGTTTTTACGGAATTTGACTTGTTTTGATTTTGCTTTCTTTCCGTAACTACCGCATTTAGTATGTATGTAACGATTCTAATTTACTCTTTAGACCCCATATTTACTTAATACATACTCATATACACTAAAACATAATGTTTAGTGCCTCAAAAAGTGGTCGAAATTTTATGTTTGAAAAAACTATAAAAGAAAAATTCTCGTCTAAAACTTTTTAGTACGAGCTCGCGCGCTGGGGTAAGCAGACGTATGTTTTGTTTATACTATTTATATCTACAAAACTATTCTAACATTTTTGTGACGCCTCGTCGCGAACAGACACCATTATAATAAATTTATCATTTTTACACTAACCTGTCCCCTCCCTAACCACGACAACTTTATTTATGATTGCTGTTGAAACAAACAAACAAGCCTTGTTTACTCAGATTTTCATTTGATTTTTTTGTATTTAATTTCCACCACTTCATTAGCCGTCTATTTCCCGCTTTCTTTTGTTTGTTTTATAATTTTCATTGTAAGAATTTGTTAAATTAAAATACTCTTTAATGAGGTCTTGCTTTCTTGATTAAATGTTACGTCTGCTGTACTCAAACGATGTTTGGTTTAGGAATTTGTTCATTAAAGAATTTATTGACCGATTAAGTAAGAAAAACGTAAAGGTTGTGAAAACAAATTCTCAAAAATTCTGTAAGCTTTTCGCGCTAATGGAAATACGAAAATGGCGTCGTAAATAGGATTAAAATAA
The DNA here is from genome assembly GCA_964057195.1 of Orthosia cruda. NCBI lineage: Eukaryota > Metazoa > Arthropoda > Insecta > Lepidoptera > Noctuidae > Orthosia > Orthosia cruda. The sequence goes on from OZ059832.1 coordinate 26,918,078, forward strand.
GTTTATGTGTACTTTCAACGTTTATTTCCTTTTAACAGGAAGCTGCACCACATTTGCCTTAACTTTGTCTTGCTGTATGAATAACATGGTGTTTAATTCAGCAAGTTTGACGACGGAGCCAATTGCACCGATACCTACGTTCACAGACAAAACTTAAATTAGAGAATTACCTGAATTTATAAAGTATCCTACACACGAGTACGTCATCGCTTAATATCAGGTTAGAAAGTATTTATCAATAATAATGAAACCCGCCAAGTGCGAGTCTGACTCGCGCACATTGGTTCCGTATGAACAGCTACATTCACCAAAATAAATAAGTAACATTAGTAACGTTCATGAACAATGAACGCACCGAACAATGCTCAAAGGAGGGCCAAAATTAACTTTACTGTTCAAAAACTATTGTCCCCATACATCAATACAACAATAAACATTTTTTTACTTTTCTATGTACATTTTATAAGTTGGTCAACTATTACTAGTAAACTTGTAAAGTCTTCTTAGCTTTGATAGTTTTCCTCTTAATATCGTTATATACTACTTCGCGAGAGGAGCTCGTGGCTAAATAATAACAGACGCACGGGTCAATCTTCAAGGTTAAGCAACGCTTGACGAGTTTGGTCCGTGGACCTTGAAATGGGTGACCATTTTATTCAACATACCGAGTTTCCTCTGTGCCTCGGACAGCACGTTAAGCCGTTGGTCCCGGCTGTCATTTGAAGATCTTTGACAGTTGTTACGAGTAGTCAGAAGCTTGAGATCTGACACCAGTCTAGCCAAGGGGTACCGTGTTACCCAGTGGGTTGTGGAGGTCAGATAGAGCCATGTAAAACACTGGTACTCAGCTGAATCCGGTTAGACTGGAAGCCGACCCCAACATAGTTGGGAAAAGTCTAGGCAGATTGATTTTATAATATACTACTTTGCCTTGAATTTTTCACATATCCAAAGCAACCATTTAGCTGGCAGGGAGGGGGAGGGGGGAGGGGCACTTGCCTGTAACAAAAAATAGCCATTTAATGCTTAATTTTACGGGATTGAAAATTAGTTTTTATAGACCAGGAATGTTTTTGAATGGCCTATCGATAGTACCCCACACCATGGGATAACCGAGAAAAAAATACATTCCCACTTTACGTGTACAGGAGATGTAGCTTTTTAGTACTTAGACTCTGAGCTAAGCTGCGGATAGACGGACGGACAGATGGACATGGCGAAACTACACACATCCTTGTTGACTACGGAACCAACAACGAAACCGACACAAATTTGCCGAGTGAAAAAAAAACGTCGAAAATCATGCTGCCGGGCAAAAAGCTTAGTAACTTATAAGTTCAATATAAAAGTAAGCTTACTTCATAAATTATGCCAAATAAACTTGGCAGATAAAGCGAGTGTATAAAATGTCGACAGAGTGCGCCGTTGTGTCATTCCGACTATCTGGATATCATCAATAAGCACCAATCTTTGTGATACTGTTTATTATAGGCACATGATATGTAGATATTCCACAATCAGCTATGAAAAATTGAGCAATTTTTAAGAACTTTCAGAATTATAATGTTACATTATATAGGACTTTACCACTTTACCAGACAAAAAAAAAACCCTGCAAATCTCGCAATTAGTGCGATGAGGGAGGAAGAGATCTGTAGCCTTGCTTTTACTTTATACAGATGACACGTCCTCCTCATCAAGTCGTAAAAACTGTTGCCTGGGTTGCGCTGAATAGGAAAATTATTCTTAGCGTCGCCATTGGGCTCATAAGTACTATGGAATAGTTCGTAGTTCAGCGATCGATACGTCTGTAGGTCGTGCATTACTGCCCGCTCGAGACCAATAGGTGTTTTATGAGGCTATAAGCATCAAACTTCCTAGTGCCATGGAGGCCTTCAGGAACGTAAGTGCTTGGCTACGTTTACGTACTCTCTGTGTAAGTAGTGTTAACAAATGAAATGGTGGAAATAGGTGATCTACTTTCATAAGTGACACACGTAATTACAACTAGGTTGGGTTTGTCTACATCGGATGGTCTGACCATTCAAAGTAAAAGTGAAAGTCAAATATATTTATTTCTACTAGGCCACTGAGCGGCACTTTTGAACGTCAACAATTAAATTTTCAAGTAATAAAAATTGATTCTACCGTGCATTCGGAAAAGTAGCTTGTTATGGACAAGAAACAGAAAGCACAAGAAACTCCATACTTACACTTTAAAAAAAACGGTTTTACAATATTTACGTAAGTAAGTCCTCACATACATTCATAAATTCATCTTAATATATATAAATCTCGTGTCACAATGTTTGTCCTCAATGGACTCCTAAACCACTTAACCGATTATAATAAAATTCGCACACCATGTGCAGTTCGATCCAACTTGAGAGATAGGATAGTTTAAATCTCAAATTATAGTCGCAATTTTAATTTATTGCTAATTATTTGTCTGTAATTATTTGACAGTCACAATAACCTGACGCTATAACTCCAGAAGGCACGATATAGGTAGGGTAGGGTAGGTAGGGTAGGTAGGGTAGGGTAGGTAGGGTAGGGTAGGTAGGGTAGGGTAGGTAGAGTAGGGCAGGTAGGGTAGGTAGGGTAGGGTAGGTAGGGTAGGGTAGGTAGGGTAGGGTAGGTAGGGTAGGGTAGGTAGGGTAGGGTAGGTAGGGTAGGGTAGGTAGGGTAGGGTAGGTAGGGTAGGGTAGGTAGGGTAGGGTAGGTAGGGTAGGGTAGGTAGGGTAGGGTAGGTAGGGTAGGGTAGGTAGGGTAGGGTAGGTAGGGTAGGGTAGGTAGGGTAGGGTAGGTAGGGTAGGGTAGGTAGGGTAGGGTAGGTAGGGTAGGGTAGGTAGGGTAGGGTAGGTAGGGTAGGGTAGGTAGGGTAGGGTAGGTAGGGTAGGGTAGGTAGGGTAGGGTAGGTAGGGTAGGGTAGGTAGGGTAGGGTAGGTAGGGTAGGGTAGGTAGGGTAGGGTAGGTAGGGTAGGGTAGGTAGGGTAGGGTAGGTAGGGTAGGGTAGGTAGGGTAGGGTAGGTAGGGTAGGGTAGGTAGGGTAGGGTAGGTAGGGTAGGGTAGGTAGGGTAGGGTAGGTAGGGTAGGGTAGGTAGGGTAGGGTAGGTAGGGTAGGGTAGGTAGGGTAGGGTAGGTAGGGTAGGGTAGGTAGGGTAGGGTAGGTAGGGTAGGGTAGGTAGGGTAGGGTAGGTAGGGTAGGGTAGGTAGGGTAGGGTAGGTAGGGTAGGGTAGGTAGGGTAGGGTAGGTAGGGTAGGGTAGGTAGGGTAGGGTAGGTAGGGTAGGGTAGGTAGGGTAGGGTAGGGTAGGTAGGGTAGGGTAGGGTAGGGTAGGGTAGGGTAGGGTAGGGTAGGGTAGGGTAGGGTAGGTAGGGTAGGTAGGGTAGGTAGGGTAGGTAGGGTAGGTAGGGTAGGGTAGGTAGGGTAGGGTAGGTAGGGTAGGGTGGTAGGGTAGGGTAGGTAGGGTAGGTAGGGTAGGGTAGGTAGGGTAGGGTTTTTTTTTTTAATTAACACTATTCTCCGCCACAGAGTTTGGCGCCTATTCTGTGTTCAACCTCTATCTTTCCGTTCAATCTTTTATGCCTCTCGTACTTTCATTCCTCATCCTATATCTTTCTTGCATTCTTCATTATTCATACTGTGGGTGGGAATCCCACTTTATTTAGTCTTGTCTACGGGCATTATTTATTTATTTATCACAGGTTTACGAAATAAATATGGTAAAAAAGCTGATTATCTTACAATATACAGGTGCTATTTATCACAGAGTTTGTACAGTCAGTGTTAATTATCACAGATTTTTATTACATTAGGGTAAAAACATAGCAACATAAAATAGGTGCAGTGAAATATAAACATTAGGGACAATAAAAACATAAAAAGGTGCAGTTATCACAATAAAATAATTTATCACAGATTTTCTTACACAACTAACTAGGTACTAACTTAACATACTACTGGCTATACATTTCTGAGCTGCATTCTGCGCTTGCGTTTAAATAAAGTGACATATTTACGAAGCGCAGTGCGCATCAGTTTTATTTCTGTGTATAACCACAGTGGCTACTTTATGGCAGTATGCTAGGAACCTTTCCCTTTTTTGGTTTGTCATGAACCCATAGATACTTTCGTTCGTCAGTTTCATGTCCAGGGTAGGGTAGGGTAGGTAGGGTAGGTAGGGTAGGTAGGGTAGGTAGGGTAGGTAGGGTAGGTAGGGTAGGTAGGGTAGGGTAGGGTAGGGTAGGTAGGGTAGGGTAGGTAGGGTAGGGTTTTTTTTTTTTTTTTTTTTTTTGGCGCCTACCTCTCCGCGCAAGGCGGAGTCTGCGAGCTAGGGAGGTTCCCCGGACATAATCCGAGACCTTAGGGACTCGTCTTTAATCAAAATTCAATATTACATAATTCTTATCTCTATAACAGTCTTAGTCTATCACATGACGAGTATCTTATTTTATTTATATTATCTACAACCTTATTCTAACTTATTATACAGCATGTTACTAATAATACCTTATTTCTATTTTATCTATAGTTTGTATTATTCTGTTTGCTTCCGACTATATATACTTATATACAACTTTGAGCATTGATGTTATTTATTTTTGTTTATCGTTTTTTGTGCAATGTTTACACAATATTCAATAAATTCATTGCTGTATTTTTTATTAGAGATAAGTGTATTAAAATTCCCTGGTCTTATATCAATTTCCAACTTTTGCTCGAGCTCGTACCTTTCGAGACCATAGGCCGGGCAGTCCGTCAGTAGGTGGGTCACTGTCTCGTCTTGGTCAGAGTCGCACACACATGATGGGCTTTCCTTACACCTGAGCCTGTTCAGGTATTCTGAAAACCCACCATGTCCGGTCATTACCTGTGTAATTACCCCTGTAGGTCTTAATTTTCTAATTATTTTATATGCTTCAACAGCGTCCGGGAAGAAGAGTTTTGTTGTTGAGGCTGTGTCACCCATCCTGTACCTCCGGTTCCATTCGGCAAGCGAATCCTTTCGGATTTGCCGCTTGACGAATGAAACCGGACACTGATCGTAGTCCGGCCTCTTCTTTAGTTTTAGCGCCGCATCCTTAGCCAACTGGTCGGCTCTCTCGTTCCCCTGCATTCCCGCGTGAGCTTTAATCCAGAACAAAGATATATCTTTGTTCTGGGATTTGCATTGCCGCAGATTTTGTCTGATTTCGACTGCAAGGGGATGAGAAGAGCGGTGGTTTACGACCGTATCGAGTGAGGATCTTGAGTCACTATAGATTCCGTAGGTCTCGTATGTGCTCTTTTGTATCTCCCGCGTTGCTTTGCATATGGCCAGCAGTTCGGCCTGGTAGACCGTGCAGTAGGACGACAGCTTCAATTTCTGGAATTTGGTTTCAGCGCCATTGCTCCAAAGAGACAATGCCGCCCCCACCTTTCCATCTATTTTGCTGCCGTCCGTGAAGATCTGCACTGCTTGAGTGCAGTGGTTACTGAGTTGTTCTTGGTCTGCCAGGCATATGAACTGCAGACTCATATACTCCGCCGGGTGGGGTGTTGAGGCAAATGCGGTGCGTCGCTCGACGTCCCTATCTCCTAGCACCGGCCGGGGTACCCCCCTCCTCGCCTCATACAGGGCAGCTGCCTCTCGTATTCGGAGATCGAGGGGTAGTAACCCAGCCAGCACCAGCGCCGAGTTCAGGGATACGGTGCGATAGGATTTGCACAATTTCTGTGCAAATCCTCTTTGGAGCGCGTTTACCCTCTTCTTTACATACATCTTGGTGGCTTCGGATGCCCACGCACTTGCCGCGTACAGTATGACCGGTTCGACTACTGCCGTGTACATGGTGCGGATGACGTCGGGGTGGAGTCCCCAGCTGACCTTAGCAGCCCTCGACAACTGCTTGTAAAAGCCCAGTGCTTTTTGGCACACAATAGCTGTATGCTTATTGAAAGTAAGCTTGTTGTCGATAGTTAGCCCCAGGATTTTGATCTCTTGCTTCATGCTAATGGCGACCCCTCCCATGCTCAGCCGCGGGGTGTCAAATTTCAGTTTCCGCGTTATTACCATCGCATTCGTTTTATGCGGTGCGAATTTCAACTTGTTACTAACACCCCATTGATAAACATGGGCGAGGGCGTCATTCGCCTTCCGCTCGACCTCGATCGCTGAGTCGCCATCAAATATCAGCACCACGTCGTCAGCAAAGGCTTGGCAGTAGTCTCCCCGCTCTGTCAGCCCCTTTAAGAGACGGTCCAGTAGGGTGTTCCAGAGGATCGGTCCTCCAATGGAACCCTGTACACAGCCCTTTGACGTCGCCCTAACGACCTCTTCACCTGCATACCTGACCCTGACCCTTCGGTTATCGAGGTAGCTGTCTATTACTCTCCTCACATTTACCGGGCATTTTTCCTCAGCCAGTCTGGTTCGGATAGCTGGCCACCATGCGCTGTCAAAAGCTCCCTCTATGTCCAGCGACACCATAACGGTGAGCTTATGGTCTGCCAGTTTTCCACGTATGTGTCCAACCAGATCATAGAGGGAGTCTTCTGTGCTCTTCTGGGGCATGAACCCGTACTGGCGAGTACTGAGTCGCGGTATAATGTGCCATTTAACTCTGTTTATGACCATTTTTTCCAAGACTTTTCCCAGCACCGGCAACAGACCAATTGGCCTGTAGGATTTTGGAACTGTATAGCTCTCCCTCCCGGGTTTCCTTAGGATCACAACTGTGGCTTCCTTCCAGGTCCCGGGAAAGTAGCCCAGTTCCAAGCACTTGTTAGCCAGTGCTAGGAAAGTTCCCGGATCATGGTCGATCGAATGCTGGCAGATGTCGGCCGTGAGACCATCCGCCCCGGGGGCTTTCTTGGGGTTGAAGGTGCGTATGGAGGAGTTTAGCTCCTCGGTAGTGAACGGTGGGTCATGTTTTTCATCATGACCCATGACGTTCACTTTTTCTGCTAACATCCTAACACGCTTGTGTTCTTCGCTATCCTCTTCCCTTCTGTCCCCCGGGTAAAATGTTTCCGACAGCAATTCGGCAGAGTGGAGATTGTCCAGTACCTTACCGTTCACGATCAGGGGCAGGTCCTCGTGCCTTTTCTTTGTTCGGCCTATGACGCGGTATATGCCGTCCCATAGCCCTTCCCCATCTTGCCTCTCACAAAAAGCTTTCCAGCTTTCTGTCTGTGCTTTTCTAGCTTTGGTCTCATATTCGTTCTTTATTTGCAGGTACTCAGCGACGACGACCTCTCTCCTGACAGGTGCTGCACACCGGATCCTGCGCTTTTTGGTGGCGACTGCCTTCTTCAGGGTGGCGAGCTCCTCTGACCACCATGGTAAGTTGACCCTGTTATTTGGCTTTATTAGGGGTATACTTGTATTAGCTGCTTCTATTATGGAGTTTTGGTAAATTTTAATTTTGTCTTCTAATTCTATTTTGTTTTTAATATTTTCTACGTCTGAAGGGTTAATTTTATGTTCGGTGAGCAACTGGGCCAATTTCTCACGAAATTGGTCCCAGTTTGCTTTTCTGCTATTAAATATGCGTGTTGTTCTACTTATTTGTATACCCCTTGCCTTCTCCAAGGCCAACTTAAAGGTGATGGTGTTGTGGTCTGAGCTCGTCAAACCCTCCACAACCTTCCAGTCGTCCACCAGGCCGAGCAGCCCCGTCGTGCAGACCGTTATGTCGACTATGCTCGTGTAAAGTCTGGTTCCACGAACTGTGTGGAACGTTGGAGTGCTGCCGACGTTGAGCACCTGCAAATCCATCTCGTCCAGGGCACCAGCCGCCTCTCTCCCTCTTTCATTTGCTTTATTGCTTCCCCACCAAGAGTTTTGCGCGTTGACGTCGCCTCCCATAATGATTCGCCGGCCGAAGTTCCGCTCAATCTTTTTAAGCTGCTCCAAGTATGGCCCTATCGGTTCTGGCTTCGGTTCGAAGTAGAACGAGACTACCGCGATCTCCCAAGCAATTGTCCTCATCTTCACCACCGTGATGTTAGGTGTGGTGAAGTCCGGGCACTGGACGACGTCTATGTCACCGTCGAAGACAGCGATTGCTGTCTTGACGGCACCGTCTTCCGTTCTATCGCACTGGTAAATTCTAGCGCCACGGTAGTCCTTCATTTTACCTATGCCTCCGATGTACGGCTCCTGGAGCAGTGCAAAGGCCATATTCCTTTTGTTCGCCTCAAGCATTAATTCGTTAGTTGCCAGTGCCTTTCTTTGCAAGTTTGCTTGGGCTACTACGTATGGCCTAGTGACTGAGTCAGATATTCCGCCGGTGACCACCTTAGCAATACGCCGTCTTGCTTCGGGCCATTGCATCCCATTTCCTTCTTATGGGGCACTCTTGGCTGAAGGCATTGTGCTCCACTTTATCAAGTTTTGCCCGCGTGCAGTTACAGCATGACGGGCCCGCTCCCTCAAGCCAGTCTGGGCAGTCTGCCTTCATGTGGGCGCCCCCACAATGGCTACACCTTGCCTGGGTTTCCTGGCAGAAACGTCTGCCGTGTCCGTATCCCAGACAAAGCGAGCACTGGACTAACGGAGACTGGTCGACCACTCGAATCCTTTGGAATTCGATGTGTACCGACCCAGCCTCCGTCATTCGCCGCCAAATTGTGGGGGACACCCGCACTATGACATGGCTTTGGTGCGGATTTCTCGTGCGCTTCCTATAGGCGATCTCAAGTCTATCGGCTTCGCCGAGTCCTTTAAACAAATCCCTATTTTGTTTCTTCAGCGCACCAAGAATTTCCTCGTCGCTGTTGTACTGCATCACGTCTTTGAGCACAACTAATGGGTCTTTATTTGTTAGGTCTTCGGCTCGGTAGGGTAGGGTAGGTAGGGTAGGTAGGGTAGGGTAGGTAGGGTAGGTAGGGTAGGGTAGGTAGGGTAGGGTAGGTAGAGTTGGGTAGATAGTGTTAGGTAGGGTAGATGAATGTTTGGTGTTTTTATGGCAAAACAAAGTTTGCCGGGTCAGCTAGTATATATATATATGTTTTTTTTTATTATTTAATAATTATTAAAACAAGCAAGTATTACACCCATGACCAATCCCAACTGACGGCGCCCGTTCACGAACATGACGCATGATTCGGCACCACCCAGCTCAACCTTCATGAAGGAAACCGAATGATCGAACTCTCAACCACAGCCACCATCAAAGAGACATTTGAGAAAGCATGACACACTCTCAACTGGCAGGGCATTCTTAGTGATTCGTGAAAAAAACATTAAAAGCTTAGTCCAATAACGTCTAAATTATATTTATTTTTATTTCTTTGGGATATTAATAACATTTTATTTTTTTCTTGTAATAAATAACTGCTTTTTCCCAGTCTGTGCGATGTTTTCCACATATGCCGTATATCAAGGTTCTTGTAACTTTTCCATCGTATTTCTCTACGTAAATGCTTGCTGCTAATCCTATGTTAAAAAAGATTGTTTCTAAATCATGAACAATCTCTTTGGTCAATATTCAACATTCAAAGTCATTCAGACTATTGTTTTTTCGAATTCTGTGTCAGTGTCAAGTGACTGTAAAAACTGTGTAAAACTGTGATATCGGATAAATTACCTAAAACTATATAAAGTTTCTATCCATAATAAGTGTTAACTACACTAGTGGAATCCACCGTGCTTCTAAGTAAGTCAATCTTCAAAAGGGTTTGGGCGCAGGATCACAATGGAAACTTTAACGGGTAAAGTTCAAATTGGTTTGTTAGAAGGAAAAAGCAACTGGGATACCTGGAAATACAAAGTAACATGCCTGCTTCGCTCCGTTCCGCAAGTTTTCGAGGCAGTTACTGGCTCGTTCTTGGAACCCGCTGCCCCGCCCCCTGAATGTGGAGATGCCGCGTTGGGTACGTACAATATGAACTTAGAGAAATTTGTAAAAGCCGACGCGAGCGCCCTTTTGATTCTAACTACCAATATGAAAGAAGAGACTCTGAGAAAGGTCATGAGGTATTCGAAAGCCCGAGACGTATGGCTCGAACTACATAGACTGTTTGATGGGGTTGATGAAGATAAAACGTACAACCTCTGTATGACGTTCTTCAGTCACCGAAAAGATGCAGCTGATGACATAGCCACACATCTGTCGAAATTGAAAAATATATGGACGCAGCTTAACCAGGAGTTAAAAAGGATAATAATAGGGAATTACCAGAATTGCTACTTATATGCAAAATTCTCGACACCGTCAACGAAACCTTTTTCTCATTCAGAAGCAGCTGGCTATTAACACCAAAAGCAGATCGTACCATTTAAAGTCTAACGAGTCATTTATGTGCATTTGAGCGAGCACTGAAGAGTAACGACGTACATCATCAGGAGGCTCTCAGCTCAAGTGCAAACATGTCTACAAATAAGAGGACAAAAAGTTGAAATGTAACTACTGTCAGGGTATCGGTCATCGCGTGAAAAACTGTATCAAGTGGATCAAAGATGGCCAGCCCCCGAAGAGCAGTAACCCACAATCAACGCCTTCTACAACAAATGCCGCTAACATGATCATAATGTCAATCGAAAATCGAGAAGTTTACACAGTCGACTGTGATACCGAGAGTTGGTACGTCGACAACGGCGCCACGAGCCACGTGACGAACCGGGCTGATCTATTCCAAAATTTTGAACACTTTGATGAGATCCGAACTGTAACAACAGCTAATGGCAATGCAATTCGTGCTAAAGGCAAAGGGTCAGTGATGCTCACAACTAAAGTAAGAAGGAAAGAACTGCGTATTACCCTACAAGACGTTTGGTATGTTCCAGCCATTAACAAGAATCTTTGCTCCACGACCGCGTTCCAAACAGCTTGTTCTCATCTACGACAACAGAATGCACCGTCTTTGGCAACGGAGAAGTGAGCTTGATAGGAAAACGACAAATACAAGGAGGACTTTATAAACGAAACGTTGATAACGTCACGCCTGTGAATCCTCCCACAGTTTATTTGACGTCTACAACTATGCAACTTTTTCATGAGAGACTCGCACATCAAAATAAGAGGCATGTCAAAGCTACAGTTAAACGCGAACTAGGGCTAGATCTTCCTCTAGACAAGGAGTCATGTGAAGGCTGCATTTATGGGAAAGCCCATAGACAAAAATTCGGTACGAGAACGAGAGCAACAGCGCCTGGAGAACTCGTACATACCGATGTTTGTGGACCATTTCAACCTAGTTTCTCTAAATATAAGTACTATGTTCTGTTTAAGGATGATTACACAGGATATCGCATGGTGTACTTCCTGAGAAAGAAATCTGAGATTAAGGATAAACTTCTCCTAATGCTCACCCAATGCAAGACTACTGGGCATACTATAAAGTGCTTGCTAAGCGACAATGGTGGTGAATTTGACAACAAAACCATAAAACAGATACTAGACTCCCATGGAATACAGCAAAGACTCGTCACGCCATACACGCCTGAACAGAATGGAGTAAGCGAACGAGAGAACAGGACACTGGTTGAAACAGCGAGATCTATGATGTATGCGCACGAAACAATACGTCAAGAGCTTTGGGCTGAACTTATTAACACAGCCGCATACATCCTAAACCGGACAGGTCCAACTAACATAAACGACAAGTCAACGTATGAACTTTGGTGTGAAAAAAAAACAATAATCAAGCATCTGCGAATCATTGGATGCACTGCCTACGTCCACATCCCAAAGCAAAAACGAAAAAAACTCGATAAGAAAGCTATCAAAGGTACGGTAATCGGTTACGACGAAGATTGCTATCGTGTGTGGATCACTGACGGACAGAGAAACACGCTCGTCCGTTCGCGTGATGTAAAATTTGACGAGAAACCTCTTCCTACCAAAGAGATAAACTCGCCGTGTAACGAAGCAGACTCGAATTTGAGGGAGTATGATGTGAAGCTGTCATTAGACGCTATCGGCAACGATGAACAAACTCCCAGGATACATCGGAATGAATCTTATCGTGGTCTAGAGGGAGAGATTGAGCATGTGGATCCAGCTCTAGTAGACCACAATAGTAATCAGAGAGAACAGGTTCAGCAAAACGTCCATGAACCTCCTCAAATTGATGATCCGAATTCAGAGGAATTTCACGACGCAGAATCTCTCGACAATGAATCTCGTTACAATCTCCGTGACCGAAGCCAAATGAGACGTCCTAAAAGATTTGACGACTACGTTTGCGTTACTGAAACGTATCCTACTATTTTTTCCGATGCGATAAGTCGCGACGATCATGACGAATATCTAAAGGCGATGGATAGTGAAATAAAATCACTAAAGGACCTGAACGTATGGACGCCCTGTATGTTGCCAAAAGACAAGAAAGCTCTTCCCTGCAAATGGGTTTATCGGATTAAAAGGAATCCAAATGGCTCGATCGACAAATACAAGGCTCGACTCATTGTCGAGGGCTACAAGCGGAGGAAAGGCCTGGACTATGATCAGACATTTAGTCCTGTCGCTCGTCTTGCAACAATAAGAGCTCTATTGGGTGTTACCGCACAAGAAAACCCTGCACCTAGTACAATTTGATGTTTGTACAGCGTTTCTCAAAGGACAACTGAAAGAAGAAATATATGTAAAACAACCGGATGGGTATATTGACGGAACATCGAATGTTTTGAAGCTTAAACGAAGCTTATATGGTTTAAAGCAGGCTCCGAGGTGCTGGAACTCTTGTTTCGAACGAATATTATTAGATATGGACTTCAAGCAGTGGTTGTCTGTATACCAAAAACATAAATGGTAAGAAGCTGCTTATCACACTGTACGTCGACGATGGACTAGTAGCTGCCACTGATGAAGACCTGGCAAACTCCTTTCTTATGGATTTAAAGCAACGATTGCAGATTACTACGAAATCCGCATCGTACTATCTTGGACTTCAAATATCCAGAGAAAAGGATGGCTCAATTTTTATTAGCCAAGAAGCCTACGCAACGAAAATTTTAGAACGGTTTGGAATGGCTGAATGTAATCCCATCAGCACACCAACTGATAAAGAAACTTTTCAATCAGGGAAAGCTCTTATTAAGAAAGCAGAGACCTTTCCTTATCGAGAAGCCGTCGGTGATCTCGCATATTTAATGGTTGGAACACGTCCAGACATTGCTTATGCAATAGGAGTTGCTTCCAGAAAGCTGGAATCTCCCACAAATGAAGACTGGCTTAAAGGGAAGAGGATCATGCGCTATATCAAGGGTACATGTTCCTACGGCATAAGGTACAAAGCACAGCATTTACCCGGATTGCTAGAAGGCTTTAGTGATGCAGATCACGGAGGTGGTCAAGAAACTGGACGATCTACTACAGGAGTGATGTGTCGTTTCGCTGGCGGCGCAGTTTCTTGGATGAGCCAGCGACAAGCAACGGTTGCTATCTCTACTAATGAGGCTGAACTCGTTGCAGCTAGTGAAGCAGCCAGAGAACTCGTTTGGCTCACAAGAGTCATACAAGATCTGACTAAACTTACGAAAACTCCGACTCTACATGGACAACGAAGCGGCTGTTCGATTAGCCCACAATCCCGAGTTGCATAAAAGGACAAAACACATCCGCATACGCCAATTTTATGTAAGAGAACTAGTCTCCGAAGGTGAAATCGAGTTGTACGAATTGGCACTGCAGACCAAGTGGCCGACATCTTTACCAAGGGTTTACCGAGGCCAACTTTCTCGTCCCTTTGTGGTGGACTGGTACTTACTGTGGTGGAGTGTTGAATAAGGGAAAGTGTTAAAAAAGATTGTTTCTAAATCATGAACAATCTCTTTGGTCAATATTCAACATTCAAAGTCATTCAGACTATTGTTTTTTCGAATTCTGTGTCAGTGTCAAGTGACTGTAAAAACTGTGTAAAATTGTGATGTCGGATAAATTACCTAAAACTATATAAAGTTTCTATCCACAATAAGTGTTAACTACACTAGTTGAATCCACCGTGCTTCTAAGTAAGTCAATCTTCAATACCCTAATCCTAACAGTTCGTTGAAAAACTGAAGCAAACAGGAAAATGGTGCAAAAACTTGAGTAGGATAGTACCGTAAATATAATTTTTCATCTTTTTAATCGATATTGTCAGCCATTTGCCATGTAACCGCGCTGATAGATGTTATAACGACGTGGAACTCACCGGCCTGTCTTGCCTTTTATTTTTGACTAGCGGACGCCTCGCGGTTTCACCCGCGTAGCTCCCGTTCCTGTGGGAATACAGGGATAAATGTGTCTGAAATGGTCTGAAGAGGAAATAACCAGCCAGTATGAGTAACCTGTTCAGTCAGTGCACGCATTTGTAACCGTGCAGCTCATCAGATTTAGCATCTGTTCGGAACAAAATACGCTTTTTTAAGGTTCAAAGAATTATTTAATGGGTACCTTTTCAATTGATTTCTTTATGCAAAAAGGCAGGCTTCCAAAGTCGGTAGCATTGTTTAAATAAAGAATACAGTACCTGGGCGACCGAGCTCAGCTCGGGTGAAAATAGAGAAAACGACGTTTTCTAAAAATTAAACCTAGCTAGATCGATTTATCGCCCCCGAAACCCCTGCATACAAAATTTCATGAAAATCGTTGGAGCCGTTTCCGAGATTCAGATTATATATACATAAACACATCAACACGGTCTAGGGATATTTTTAAAAAAGTGAATTACTATCAATGTGTTAATTATTTATATGACATGTATATATTTAGAAGATACGTTATTTAATATTATACCATTTTTTAATAATGGTTAAGGTACATCGATTAAAATTTCAGGATTTTATGGAAAAAAAATGAAGCATAGACGGAAACCGTATATGAATTAACTTTTAATTTATGAGTAAAAACTGAAAAAAATAGAAAAATCATTTAATTTGTGTTTATAAACTTGAAGTTAGTAGTCTGAGAAAGCGCCCATGATGTTCATAACACATCGGCAACGATTCGGCATGCTCAGAACAAGGTTGTCAATGTCTTGCTGCGGAATATTGTCCCATGTCCTTCTGAGGTGCGCAAAAAGTTGATCTTCTGTAGCCAGATTTTCAGGAACTTCCTTCAGAGCTCTTCTTTGCAGCATATCCCACGCATGCTCAATGGGATTTAGATCTGGCGATTGAGCAGGCCAGTCTAAGGCCCTAACATTGTGTGTATGTAACCAAGCTGCTACCGTTCTCGCCGTGTGTGCCCGGGCATTGTCGTGCATGAGCAGGAAATCTTGCCCCATTTGTGTTCTGTGGGGCAAGATTACGGGCCCCAGCACCTGTTGGACGTATCGTTCTGCCGTCATATTGCCCCGCACCCAAACGAGATCCGTCCGTCCTCCAAGACGAATTCCTGCCCAAACCGTAATTGTTCCTACTTGGTATGGGTGAACTTCCTGAGGGTTCTGAAGACGGCTCCATCGTCCAGGAACTCGCACCTGGATTCATACGTGAACAGCACATTGGACCATTGCTCACGGCCCCAGTCCACGTGGTTCCGAACCCATTCTAATCGTCGTCCACGATTGCCTCTCCGTAAAGGTGGGACCCGGAGTGGTCTACGAGAGCGTAGATTGCTTTCATGCAGTCGCCTTCTTACTGTTTGGTCACTCAAGCACTTGGTGTTCCACTCGCAGCCTTTGGACCAATTGAGTCGCCGTTGCATTTGGTTGAGCTCGCGCAGTAATTTGCAAAAATCGGTCTTGTCTGGGGGTAGTGATGCGACTTGGCCCCCGGTGCCTCTCCGCTACTTCACCTGTGGCACGACAGCGTGTCCACAATCTTGAAATTACATTTTGGTGGGTCCCTATGGCCTCAGCAACATTACGCTGAACAGACTCAGCTTCCACCATTCCCACAGCTCGTAACATCTCCACCCTCGTCAAATGTTGGCGTTGCATGGCTACAAGACCTCAATTTTAACTTTATCTTTCGTTTAAAAATGAAAAAAAAAACTGTAACTAAACGTAATTCGTATTGTTTTCTAAATTTCGCACGAATGAAAATTCCACGAATGAGAAATCAAGACATTTTTATGCCACCGAAACAAAAGAATTATCAAAAATTTGAATTTGGAATTAGTCTGAGATAAATTACAAACAAATCGGTGTATAAAAGATTCCAATGCGGCCAGTACTTTTCGAGTTATTTAATTGAGTATGAAATATCCCTAGACCGTGTTGATGTGTGTATATACAAGAAATGCTCGTATAAACATATTAGATAATATATAAGCAATATGAACTACCTTTACCTTGTAGGTACTTAGTTTTCTGTTCCTTCTTCTTATCTATTTATTAAATATACCTTATCAAAATGATAAATAAATGAATTAGGAAGCCTACTTACTAAGGTAATCAAAGTAAACTTGTATTACTAGATGGTTTTATAATCTACAAAGTACGACAAACTTCAAGCTCTTTATTTTCCATTTATTCCCATTATCCCAAAAATGTGAATAACAAACGCTTTGCATAATCCAATATTTTTAGGTAACATTATATTATTAATAAGCATTTTTAGTCCCTTGATATATTTAGATATGTCTAAATAAACTGTCTTAATTTCCACCGAGCCAGGGGTACCTACTACGCCAGCAATATCCGGCCGTCTCATTATGAAGCTCGTTGTCTTGAGACTCTGTTCCGGCCCAGATCCGACGCCTAGCGAGTGGCGCCACATCAAATGCATAATACTGCACCGATGAGCCGAGAACAATTTACTCATATTGCTGGCGTACTTTCTATTAAGGTTTTACCCTTGGCTTTATTAGGAATGTACCTACTAAGTTGTTTGGGTGCTCCGCTCTTATTATCTTATGAAAGCACCGGCATTGCAATTAAGTTCTATTGAACATGAGCAATCAACATTTATACCTGCATATAGAACTTACAGCGAGCATCAATGCGGCACTTAACTGTAGTGCTCCCACTCTTGCCTAGTACCCACCTGCATTAGTAGTACAGCAAGCAAATTCCCAAACGTGTAGCGCTGGCTTAATTCACGCAAGAAATCTTCTTCTTTTTCATAGCAAGTCTTTAGAGTGCTCTCTAAAGACTTGCTACGAAAAACTCCCAACCGCTTCGCCACTTGCGCAATTTATGACGGTAGTTAGGCCAACGCAGCGCCTCTGTTACCGCAAACAGGTAGGAGCCGTTGTAGCGACGGACACCCCTCCCCCCGCATTGCTCTACCAACATGGCCACCGAGGGGTTGGACAAAAGAAATAATGAGGGTCTATTTTAAGTAGTAGGTTTGCAGCCAAAGCAATATACAAGCGAGTTGAAGACGCGACGCGAATGCCTGATGGACTTTAATTACAGCGGCAGAAGCAACGTGGAAGCAATTGCCTGGCTGGTGTATTAGCATAATCATATTGTAGCCCTGCCGTGGTTAATTGATGTGAAATTGCTGATTTACGGTGCCAATTTTAGAGCAGTGCACATACTTTAATCTCAGTCATAATCATTTCAATATTACAGGGGTCGTTTAGCAATACGATCTCCCGGTCCTTGGGTTTTATTCGTCTATGTAAAAATATTGATTTCGATAAAATGACTCAGATGAACCTTATTTTTATTCGTCGTAAGCGTAACAGAGCTCCGGTTGCTTTTAAAGTATAAAACTGAAATGATTTTGCCAAAGTTATAGAGAAATTATGTGTGTGTTCAGCCTACAGGCTGAGGACATAAATAAAAACGTTAACGGCAAGATAGTTTTCTTCGGCAACCCTAAGTTTGAGAGATTTATAGCCGATTTATCAGTATAAGAATATTTGGTTAGTAAAGTCTTTTTAACCGATTTCAAAAAAAGGAGGAGGGCAAGAATTCGTCGGTTTTTTTTTTTTTTTTTTTATTTTCCCCGATTACTCAAAGACGCCTGGACCGATTTCAAAAATTCTTCTTTTGTTTTGAAGGGTATACTTCCTAGTTGGTCCCATAGTCATCAGGTCAGGATCTGATGATGGGATCCTAGTGCAATCGAGGGAACTCCTCAAATATTATAGGCATACATATAGTGATTTTGGTATTTTCATCAACAATGCAATCACATGCACTCAGAAAGTATAATTTGGTGAAGTGGAACTGATGAAGAAGACCAAAGAAAGTTATTTTTTGCTTTGTAGTTTTTTGTTCTGGAAGTCGGTTTGATTTTTTGTTATTATTTTACGAGTTGATTTATGAAAAGGTTCATTGTGGAATGAATAATTGGGAGTTCATTTTGGGTCGCTGATTCTCAGTAAGATAATGAGCAACGGATATAATTAGTAACCGACGAAAAAAAAGGATGAGGTTCTCAATTCGACATGTATTTTATATTTTATTTAATGATGTAATTATTTTTTCAAAACACTTTTTTTACAAAAAAATACTGCCGACTTCCAAATAAAAAAACTACAAAGTGAAAAATTGCTTTATTTTGGAAGTCAGTGTCTTTCGTAGGAACCATTATTTATCGTAATGGTCACGCGTTATGGAGTTTTTTTTTTCACTTTTTGGTTGTATCTACCTAAAAGGCAAGTTGTTTAGTTGATACCTATAACGCCAGAATAGATTACCCGAATATCACTAAATTTGAACATAACCGGTGAAATGAGAGATCTGCGTACGGGAACACGCAGATGGCGTGATGTGTTTTTAAATGGTATAAACAATAAACAGACATTCTGGAGGATGTCTTCAAGGTTCTGGACTGGAGAGGGCTAGGCATCAAAGTCAATGGCGAGTACATCACTCACCTTCGGTTTGCCGACGATATAGTGGTCATGGCTGAGACTTTGGAGGACCTCAATATAATGCTCTATGACCTCAGTAGAGCTTCCGAAAGAGTGGGTCTTAGGATGAACATGGACAAAACCAAGGTGATGTTGAATGCCCATGTTACACACACTCCTATCATGTTCGGAGACTCTACACTCGAAGTTGTGGATGACTATGTCTACCTGGGACAAACGATCCAGTTGGGTAGGGCCAACTTCGAGTAAGAGGTCAACCGTCGAATCCGACTCGGCTGGGCACCGTTCGGCAAGTTGCGCGGTATCTTCACGTCCAACTTACCACAGTGTCTCAAGACGAAAGTCCACCAGTGTGTGTTGCCAGTTATGACCTATGGCTCTGAGACGTGGTCGCTCACAATGGGCCTCATCAGAAAGCTTACAGTCACCCAAAGGGCAATGGAGAGGGTTATGCTCGGAGTTTCCTGGCGTGATCGAATTAGAAATGTAGAGATCCGCAAGAGAACCAGGGTTACCGACATAGCCCGAAGAATTGCCAAACTTAAATGGCAGTGGGCAGGGCACATTGCTCGCAGAACGGATGGCCGATGGGGCAGAAAGGTTCTGGAGTGGCGACCGCAAACCGGAAGACGTTGCGTTGGAAGGCCTCTCACCAGGTGGACCGATGACCTGGTGAAGGTTGCGGGGATCCGCTGGATGCGGGACGCACGGCACCGGTCAATGTGGCGACGCTTGTAGGAGGCCTATGTCCTGCAGTGGACCTCTTTCGGCTGATATGATGATATGATGATGATGATGATTGAAGAGTACTTCTTCGAAGTTCATCATCAGATCTCCACCAAATTAAAATGGGACCAAATTCAAAACACACATTTTCAAACAAAAAAGAATTTTCCAAATCGGTCCACAATTGACGGAAATGTCTGTGAACATACACAAAACAAAAAAAATATAACAAACATGAAGTCGAACATAGAACCTCCTCCTTTTTAGAAAGTCGGTTATAAATACAACTTTACATACGTATTCATGCATATTTATATGGGACCTTAATACGGCGAACAGAAACACTTCGATAGCTTTTTTTGATGAATAGATGCAAATTCCGAGTCCGTGGGAAAAATGATGAGATTCTTATTGTTCCCTGAGTGTATTTTAAATTCAAATCTGACAGAGGAGAGTTTTTGGACGCCACCTTGGAAAATAATACAAGAAGACTTGAGTTGCGGGAGGTGAATATAAATTGTGACAGTTTTATCCCGGTTCTCTTGAAAAAGAAAATTACAAAAAAAAATGCTAGGTGCTGACGGTTATAACCCGCGCGGTCCTGTGGGATTACTATTTCACGAGACCGTGCGTAAAACTGTGTGTATGTCTGTAAAAGGTAATCTCTGGAAATTGTAATCCAATAGCGAAAAGTTTTCACAGGGTACTTTTAGTCCAGGAAAAATGTAGGTACGGTTCTCTAGGATAGGCCACAGGATTGAAACTGGAAAGTGCAACTAGTTTCTATCTTTTTGATTTTCCAACCTTGTCATTTGAAAAGTGCCTGATAATAGTTTAATTGAAATAAATGTTTTTAATTTGAGTTTGAAAATAATTCTGATTCATCATCACTGCCGGACATAGGCCTGCCCCAGGCATCCCCATATTTTCCGATCCCGTGCGTCTCGCAACCAACGCCTTCCCGCAACCTGTGAGTGGAAGGCCTTCCAACGCATCGTCTACCGGTTCGCGGTCGCCATTCCAGAACTTTTCGGTCCCATCGGCCATCCGTTCTGCGAACAATGTGCCCTGCCCACTGCCATTTAAGATTTGCAATTCTTCGGGCTATTTCGGTAACTTTGGTTCTCCTGTGGATATCCTTATTTCTGACGTGATCACGCAAGGAAACTCCGAGCGTAGTCCTTTCCATTGCCCTTTGGGTGACTTTAAGCTTTGTGATAAGGCCCATTATGATCACTGGTAACAAAAACTGGTCACAGACTTTTGTCTTGAGACACTGTGGTAAATTGGACGAGAAGATACAGTGCAACTTCCCTAACGCCGCCCAGCCGAGTCGGATTCGACGGTTGACCTCTTTCTCGAAGTTCGACCTACCCCTGAACCGTTTTGGAATTCTGGTTAATTTATTAATATTCGTAACACATGCAAGTGTTTCTGTTAGTTGATGCCTTAGGTAAGACATATGTTGTTTTGTATATTTATAGACCGTTTACAACCTGTATAGATGGACAGATAGACTGGACGATACTAAAAGGGTTCCATTTTAGGCGTTTGGCTAGGGGACCCCAAAAGCACCAGGAGTATTCGTTATTATCTTATCTTAAATACTCTATATCTAAAAAAAATTGTTCATATTTGAAATATTCTAAACAATTGAAAACATACTTAAACTCACGGTTTTTTCATGAGAAAAAAAAGGGAAGTGATAAGCAGACATTACAGAACGCAATCCGCTACGATTCTTACATACTTACTTTGCTTCACTTACGTTCATACATCTAGTCATACATGCACGCCAGTTATGAGTACTGCGCACCTGGCTTTTCTGAATAACATCACCGATAAGGTTTATTCAAGTCCTTCTAGGATGTACGCAAAACGCAAGGACCGGTCTCGGCGTTTACACTTACGTCTGCATTGTAAATAACTTTTGTTAGTCGCCTTTCATTTATCCTCTCAACATGCCCAAACCATCTTAGCATACTCTTTTAAATTTTTGTCATATTTAAAAACACAGCACTAAATGAGAGGTTTTTTCATTTTCAATGCGGACAAATAAATACCTTTCTATGTTCGTACTGGTAACTGCAACGGCGTTCGGCATGAACTAACATTCAATTAAACTCCATACAAACTCATTAACGGGTTACCCGTTTTTGATTGATTTAATTGCATAAAATACAAGAATAATCAGTCAACTGGCAAGTTCCCGACGAATACATTACTATCGCAACCGCTACCAGCCAGTTAAATTTTTCAGCATTAAACCCAGCTGAAGCTATAAGAAATTGTCCTCGGGAAAATTCATATATTTTATCCTTTATTTTGCATAGCAAAAACATATTTTTTCAGAAAATCTGAAACTATCACGAAACAGCACTAAAATTGTGGGAGATTTATTTAATTATTTTGATAAATGATCGTTTTGAATATTATCTGTTTGTAATCTGAACTGCTATTAGTCATACGTTATTAATTTCAAAGGTCAGATTAGATATATAGAAGAGTTTAAACATGACACCGGTCACATTTATCGTGAACTCATCTTCATCTTCAAGCCCATACGGGCTAGTTTATTTGGGGTCGGCACTAAATTACTTCTTCTTCTTTCTTTTTACAAGCAGAATGAACGACCCTCACGTTCACTCAATATCAATTGTCCAATTCATATTCAAATAAACTGCGCAAAATCTCCTGGTTAAAGAGAAAAATCATCATCATCATCATTTCAGCCGAAAGACGTCCACTGCTGGACATAGGCCTCCCCCAGAAAAATGTTGATAAATAATAAAGTTAATAGGCGTTTATCGGCGGGCAGCGACGGGCATTATCCCAAGCGATCGCTGAGATCCATATTAATCACCAGGGACTCCGTAAATCGTTCAATGTCGTCTGCAGGCGTATTGAGTGCGAATCGTGCGACACTGTCACGACTATTTTGTCGCGCTATAAATTAATGTAGAAAAACAAACAGTTCAATAAAACGTTTAAAATAAGCGTGAAAAGTATTTAATTGCGCTTTCAGACAAGCAAAATATGATATTTATAGTAGGTACTTATTTATAATCTTGCATTACCAATTTTAGGCAGATTTGGCTTAACCTAATTATCTGGAAAACGGTTCTGAATTTAAAAAAACAAATAATGTACGACATATTTTTCAGAGCGCTCCACTCACTGAAAAACACTCTTAGATTTGAGGCCAAATATTGTTAATTTACCTTATAACAGATGTAACCTTTTTACTTATTAACTATTTTTCTGTAGTACTCACTTAATTGTATTATGCTCCCAATACTTGATACTTATTCTTGTTTTGTAGTAACTCGAGGGGAATGTTGCTGTTAGCCGAAATACGGGCTATGCCGAGTTCGGCTACAGACGCTAATCTCTTTACCAAAATTGAAATTACTGCCACATTGCCATTGTAAAGTATTATTAAGTTTTTGAAAAAAAAACACATATTCTAATTACAGCAGTTTCTTCTCACGCTGGTTAAAATCTCTGGCTCCTTGTTCTTCTGAAAACCTACAACGGCTTCGCGGCTAACTCAGGCGTAGATAACGAGACGATCTTGACGCCGATTTTAGGGTATTCAAATCAATATCTATCAATATTTCATTTATGTTCTCTTTACAATGGTTGCCTTAAAATTAACATTACAACCAATGCTTAATCTATAATACACCATTGCAAGAGACTGGTGCCTGAAGTAAATTTTTCAAAAAAAACCTGCGATGTATTGGTCTATAACAGCTCAAGATTACGAAACGACATTGACTACATCATCATATACCAGCAAGGAGATTGTGATCGAACGCGAGCTTATGACTCTGATATTATTCAAAAGAAGTATTTTATATTATGTTTGTAAAAGATAAACTCTAGAAGAATTCACGGTTAAAAATCTTTATTTCTCAAAAGAATTACAATGGCATTCACTTACATGAGGAAATTACATATCTAAACAATTTAAGTTATTTTGAGCTTACTTACAGGACAAAAAAGTAACAAATCAAAAAATTATCGCCGATCGTTTATTTGAATTTAATTACTTAAATCAATTTACAATAATGCTTTTACTGATAGAAAGTGGCACTAGCCTTAGTATTATAAATGTGCCTACGTAAACACGCGTCCGGACTACAGAACCCTTATTACGTGATCCGACACGCATTTGAACAGTTATATAATCACGCGCACAAACAGCTATTTTTATCTTCTCAAGAGTCGCACTATAAACCCTTTTCTTTACTTGACAAGCGAGCACCGAGAGAGCTTTAGTTTTTCTTAGTACGACACTTTATGGAATTTTTAAAAGTTTCAGCAAAAAAATATCGCCTGCAAATCTCGCAATTAGTGCGATGAGGACGGGAGAGATTTGTAGCCTTGCTTTTACTTTATACAGATGACTTTTCCCTCCTCATCAAGTCGTAAAAACTGTTGCCTGGGCTTCGGTGAATAGGAAAATTATTCTTAGCTACGCCATTAGGCTCATAAGTACTATGAAATAGTTCGTAGTTTAGCGATCGATATGTCTGTAGGTCGTGCATTACTGCCCGCTCGAGACCAATAGGTGTTTTATGAGGCTATAAGCATCAAACTTGCTAGTGCCATGGAGGCCTTCAGGAACGTAAGTGATTGGCTACATTTACGTACTCTCTGTGTAAGTAGTGTTAACAAATGAAATGGGAAAAGTTAGGTTGTCTACTTTCATAAGTGGCACACGTAATTGCAAATAGATTGGTTTTGTCCACATACCGAATGGTCTGACCATTCAAAGTCAAAGTCAAATATATTTATTTGAACTAGTGAAAACTACAACGACTTTTGAACGTCAATAATTAAAATTTACAACTTATAAAAATGTATTCTACCATGCATTCGGAAAAGTAGCTTGTTATGGAGAAGAATGCACAAGAGACACCATACTAAAATTAAAAAAAAAAGTTAAAAAAAAACATTAACATCCGAAACAGTTAAGTTGTGACCAATCCCTACTGACGGCACCCGTTCACGAACATGACGCATGAACCGGCACCACCCAGCTCAACCATCATGAAGGGAACCGAATGATCCAACACACGTGCCACTATCAGAGAGACATTTGAGAGAACACGACACACTCAACTGACAGGGCATTCTTAGTGATTCGTGAAAAAACATTAAAAGCGTAGTTCAATAACGTCTAAATTATATTTATTTTTGTTTCTTTGGGATATAAATAACATATAAGTTTTTAAACAGCCATGGTCACTAACACTAATATTAACATTATAAGCGGGATATTTACCATGTTTACTGTTTATAGCGAGTCAGTTTATCCGTGATCATGAGCTCCGTGCTTGCAACAGCACCGAAATATCGGAAACTCGCTACAAACAGTAAACATGGTAAATATCCCGCTTATAATGTTAATATTAGTATAAATAACATTTTATTTTTTCCTTGTAATAAATAACTGCTTTTGCCCAGTCTGTGCGATGTTTTCCACATAGGCCGTATATCAAGGTTCTTGTAACTTTTCCATCGTATTTCTCTACGTAAATGCTTGCTGCTAATCCTTATCCTAACTGTTCGTTGAAAAACTGAAGCAAACTGGAGAATGGTGCAAAAACTTGAGTAGGAAAGTACCGTAAATATTATTTTCCATCTTTGTAATCGATATTGTCATCCATTTGCCACGTAACCGCTCTGATGGATGTTATATCGACGAGGAACTCACCGGCCTGTCTCGTCTTTTTATTTTTGACTAGCGGACGCCTCGCGGTTTTACCCGCGTAGTTCCTGTTCCCGTGAGAATACAGGGATAAAAGTAGCCTATGTCACCCGGAGATAGTGTATCTTCCCAACGGTGAAAGATTTTTTGAAATCGGTCTAGTAGTTTTTAAGTTCATTCGTTACATACTAAAATACAAATCTTTCCTCTTTATAATAATATATATTACTAGCTGACCCCCGGGGCTTCGCTCCCGTTAACTGGCTATCTACCTACCCTGCCCACCCTGACTTCCCTGCCTACCCTGCCTACCCTGCCTACCCGGCCTACCCTGCCTTCCCTGCCTATCCTGCCTATCTAGCCTATCCTGCCTACCCTGCCTTTCCTGCCAACTCTGTCTACCCTGCTAACCCTGACTGACATGTCTACCCTGCCGAGCCTGCCTACCCTGCCTAGCCTGCCTATCCTGCCTTTCCTGCCTATCCTGCCTTTCCTGACTTCCCTGCCTACCCTGCCTACCCTGCCTACCCGGCCTACCCTGCCTTCCCTGCCTATCCTGCCTATCTAGCCTATCCTGCCTACCCTGCCTTTCCTGCCAACTCTGTCTACCCTGCTAACCCTGACTGACATGTCTACCCTGCCGAGCCTGCCTACCCTGCCTAGCCTGCCTATCCTGCCTTTCCTGCCTATCCTGCCTTTCCTGCCTATCCTGCCTTCCCTGCCTACCCTGCTAACCCTGACTGCCATGCCTAGCCTGCCTAGCCTGCCTAGCCTGCCTAGCCTGCCTAGCCTGCCTAGCCTGCCTAGCCTGCCTAGCCTGCCTAGCCTGCCTAGCCTGCCTAGCCTGCCTAGCCTGCCTAGCCTGCCTAGCCTGCCTAGCCTGCCTAGCCTGCCTAGCCTGCCTAGCCTGCCTAGCCTGCCTAGCCTGCCTAGCCTGCCTAGCCTGCCTAGCCTGCCTAGCCTGCCTAGCCTGCCTAGCCTGCCTAGCCTGCCTAGCCTGCCTAGCCTGCCTAGCCTGCCTAGCCTGCCTAGCCTGCCTAGCCTGCCTAGCCTGCCTAGCCTGCCTAGCCTGCCTAGCCTGCCTAGCCTGCCTAGCCTGCCTAGCCTGCCTAGCCTGCCTAGCCTGCCTAGCCTGCCTAGCCTGCCTAGCCTGCCTAGCCTGCCTAGCCTGCCTAGCCTGCCTAGCCTGCCTACCCTGCCTACCCTGCCTACCCTGCCTACCCTGCCTAGCCTGCTAACCCTGACTGCCATGCCTACCCTGCCTACTCTGCCTGCCCTGCCTTCCCTGCCTATCCTGCCTACCCTGCCTACTATGCCTACCTTGCCTACCCTGCCTACCCTGCCTTCCCTGCCTACCCTGCCAACCTTGTCTAACCTGCCTACCCTGCCTACCCAGCCTAACCTGCCTACCCTGCCTACCATGCCTACGCTGCCTACCCTGCCTAACCTGCCTACCCTGCCAACCATGCCTACTCTGCCTACCCTGCCAACCCTGCCTACTCTGCCTATCCTGCCTACTCTGCCTACTCTGCCTACCCTGCCAACCATGCCTATCCTGTCTACCTGGCCAACCCCGCCTACCATGCCTACCCTGCTTACCCTACTTACCTACTATTTTTATCTATCATCAATGGTTTTCTCAGCGCACGCCAAAGAATGAATATTATAGGCAACATTTTCCTACCTTGGGTTACATTATTGCAATTTTAATAAGGATCTCTAATTTTTTTGAAAATTTATTATAGCCTATGACACTCAGGAATAATGTAGCTTTCTACTGGTGAAAGAATTTTCAAAATCGGTTCAGTAGATCCAGAGATTACCCCTTACAACGTCACAAACTCACAAACCCACAAACTTTACCTCTTTATAATATTAGTATAGATGGTATAGAAGTATAGATATACATTTTTCGTAGTTTTGAATAGGTAGGAGTCTGCAGGTTCGATATATAAATGATTAATTATTTTATTGCTGTAAGTTGGTCTGTACAAACACTTTTTACATGTCGATCATATTTTTAAAACTAGATAAGTTCGGCGATTCCTATCTGACAACTCTGAGAAGAAAGACCGAAACAAACTCAGAGGTCACAGTCTCTTTTAAAGTCCAGACCAAATCTTGGTTAGAGCATGTGAAGACCATGTAGATTGGTGTCTGAAATGGTCTGTTGAGGAAATAACCAGCCAGTTTGAGTAACCTGTCCAGTCAGTGCACGCATTTATAACCGTGCAGCTCATCAGATTTAGCATTTGTTCGGAACAAAATACGCTTTTTTAAGCTTCAAAGAATTATTTAATGTGTACCTTTTCAATTGTTTTCTTTATGGAAAGAAAATAAAGCAGTATGAGAAGGAAAGCATGCCTATTTATCCACACTCAAACATAAGGGTTGCTTGATATTAGTAGCAATCACTTAAGTTATGGTACTTTATATGACTAGAACTGGTCTAAAGGAAGGCTTCTAGAGTCGGTAGCATTGTTTAAATAAAGAATAGTACCTAGGCGACAGAGCTCAGCTGGGGTAAAAATATAGAAACGACATTTTCTAAAAATTAAACATAGCTAGATAGATTTATCGCCCCCGAAACCGCCTGCATACTAAATTTCATGAAAATCGTTGGAGCCGTTTCCGAGATTTAGATTATATATATTGTATACAAGAATGGCTCGTTTAAAGGTATTCGAAATATATAAGCAATATGAATTATCTTTACCTTGTACTTAGTTTTCTGTCAAAATCAAAATCATTTTTTTTGTTTCACATAGGCCTACATGGGCACTTATAAAACGTCGACAAAAGGTGCACGGTTCGGGTTGGTCGTTTCCTATGGAGAAGAACCGGCAAGAAACTCCATGGTTAAAAAATGGTTTGGTTTTACAATATTTCCATGTTACAGCATTAGTACTATGGGGGGACAACGTCGGCTTCTATTCCTTCTTCTTGTCTATTTATTAAATATACCATATCAAAACGATAAATAAATTAGGGAAGCCTAATTACTACGGTAATCAAAAAAAACTTGTATTACTAGATGGTTTTGTAATCTACAAAGTACGACAAGCTCCAAGCTCTTAATTTTCCATTTATTCTCATTATCCCAAAAATTTGAATTACTAACGCTTTGCATAATCCAATATTTTTACGTAACACAAGCATTTTCATTCCCTTGATATATGTAGATATGTCTGAATAAACTGTCTTAATTTCCCCCGAGCCAGGGGTACCTACTACGCCAGCAATATCCGGCCGTCTCATTATGAAGCTCGTTGTCTTGAGACACTGTTCCGGCCCAGATCCGACGCCTGGCGAGTGGCGCCACATCAAATGCACAATACTGCACCGATGAGCCGAGAACAATTTACTCATATTGCTGGCGTATTTTCTATTAGAAAGAAAGAAAGAAAAATGTATTTATTGGCATTCAGGTTTAAACCATGAAAGTTTTACCCTTGGCTTTATTAGGAATGTACCTACTAAGTTGTGTGGGTGCTCTGCTCTTATTATCTTATGAAAGCACCGGCATTGCAATTAAGTTCTATTGAACATAAGCAATCAACATTTATACCTGCATATAGAACTTACAGCGAGCATCAATGCGGCACTTAACTGTAGTGCTTCTGCTCTTGCCTAGTACCCACCTGCATTAGTAGTACAGCAAGCAAATGCCCAAACGTGTAGCGCTGGCTTAATTCACGCAAGAAATCTTCGCTCGAACCGTTCCCTTGAGTGCTCTCTAAAGACTTGCTACGAAAAACTCCCAACCGCTTCGCCACTTGCACAATTTATGACGGTAGTTAGGCCAACGCAGCGCCTCTGTTACCGCAAACAGGTAGGAGCCATTGTAGCGACGGTCACCCCGCCCCCCGCATTGCTCTACCAACATGGCCACCGAGGGGTTGGACAAAGGAAATAATGAGGGTCTATTTTAAGTAGTAGGTTTGCAGCCAAAGCAATATACAAGCGAGTTGAAGACGCGACGCGAATGCCTGATGAACTTTAATTACAGCGGCAGAAGCAACGTGGAAGCAATTGCCTGCCTGGTGTATTAGCATAATCATTTTGTAGCCCTGCCGTGGTTAATTGATGTGAAATTGCTGATTTACGGTGCCAATTTTAGAGCAGTGCACATACTTTAATCTCAGTCATAATCATTTCAATATTACAGGGGTCGTTTAGCAATGCGATCTCCCGGTCCTTGGGTTTTATTCGTCTATGTAAAAATATTGATTTCGATAAAATGGGTCAGATGAACCTTATTTTTATACGTCGTAAGCGTAACAGAGCTCCGGTTGCTTTTAAAGTATAAAACTGAAATGATTTTGCCAAAGTTATAGAGAAATTATGTGTGTGTTCAGCCTAAAGGCTGAGGACATAAATAAAAACGTTAACGGCAAGATAGTTTTCTTCGGCAACCCTAAGTTTGAGAGATTTATAGCCGATTTATCAGTATAAGAATATTTGGCTGTTATATATTTGATATGTATTAGTATATTAAGGTATATTGTATGTATGTATTGTATGTTATTAAGTCTAAGTAATATTATTTTTGATATTTTGTACACTGACAACCCTAAATTCTTCTACTATCATTCAGTCCATCCAAAGGTTGTCTGTAAGAGATTGCCTAGTGCGATAAGACCCCCCATTGTACACTTGTATATTTGAACGTTTGTCCTGTATGTTTTTTTTTTGTGGTGTACAATAAAGTATATAATAAATAAATAAATAAAGTCTTTTATTTTACGAGTTGATTCTGTTATGAAAATGTTCGTTGTGGAATGAATAATAGGGAGTTCATTTTGTGTCGCTGATTCTCAGTAAGATAATGAGCAACGGATATAATTATTAACCGACAAAAAAAAAAAAGGATGAGGTTCTCTGATCGATATTTATTTTTTATTTTATTTAATGATATAATTAATTTTGAAAACACTTTTTTACAAAAAAATACTGCCGACTTCCAAATAAAAAAACTACAAAGTGAAAATTAACTTTATTTTGGAAGTTGGTGTCTTTCGTAGGTACCATTTTTTTGCGTTATGGGCACACATTATGGAGATTTTTTTTTTCACTTTTTATTTGTACCTACCTAATAGGCAAGTTGTTTAGTAAGATACCTATAACGTCAGAAAAGATTACCCGAATAGCATTAATCTTGAACATAACCGGTGAAATGAGAGATCTGCGTACCCCTTAAGAGGGTACTGGTGTGATGTTATGTTATGAAATGGTATACACAATAAACAGACATGCGATTGCAGCAACCCCGAGAGATTTGCCGTTATTTATTGAAGAGTTCTTCTTCGAAGTTCTTCATCAGATCTCCACCAAATTAACATGGGATCAAATTCAAAACATACTTTTTTAAACAAATAATAATTTTCCAAATCGGTCCACAATTGTCGGAGATGTCTGTGGACATACAAAAAAAAACAAAACAAAAATAAAAATAAACATGAAGTCGAACATAGAACCTCCTGCTTTTTGGAAAGTCGGTTAAAAATACAACTTTACATCGTATTCATGCATATTTATATGGGACCTTAATACGGCGAACAGAAACACTTCGATAGCTTTTTTTGATGGATAGATGCAAATTCCGATTCCGTGGGAAAAATGATGAGATTCTTATTGTTCCCTGAGTGTATTTTAAATTTAAATCAGACAGAGGAGAGTTTTTGGACGCCACCTTGGAAAATAATACAAGAATACTTGAGTTGCGGGAGGTGAATATAAATTGTGACAGTTTTATCCCGGTTCTCTTGAAAAGGAAAATTACAAGAAAAAAGCTAGGTGCTGACTGTTATAACCCGCGCGGTCCTGTGGTATTACTATTCCACGAGGCCGAGCGTAAAACTGTCTGTATGTCTGTAAAAGGTAGTCTCTGGAAATTCTAATCTGATAGCGAAAAGTATTTCACTGGTAGTTACAACTTGTACAACTTGTTATAGACGTCGCAGGCTGCGCTTTGGAACGTGCAACTAGCTTGATCTTCTGTACTGACCAACCTTGTCATTGCAAAGGAGCCTAATAATAGTTTTATGTGGTATATTTTTTTTTAATTTGAATTTGAAAATTATTCTGATCAATTTAGTAATAACGGGTGTCTCAGAATGTTTTTCTTTTTTGATACTTAAAAAAAAATACTAGAATTAGTTAAATCTGTTTATTTACTGTTGAATTAATTAGCAGTTTTTCAATTACACCTACGACACTGTCTACCTTTCTTCCTTCTGTACTGTATTGGGCACCACTCGGTTAATTTAATGTGTGTGCGGACATATAAATACCTACCTATGTACATTAGCATAGTATTATGTACAATAGTTCACGTTGGAGTTGCCAGTGCTGCAACGGCGTTCAACGTGAACTAACATTCAATTAAAGTCCATACAAACTCATTAACGGGTAATAATTGCATAAAATACAAGAATAATCAGTCAACTGGCAAGTTCCCGACGAATACATTACTATCGCAACCGCTACCAGCCAGTAAAATTTTTCAGCATTAAACTCAGGAAAATTCATATATTTTTGATCCTTTATTTTTCATAGCAAAAACATAATTCTGCAGGAAATCTGAAACTGTCACGAAACAGCACTAATATTGTGGGCGATTTATTTAATTCTTTTGATAAATGATTGTTTTGAACATTATGTATTTGTAATATAAACTGCTATTTGTCATACGCTGTTAATTTCAAAGGTGAGACAAGATATATCGAGGCGTTTAAACATAACACCGGTCACATTGAACTTGAACATATCTTCATCCTCATGCCCGTATACTAGTTTATTTGGGGTTGGCAGAAATGTCTTCTTCATCTTTCTTTTTAATCATTATCTTAGCACCCTTGTTCTATACATTACCACTGCAGCAGATTCTTATTTCAAATCATAAAGAATTTGAATATAGAATTTTATAAAATATGTTGCTGTATTGTTAATTTTTATTTCGTAGACTAAACTGTCAACTGCCAATGACCTTATATTTTTTTAATGTTGCAAGCGCGGAACATAGTATTGTAGGTAAAGCTCAATCATAAGTGATTCGTCGAATCGATGTTACATGACTCCTCAATTAAAATCTATAGTTGTCAGCACGTAACTTGGTAATAGTCGTTAGATGCGCACAACCGCACAAGTCGTTTTTTAGGTCTCTTTGGTTACCAAGCGGGACGGATTGGTTATTCAGTTGACACAAGAATTGACAGACCAATCGCGTCGCGCCTACGTTCCGTTCTCTATATGGTGGTTGGTCAGTTCACGCACTATGCGCGAACTTACCACTACTACGCCAAAACCTTGCCAAGTTACATGCCGGGGACTATACTACATACACACACACACACAAATACACGCTTTTTTTCCATGGGGGTAGGCAGAAACTACAGAACGCCACCTGCTACGATCCTTACATACTTCTTTTGCTTCACTAACATTCATACATCTAGTCATACACACACGCCGGTTATGAGTACTGCGCAACTGGCCTTTTGAAGAACATCACCTATAAGGTCTGTGTATGTCTTTCTAGGGCGTCCCCTCCTGGCGTTTTCATTCACGTCTGCCTTGTAAATACATTTCGTTAGTCGCCATTCATTCATCCTCTCAACATGGCCAAACCATCTTAACATATTCTTTTCAATTTTAGTCACTACATCTTCTTTTAAACCACAACGTTGTCTTATTACTTCATTCCTCAACCTATCATTTAAAGTTACACCACACATACTTCGCAAGGAGCGCATTTCTACTGCATTAATCCTAATTTCATGTCTTTTTTGCCATTGTGCAACTGTTCCATTTTCGATATACTTCGATTTTCGATCAACTTTCGATCACTCAGGATACGACACTATTTATATGTAACGATAAAGTGGCAACCCCCCCAATATCAGTTTAGTCTACGAAAAAAAACAGAATGAAACAGCTCAATTAAAGATTTTTATAAATAAGGTCCATCATCTTTTATTCAGACCATCATCCACATCCTTCGTTTGTTTACTTTTCCTGTATTCTTATCCTCATTCATACAAAATCTTTCCACATCACATTTTTTTTATATGCGGTTTGTGGGTCAAGAGCAAACCCATCACGGCTTGCTCTTGACTCTAGTCTAGGTCAAAGGTGACAGAGACAGAGTCGACGATGGAGTGAGCTTACCCAGAAGAAGCCTGTTCACTCTAACTTTGAAGAGATTCGGGTTGAATGCGTTCGGAAACACAGACGCAGGTATTTTCCTCATACCTCCGCATAACGTGCCATCCGATTTTCACACAACTTTTCAGTCACCAGTGCCACTTTCAGGCCTCCTCTTATATAGTGACAAGCTACCGCCCGCGGCTCCACCCGTGTTGTATTATTACTTCTACCATTATATTTATAAATTATAAGCTGTGTTATTCTGATGTATAAGCTATATTTCTGTAAAGTTTCATCAAAATCTGTTCAGTAGTTTTTGCGTAAAAGAGTAACAAACATTCGTACATCCATCCTCAGTCCTCACACACTTTCATGTTTATAATAATAGTAGGATTTGACGTGACTTATTAATAGGAATAGTGAACCGTCACCAGTTGGTATCTCCGACACTAAAAATATTATGGCCCAGCATTTACTCCACCAATTTTTCCGTATCGAAACTATTTTACAGTCCAACAATCCGTATCAATATGCAAATGGTTTAGCAAACTAGAAAAACATTAGTCATTCACTTGTTTTTTAGTGTATGATAATAATATATTATTATTTAAATAAGTATATAAATATCAAGAAGCAGTAACCCTAGGCTTTATCAATCATTGCCATCAACATATCTATATATATAAAAAAAGGCAAAAGTGATTGACTGATGTATCAACGCACAGGCCAAACCCTTAGGGCTAGAAACTTAAAATTTCGCACACGTATTCCTTTTATGACGTAGGCATCCACTAAGGAAGGAATTTTCAAAATTCCATCCCCAAGGGGATGAAATGGGGAATAAAAGTTTGTATGAAACCTTTTATTCCTTGGACATATTTACATGAAATTTCGTATGATTTGTGTATGGCAAAAATAATGAGTTATGTATTTCAGCGTTTTCTAAAATTCAAGTTTTAAATAAACGCACAGGCCAAACCCTTAGGTCTAGAAACTTAAAATTCCGCACACGTATTCCTCTTATAAATTCGGCATCAATTATGGAAGGGTTTTTCAAAATTCAACCCCCAAGTGGGTAAAATAGGGGATAGAATAGAATAGAATATACTTTATTGTACACCATAAAAGTTATACATCCATTTTATAAGAAAATTTAATTATACGGGTACACAGGCGGTCTTATCGCTGACAGCGATATCTACCAGACAACCTTTGGGTGGACTGAAAGAACTTATAATGAGAAAGGGGGTAGTCTGTGGTGTACTGTACATTAAAACATAAATATATACAAAACTATATTGTTACAATAAATACTATCCATAAACTTAAATACACAAATACTTACATACATATATACTTAAATACATACATACACAATATTACATGTTAACAAATTCAGAGAAAGGAGGGACGAAAAATATAAAAGCGTTAGGGAGAAAGGAAATGGTTTTTAACTAGGTTCTTAAAAGAAGCCAGTGACTGGGCTTGTCTAATAGGCAACGGCTACTCATTCCACAATCGCACAGCCTGGACCGTAAACGATTTGTCGTAAAACTTAGTGGAATGAGCAGGCATCAAAAGTTTCAAATTCTCCGATGATCTCAAGTGTCTAGAATGTGTGTCATGAAGGAACTTAAAGCGTTCTTTGAGGTAAGAGGGGGTTGTAGATACAAACAGAATACTGTAGAGTAAAGATAAAATATGGCTATTCCGGCGAAGGCGGATTGGCAGCCACTTGAGCTTAATTCGAAATTCAGAAACATGGTCATATTTGCGTAATCCAAATATGAATCTAATACAAACGTTTTGGAGTCGCTCAAGCTTATCTAGCTGCACTTCAGTCACATCTAAATAACTGACATCGGCATAATCGAGGATTGGGAGAAGGAGGGACTGGGCGAGTGCAGTTTTGGCGGCAGCTGGAAGGAAATTGCGCAGTCTGCGCAAAGACCCCGCAGATGCAAACACCTTGCGACTAACCTCCTGCAGCTTTGATTGATTTTGTATGAAACTTTTTATTTCTTAGACATATTTGCATGACATTTCGTATGGATTGAGTATGGCAAAATAATGAGTTACGTATTTCAGCGTTTTTCGTAATTAAACCTTTAAGAGGGTAAAATAGGGGATGACAGTTTTAAATAAACCCACAGGCCAAACCCTCAGGGCTAGAAATTAAAATTTCGCACACGTATTTCTTTTTATGACGTAGGCATCCACTAAGGAAGGATTTTTCAAAATTCAACCCCCAGGGGGGTGAAAGTTTGTATGAAACTTTTTATTTCTTGGTCATTATTTGCATGAAATTTCGTATGAATTCAGTACGGCAAAAAAAATGAGTCACGTATTTCAGCGTTTTCCAAAATTCATACCCTAAGAGGGTAAAATAGGGTATGAAAGTTTAAAAAAATGCACAGGCCAAACCCTCAGGGCTAGACACTTTAAATTTTGCGCAGGTATTCCTCTTATGACGTAGACTAAGGAAGAATTTCTCAAAATTCATAGTGGATGTAAATTTATATGTAACTTTATATTTCGTTAAAAGGCTTAATTCTAATTTTAGTATTTAGTGGTAATTAAACCTCATCTGATTTGTGTGCAAAACGGCGCCAACTTGCTGAACCTCAGAATGCTGAACGTCCAAAATCACCGGATGTTTTTGAAGAATTTGATATCACCTATAGTGACATATGTCTCAACAAAGAAACGATGAGCGTCTCTGAGAGCGCCTCTGAGATGAGTGCCAATAACGACACCAAAGAGAGTAAGTAATACTGACGATCAATCGGAAGAGAAGCAGGAAAATTCAGACCCGGAGGAGGTTCGTACGAAAGAAGTCCCTCGGACATGAACATCAGCGCAGCCTTCGTGCAGATCTACTTCATCGTGACGTCATCATTACTTCCTCAAGCTTTCGAGCAGCGAGTCATACAGCCAGCCAGTACCCACGGCATCTACGGGGGTATCCTGACCACCGGCTGTTCATCACCCTCAGCTTCTATCATTACCGCTCCGACCCACAGGAGCCAGCAGCACTGTCCCGACTTACTGCTACATCATCACCACTCTGACCCACTGGACCGAAATGATATATCCATATTCCATATCCATCTATCTATATATCAATGAAATATAAAGAATTATCCCATGTGAACATACTACTGAGATAAAAAGTCTGTGTGCTATTCCAAACTATAATCTATTTTTGTGCAGAATTTTATCCAGATCCGTTAAGCCATTCTGAAACATCCATCTATCCAACCTTTCGCATTTATATTAATAAATAATCATATTATAAAGAGGTAAAGTTTGTGAGGTTGTAGGGGGTAATCTCTAGAACTACCAAAACCGATTTAGATGAAATTTGGCATGGAGATAGTTTGTGCCACAGTGAAGGACATATGGTAGTTTGTATTCCCTTGGGATAATAATACACTATTTACGCGGGCAAAGCCGCGGGCAGAAGCTAGGCAACTCATAAATATTCAGTGCTGACATAATAATAATATATGATTCTTCTAATGGACTCTGGATCAGAAGAATCTGGATCATTTGAGAATTTGGTAAGATTGATACCTACTCATGGGGTTTCATTTATAAAAACGTATTACGTAATTATTAAATAAAACACTGGTTAGCTGCAGTTAGCAGATTCTTAATTCAAATTTGCCATGAAGAATTTGAATTTAGAATGTGCTTATCAGATCTGCTAATCAACTTACAATAAGTACTGGTACTTACAAACGGGATGAATAGGAATGCAGGGGTGAATGGGAACAAAACTTTGACTAGGATTTTAACTTTGATAACAGTTTATTGGCAAAGTATCGTGTTTTTTATAATCAATTAATATATTAGAGTACCTACTTAAATGCAGCAAAATAAAAACCTCAAAATACCCTTTAAAGCTTTGTTTCTATTAACCCCGTTTCACCCCGTTTGACGGACGGACCTACCTAACATTGACCTTAGTCACTTTTGCGGAGAAAAACAGAATTTGAAGTATTATTAAAAGTTATTGGTTAACAACTAAACTCAAAAACAAATGCGACTTGCGATGGATCCAAAATGGAATCAGGTACAGGGGCGGGAATATACGCAAAAGGTTACAAATGTAGCAAAAGCCTAGGGAGAATGGCAATTGTATTCCAAGCGGAAACTTATGCCATAATAACCTGTGCTCAGGAGAATAAAGATAGAGGAACCAGAGGTAAATCCATATATATTCTTAGTGTCAGTCAGGCTGCAATCAAAGCCATGGCATCCTACAAAGTGGACTCCGGACTTATTCTGGATGCTGTCCAAACCCTAAACAGGCTTGGGAAGCACAACAGGGTAAGACTGATGTGGGTCCCTGGGCACAAAGGAATCCATGGTAACGAAATGGCAGATGAACTGGCAAGAGAGGGCTCAGCAAATGAGTTTGTGGGTCCAGAACCATGTGTAGGCATCTCGACGTGCCTCGTAAAAGCCGCATTTAGGGAGTTTGCAGATCACAGACAGCGAACTCATTGGCAATCTAGCACCGGTCTACAACACTCCAAGAAATTCCTAGGCTCTACGTTCAAAGCCCGGGAATGCATTTGGAACATGAGCCGGGGGCAAATCCGCTACCTGCTTGGGGCCTTTGGAACCAACGACATGCTCATGAAGATGGGTCTAACCGCGACACCCATGTGCAGGTTGTGTGGGGAACATACGGAACGCATGGAGCACCTTCTTTGCACATGCGATGCACTGGCTGGTAAGCGAATGAGTCTCTTAGGGGTTGGATATCCAAGACCAGAAAACTATAGGCTCATATCTCCCAGTAGGGAGGAGTAAGGTATTTAGGGGACCACAATAGATCCCAATGGGTCGAAGTGTCCGAGTTATTTCTCGGCCCCTCCACAAGATAAGATAAGATCGTTTCGCGGTCTATTTTATATATACTCGGGTTTCAGAAATTTTTATAGTTGGTACCCACAAAATTGTGTATATAAATCGGGTGAGACTGTAAACTCTTTCTCACCGATAGGATACGTATATCATAAGCTCTAGACAGGTGTCATTCAAGAATTGCGAAACTTAAATGGCAGGCACATTGCTCGCAGAAGTTAGAAAAGTTCTGGAATGGCGACCGTGAACCGGAAGACGATGCGTTGGAAGGCCTCCCACTATGTGGACCGATGACCTGGTTAAGGTTTCGGGAAGGTGCAGAATGCGAGACGCACGGGATCGGTCAATGTGGCGACGCTTGGGGGAGGCCTATGTCCAGCAGTGGACGTCTTTCGGCTGAAATGATGATGATGATGATGATGAGGTGTCATTCGATTTAAGCAATGGCGATAGTCGAAATACCAAAATATAAGGGATTTATCACGTGATATTTTGATAGATTTTGACAAATACTTGTTTCATTTTTCCAGCCACACTTTCGATGATACAATTGTCATTTGTATATGGCCTCTTGAATCTATTTAAAATAATGATGATGTGTTAGATTTTGATAAGTTCACAATTATATCGACAGTTGTGATCTCGCTAAAATGGCAAACTTACGGTGCTTACAATAATCCGTTGACATTTACCTAACTGAAACCTTTGTGAATCCATACGGTCTTTATTTTATGATAGTCCATACAATTCAAATTAATAAGGTACCTCGATAGCGATACCAAGTACCCTGGCGAGAACAAAAAGTCACCTGACCCAGACTACTCTCAGATATTAGCTACAGCATCTTTATGGATCCCAACCACCGACGCCGAAGCAATCCGCCGCGTATTTTGCGAGTATCTAAGCTCAGACACTTTTGTTTTAAAACTATACTAAACGCAACCTCGAAACTAAAAGTGGTTTCTTGGCATTTGCAGAATGAGTTTTTAAAATAAAAGGTGGCCCGGAAACTGTTTACTAAGCCATCTATATTCAGTGATTATTTTATGGTTTAAGAGCACATAAAAGCGACTGTTTGGGATAAAGAGCACTATAAGTTTGCTTATGTTAACTTACACGTGTTTGAAGTGTTATGATATGTGTTTTGCTAGTAAAAGAGAGCAAATGGAGGGGAACGAATTTAGATGCTAAACTATTAGTAGTACTAACATTTATTACAAAAAAGATAAACAAATCGTACCGGTTTACCAACTTGTTTTTTGCAAAAAACAACATTGCATACAAATGTGTGCATAACCGTAAAGGTTAGCGTAGAATATACCATCTGTATAATATACAATTTCATACTAAGGCTAGACATGGAGTTGCCGCTAGAGTAGGATGTTGACCGAATTGTGGCTACGGTTGAGCCATAGTATTCAAAGCCAAAAATGCGTTGGGTCGAAGATATCACTAAAATTGCAAACCTGACCAAACAACACCTGGATGAGGGATGGATCGTCATCATCATTTTAGCCGAAAGACGTCCACTGCTGGACATATGCCTTACTCAAGCGTCGCCACTCTAGAACTTTTCGGCCCCAAGTACGGAGTCCGAAGTGCATAGTATATAGGAATACCTATTCACATTATATAGGATTTTAGATATCTATTCACATTTACTATAACTATTCACATTATATACAGCGTGCATTATATAGCATTCGCGCTGAATAGTATTCTACGAGACATACCTCTTTCAAATGCTTATGTTGAGCGTGTATTTTCACCAATGACAATTAAATGGTGTGAGATAAATGTCAGCTCAGGATTTCGCTAAACATGTGTTTTTCGGCATTCATAAATAACTATATTAAATATTGTGTTTGGCCCAGAATTCAGCCACGGCAACACCATTCGGTGACGCAGTCATAAGATCTTCGCAAGTACAGGTGACAGGGCATGCTGCGTACTCCGTGAGATGGGCCATGGTCTGTGGAGAGATGCTTCACAAGCACTGAAGATTAGTGCCATCAGGGAACCCCTACCTGTGGAGGTTGTTCTTGCTGAGTCCAACCTGAGTGCGGAGTCTATTAAAGGTTTTCCAGGTCGACCACGGCAGAGTGTGCCCAGGTGGAAGGCTCTCCGATGGCCCGATGAAACTTTCAGGAGGCTTGAGTTTCTCAAGTCGGTCGCATCTCGCCGAAGAGGAGATGCCGTCTCCGTCACATCCGGAGACACCAGACCCACGCGTCCTAGAAAACTTTTCCGGCTAACACAATATTTAAATTTTTATATTTGCCATCGACACGCTAAGAAGAAGAAGAATAACTATAAAAATGACGCGAAATTAATGAACAGGCCCGTAGAAAAAAAAAACTGCTCTTTCTAATAACCTAAATTGGACCGAAGTCCGATCGTCTCTGAAGACTGCCGATAGTCCCGATTTTTTTTCTAAAAGTTGGCTTTTCGGTCACTGTTTTAAAGCTGTGACCCGCTCTACTCAATTTCCATAACTCATTTGACCTTTGTAGGTCTACGGATCTCAACTTTCGGAACTCGGTCTAATACCCGAGATTATGAAGACAAATTTCATTATTATTTAGTCAAAATCAAATAACATGGGGCTTAAACTCCAAGGTCAAAGTCAAGGTCGCCACATTTTTTTTGTGGCATTCCTCATGGATACCCTCTGTCTAAAAAGAACGGAGGGTTATGACAGACTCCAGCCGAATAAAACCCCACAGCTGCAGTAGCTGCAGAACACCGTGTGGTTATACTCAGTTAGAGTCTGACAGACACCTTCACCCGCACTGCAGTGGTAAACATTCATCCATGAAGATACCCATTAATTAAAATAGAGGGGCGCATCTTCAGCAACCCGCCTCGAATAAGTTTATTTGGCCTATACATTCATTCAAACATATAGAACAAACTTTGTCGACTTATGCAATAAAGCTCGTGAACTATAGAAGAAAGATGCAAGAGCGACCGACGTGAGATCGAAATTTTTTGCATTTCTTGCCTCGGGTATGCTAGGTTCTCTTATATGAGGCTTATTTTTATATGTTTGTGCTTTATCTGGAAGCCAGAGGGGTGCAAGTCCACCCCCTTTTACCCCCTTGCGGTGGTCATAAATTTATTCTTATCATCAGAGTATTTCGCCGCCCTTGGCCCGGGCGTACTAGGCCTTAGGGCATATCCGCCACTAGTCAGGCACCTAATGCACTTGTACCTTAAATGCAACCGGACGCGGTTTTCGCAACAGATTTTATAGAAACTACAATAAAATATTCGGCATGCCAATTAAAATTCATATGGAGTTTGTGTCGCAAAGTTGATTTGTATTGCGATTAATATGTTTGCTAAAAACTAAGTAGTACTATAAACTGTCCAAAGAATATGTGTTAATTACAAACTATTTTTAATATTTCTTTATATCAGACTTGTACAGGGCAGTGACCGTCATCTCATCATCATCATCAGCCTATTAATGTTCGTCTGTGAGAGGGAATGGCCCATGGGGGAGGCCCAGTGCGGGTTGGTCTGTCATCTAACAGAAGCAGAAATAGAAATCTCTTTGGGCAAGTAACCTATGTAAGTGTACCGGCTACCGTCCTATTTTAGAAGCATTCAAATCTCTTGCAGTCCACCCTGACATGAATACATTGAGCAAGATAAAGGACACACATCCGGTAAAACATGCGGCGGCACTTATGGGATCAATGAGGACTAAATAAATATGGATAATATGAGCGCTCCAGATTTGCCTAAAATATCTCTCGCTGATGGAAGAGTGTGTTGTTCTCTGTTAGAGATGTAAGGTCAATATTTGCGGCTTTAGGCGACGTTAGCTATGATTCTTATATGTTGGTTGCTGGTAATAGGTACTGCTAAAGGTAATTATTTGAGGTAATTTTAATTTATTTATGTACTGTAAAATCATTTCAAACAGTAGGCACTCACATGCCTTGGTTACATTTCTTGGACATAAAATTGGCCCTGGGAGCCAAAATGACATTGACTACCACGATTCACCTATTCAAAGAGTTATGTGAATCGAATGACCACTTCTGGTATTTAAGTTACTGTTTAACCATTTGGATCGAGTGGCTCATATACCAGTGAGAAACGTAAGTGGACAAAAAGGGCTAATGTTATCTCGGTTTCACTAGGCAACACCTAAATGAAATGCCGAAATTGTGTTAGTCTGTTTTTGACACCCTTATGACAAGTAATGCCTAGATATTATAAGAATATTTGGGCGTTACTTAAACTGAGGGCATAAAATAGTTTTAAGCGGACTTAGACACCAGTACCAACTTACTCGTGTCTTAAACCAAACCATTATTTCTAAAAACAGAAAAACAACAATTTGATAACTACGTAAACAGGGTAATTTTAAACAGCAAGAATCTATCACTAACTAACTACTAACTGGGCGAAGCCGGGGCGGGTCGCTAGTACTACATAAATAATAAAACTTTTTATTTTACTTTCAGTTTTTTATTGATTGGTATTATATCAATTACTGCTTATATTTTTGATCGGAACGCTAGTTTGTAATATGGCTTTTAAAAATATCGATCCAAATTTTCAATCACAAATATTTCTCTTATTGGACTTTGTTGGGGCTACTGTCTCTAGGCATGTTCACATGGAGTTCTTATCGTAAAAAGAGAATTACTTGAACCAAACAAAAAATATAATTATATTTATCTTCTAGTTGACCGTAAGATGAAACAAACAGAGATGAAACTACCTGAATATTGACTACGAATCTAAGAGGGAAAGTTATGACTCAAACAAAACTGCGACACCTATCACGATGCTATAAATTAGTGAATTATAAGGTGTGTTTACTTTATTTCTTGTGCTTAGATAAACTAAATGCAATATGCAACGAAAGATTATTTCGTCCTCGCAAAAAGAACACAGTAGGTGCTGAAACCGAACAAAAATCGAGTTTAAACACGGTTCTTAACAATACAACTAAAAAGAAAGAGTACAAAAAGTACCCAACAAACTCTAATAAAAACTATGGTATTATGTTATGAGCTAAGATTTTTGCCAATTCGAAGCTTATCTCTAGAGCAAACACGCTTATGGTACAAATAAACTTCACTAAACATGAACGTTTACTTCTAGATTACGACGCGGAAACAAAACACTCTACAACCTACCTCTCTTTATATAAGTTTCTCATTATTTGATAATAATCCAAATGCTTTAAATTTCGTTATCATGAATCCAATTTTAGCGTACATTTCTATAAAATGCTATATACGGACGTAGATTTTATTCCCTTTAGTTTGTCACTTATTCCTTAGCTCCAACTGACAGCAAAATAATTAATTAGTCGAATACTGGGTGTCTGAGCATAACTTCAATCATCTCCGGAAATGATACGGAGACGGAATGACGGATCTCAAAGCTATAAAAGAATAACTTTCCGTAGTAGTTTTTCAATTAAGGAAGGAGACAAGACAGACTCTTACCTAATTATAATTGTATTTCTTATTTCATAGTGTTTCTTCCAACTCTTAAGACTTTATAGCAGGATAAGTTCCCAACCCAACTTTTTGTTGAAAAATGGTTTCCCTGGACCAATAAAGTAGAAGTCAGATAAAAAAATCACTGGTCACTGACCAAGCCACAAAAGTTCCGCCTTGGGGTTTGTTAAAGAGCAATGGAGCGCAGCTTTCTAAGAATCATCAAAATCGGCCAACGCGTTTTGTCTCTAGAACGCCACATAGAAACACACAAACATATATGCATATATACTGATAAACACATAACTCTCTTTCGGCAGTCGGATAAAAAGGTGTAGTGATTCCAGAGATGACCCTACACGTTTGAACAAACTTCCAAAATACGGGCTCGCTCTTTATTATATTAATTAAGAAAATGCTTTTGTATGAATTCCATTCTGAGAAATGTTTTTGTCGGGAATAGATATTAACTTTTTAACCAACTATTATGAAGACTTTTATTATTGACATGCGGATAACAGTTCCATACATTTTAATTTTTAACCCCCGACGGATAAAGAGTCGGAGTAAGAGATAAAGATAAGTTTGACGTGTGTTGCTGTGTATATATACATCTGTGTGTTTGTGTGTCTGTCTGTGGCATCATAGCTTCTAAACGGATGAACCGATTTTGTATTTTTTTTAAAGGTGACTTTATCGAGAGTGTTCTTAGGTATGTTTGATGAAAATCGATCGTTTAGTTATGGGTGTTTTACTGTTTGAATCGGGGTATC
The DNA here is from genome assembly GCA_964057195.1 of Orthosia cruda. Lineage (NCBI taxonomy): Eukaryota > Metazoa > Arthropoda > Insecta > Lepidoptera > Noctuidae > Orthosia > Orthosia cruda. The sequence goes on from OZ059832.1 coordinate 26,962,482, forward strand.
TTCGCAACATATCGTGTCATAATTACGTGTTCCATAAATTGTCGATCAACGCGTGTCTACTACTAGATAAATTATATAGTTTAAAAAGCATGAAATAAAAATGCGGCGAGGTTTTTTTCTTTTTTTTATCTTTTCTATATATATATTTATATATATATATAAAAGAAGAAACTGACTGACTGACTGACTGACTGATCGATCAACGCACAGACCAAACCGCTAGGCCTAGAAGAATGAAATTTGGCAGAAAGGTTCCTGATGTGACGAAAGTGAGCACTAAGAAAGGATTTTTGGAAATTCCACCCCAAAGGGGATAAAAAGTGGGTTGATAGTTTTTATGTAATTTCTACAGTTCGTAAGATAGACACGTGAAATTTTAGATTTAAGGTCTTGGTTAGTAACAATAATTAATGCATTTATTGGTTTTTGCAAATTCTACCCCTAAGGAGGTAAAAAGGGGGTTAAAATTTTGTATAAAATTTTTACAGTTATTAAATTAGACACAAAACATTTTTTATTTGCGCTCTTGGTTGATAAAAATAATTCTAGTATTTATTGGTTTTTGCAAATTCGACCCCTAAGGGGGTAAAAAGGGGGTTGAAAGTTTGCATGAAATTTCTACAGTTTGTAAGTTGGACACGTTAAATTTATAATTTACGCTATTGGTTGATAAAAAGAATTCATGTATTTATAAGGTTTTGGAAATTCCACACCAAAGGGGGTAAAAAGTGGGTTGATAGTTTGTATGTAATTTCTACAGTTCGTAAGATGGACACATGAAATTTTAGATTTAAGCTCTTGGTTGGTAAAAAGAATTAATGCATTTATTGGTTTTTGCAAATTCTACCCCTAAGGGGGTAAAAAGGGGGTTAAAAGTTTGTATAAATTTTTTACAGTTAGTAAATTGGACACAAAACATTTTTCATTTGCGCTCTTGGTTGATAAAAATAATTCTTGTATTTATTGGTTTTTGCAAATTTGACCCTTAAGGGGGTAAAAAGGGGGTTGAAAGTTTGCATGAAATATCTACAGTTTGTAAGTTGGACACGTGAAATTTATAATTTACGCTATTGGTTGATAAACATAATTCATGTATTTGTAAGGTTTTAGAAATTCTACCCCTAAGGGGATAAAATAGGGTTTGAAACTTGGTATGAAATTTCATCGGTTTGGAAGGTAAAACATCTGAAATTGTAGGTTTACGCTCTTGATTAATTAAAAAAAAACATTGAGTTTAATTATATCCAGAAATTCCACCCCTAAGGAGGTTGAAAGATTGTATGAATTATATTTTTTTTAAATTTCTGTTTATAAATTAGACACATTCAATTTTACATTTACACTCTTGGTTGATAAAAATAATTAATGTTTTTATTGGTTTTTGGAAATGCCACCAGGGTTGAAAGTTTGTGTGTAATTTCTACAGTTTGTAAGTTGGACACGTATAATTTTAGATTTACGCTCTTAGTTGATAAAAATAATTCATGTATTTATTGGGTTTTAGAAATCCTACCCCTACGGTGATAAAATAGGGGTTCAAACTTAATAAGAAATTTCTTAGGTTTGGAAGGTTAAACATCTGAAATTGTAAGTTTACGCTCTTGATAAATAAAAAAAACAATGAGTTTAATTATTTCCGGAAATTCCGTCCCTATGGTGGCAATTTGTTGGACTTATATATTTTAAACTTGGCATAAATACTAACAGCATATAGTAAAACAAGTTTTTCAAAACTAATCCTAAAATACGATTTAGGGGGTGTTAAATATTTTTGAAGATTTTTTCTGTGAAATGCTTTTTTTATGATGTAGAGGAACAAACGAGAAATATTTGTTTGAATGAAAAGTCTTATTTCTTGGGCAAAATAATAAAGGTAGCATTCGTTTTTCGGAACTATAGCCAAAAGATGATTTATGGGCTGTTAAAGTTTGTATGAAAAATTCTATTCTGCTTAATGCAACCAAATTTTGGTCATTCTCGGGGCTATGTCGGTTACCTCAGATGTCCTGTCCGTTTTGCCGAGTCGGATTCGATGAATACTTTCTGTAAAGTCACCAATTTTTATGAGAATGGGTGCTACATGGGTATTTAAAATGACCTTAGTTTTATCCATATTTATCGTAAGACTCGTGCGACAGCTCCACTGCACTGTCTTCTTAGTATTAGATGGTGAGTGGTGTACTTGCTATGGATCTTATTGTAAACTGAGACTGTTATATACGCACCGCAACCGACTTCGCGGGCGCCCCACAACGCCGATAGCGAACGGTAACAATTACAATGGGCGAAACAAATCTCGATTAGATATGTTTCCACAAAAACCCGAATCTACCGTGTGTTCGCTACAAAGTTTCTTTTTCGACTCTTCTCAAGTGTCAGCTGTCAATCAAAAGCTGTCAAATCGTTGACAGCCCACTGACTTGGTGTTGCAATTAAATAGTGAACGAAACGTTTGGTTCCAAAAAATACCTATTAAATCATCTATTCGTGTATATATTATATACTAGCACTCCGCCCGCGACTTTGATAGCATGATTTCGTATTTTATTCAACTAAGTACAGATGACTTTATTATGTGCAGTTAGTAAAGGCGACCAAAAATAAGCTATTGTGAGTTCAATAATAAATGGGGTATCGTAGATATCTACGGTTTAAGTTAGGATTTACTAAACTTGAATGACGTGTCCGATAAGTTTTAGCTAAATAAAGTGCTCGTGCGTATATAACAGTCTCAGTTAATAGCGAGTACAACACTCACCATCTAATACTAAGAAGACAGTGCAGTGGAGCTGTCGCACGAGTCTTACGATAAATATAGAAAAAACTAAGGTCATTTTAAATACCCATGTAGCACCCATTCTCATAAAATCGGTGACTTTACAGAAAGTATTCATCGAATCCGACTCGGCAAAACGGACAGGACATCTGAGGTAACCGACATAGCCCCGAGAATGACCAAAATTTGGTTGCATTAAGCAGAATAGAATTTTCCATACAAACTTTAACAGCCCATAAATCATCTTTTGGCTATAGTTCCGAAAAACGAATGCTTCCTTTATTATTTTGCCCAAGAAATAAGACTTTTCATTCAAACAAATATTTCTCGTTTGTTCCTCTACATCATAAAAAAAGCATTTCACAGAAAAAATCTTCAAAAATATTTAACACCCCCTAAATCGTATTTTAGAATTAGTTTTGAAAAACTTGTTTTACTATATGCTGTTAGTATTTATGCCAAGTTTAAAATATATAAGCCCAACAAATTGCCACCATAAAGATAGAATTTCCGGCAATAATTAAACTAATTTTTTTTTATTTATCAAGAGCGTAAACTTACAATTTCAGATGTTTAACCTTCCAAACCGAAGAAATTTCTTATTAAGTTTGAACCCCTATTTTATCACCTTAGGGGTAGGATTTCTAAAATTCAATAAACACATGAATTATTTTTATCAACTAAGAGCGTAAATCTAAAATTTCACGTATCCAACTTACAAACTGTAGAAATTACACACAAACTTTCAACCCCGGTGGCATTTCCAAAAACCAATAAAAACATTAATTATTTTTATCAACCAAGAGCGTAAATGTAAAATTGAATGTGTCTAATTTATAAACTGTTAATATTTCATACAATCTTTCAACCCCCTTAGGGGTGGAATTTCTGGATATAATTAAACTCAATGTTTTTTTTTATTAATCAAGAGCGTAAACCTACAATTTCAGATGTTTTACCTTTCAAACCGATGAAATTTCATACAAAGTTTCAAAGCCTATTTTATCCCCTTAGGGGTAGAATTTCTAAAACCTTATAAATACATGAATTCTTTTTATCAACCAATAGCGAAAATTATAAATATCACGTTTCCAACTTACAAACTGTAGAAATTTCATGCAAACTTTCAACTCCCTTGTTACCCCCTTAGAGGTCGAATTTGCAAAAACCAATAAATAATACAAGAATTCTTTTTATCAACCAAGAGCGCAAATGAAAAATGTTTTGTGTCCAATTTACTAACCGTAAAAATTTCATACAAACTTTGAACCCCCTTTTTACCCCCTTAGGGGTAGAATTTGCAAACCAACCAAGCAATTTGTTAATCTTTATACTTGTACGTATTTAATAAATTGGAGTAGGTAGGTAGTTTTATAAGTATTACGTATAAATTCATCTTTTTTTTTCTAATTTTTACCCTGAAAACTACACCCATATTTCGAAAATAAATGATTTGATTTACTTGATACTTATAACCAAGAGCTTAAATCAAAAATTTCACGTGTCTTTCTTACGAACTGTAGAAATTACATACAAACTATCAACCCCCTTTTTACCCCCTTTGGGGTGGAATTTCCAAAGATCCTTTCTTAGTGCTCACTTTCGTCACATGAGGAAAGTTTCTGCCAAATTTCATGCTTCTAGGCCTAGCGGGTTGAGCTGTGCGTTGATCGATCAGTCAGTCAGTCAGTTTCTTCTTTTATATATATAGATAGATAATCTGAATCTCGGAAACGGCTCCAATGATTTCATGAAACTTAGTATGCAGGAGGTTTCGGGGGCCATAAATCGATCTAACTAAGTTTCATTTGTAAAAATCGTCGTTTTCTCTTTTTCACCTGAGCAGAGCTCGGTCGCCCAGATACAAATTTAGTAAATATCGCATATATACTCGTACAACAGAAAAGGGCATTAATCATCAATGTAGAAGTTGTAATTTTCACTTACATAATAATGTTACGTTTTCCAGTTGAATAATATTAAATGTTAAATAGCACAGCCTAGTGTTGCAGATGGACTACATATACCTCTAGAACTTAACATCTATTTCCGTCCAATTATTTCAAACAGACATACGACCTTTTAGTTTCCACATACTATGTACAGGGGGTGAGATTGTTGACAGGCAACTGAAATGAATTATTGTTAGTCGCGGAACGACGCCGCAGACGTCTCCTCGTTACTGCGCCTCGTACCTATTCCCGTCGACAAATTTGACGAAAATGCGAGCTGCACCCCTTAGGACCCCTTGTCCCACCCTGAGTTATTTTATCAACTCCGAGTTAGTAGCTAATGCAGCCAATTAGGAATGACATATTTGTTATTTAACTTCGTGTAAGCAACTAACTGTGAGTTAACTATTTGGCTCAAGTGGGTCTTAGAGACGTGTCATCTAATTGCATAATTCCTCTTATTTACGTCGTAACTGAATATATATTTTTGCTTATTTTTTTTGAATAGTTTTGATGTGAATTACTTTTTGCTGTGAAATTCCCTTAGCAGCCTCAGACTAAACACTGTTACAGCTTTAAGTTCGTGCTTTCATAACTAGCCTAGCTGCCGTCAGAGACTCCGCCCTCGTGAAAGTCGAAATTATTCTAAAAAACCCTACTCTCTGGCTATTGCATTTATATTATCAAGTACCGGGCCAATTTCATCCAAATCCGTTCAGTAGTGTTTGCGTTAAAGAATAACAAACCTTCATTCATCAATCCATACTCACAAATTTTCACATTTATAATATTACTAGTTGCCGCCCGCGGCTCCGCCCCCTTGCTATTAGTACAGTACGACCGATGAGTCGTGGCCCGTCAGAAGTTAGGACCAATGTTTGCGAAGAACATACCTTACGAATCAAATGGCTGTTTTCTTCACGAGTGTACATGCGCGAAAGTGCGCTAAGCCTATGTTAGACGGGCTACGACTCATCGGTCGTACTGTACTTCTACCAATATTTTTATTAATTACTAGCTTCTGCCAGGGGCTTCACCCGCGTGAAATAGGTTTTCTTATCCCAAAGGAACATTAGTGGGACGAAAAGTAAGCCAGAAAATAGTCTATCTCTGTGCCAAATTTCATCCAGATCCGGTCAGCTGTTTTAACGTGTTAAATATAGTAATATAGCCTATGTGTTATTTTAATGTTTGAGTTATTTTACTGTATTTTAACCGACTTACCAAAAAGGAGGAGGTTCTATGTTCGAAATTAGGTTTGTTTTTTTATTTTTTTGGTATTGTAGCAGCCGGCATCAACATCAACGCGCTACGCGCGCGGACACATGACTACCGTTGTGCATGGCGTCTCGCAGTTCGGCCAAAGTAGCCGTCCACTGCTTAACCGGACTAACCTGTGGAGACTAAGCTATATAGCCTCCGGCCAGGCTTCAAAGTTCTAAAACTAAAGCGACAGCACTAAGGGCTACCCCAGTTGGGGTCGGACCTCGGCTCAGGGCGTCGCTGGGGGGATGGCAAAGGCCGAATCTAATAAAGCGATTCTACCATCCGTTCGGAAAAGCCTACGTGGAGAAGAACGGACAAGTACTACCGTTGTGTAACGACGCGCGGTATTTATAGTTCGTGCAAAATCGACCCGCTCATCTATAACTTCAACAAGTGGGTAGCATAATATAATTGTTGATCACCTACCCTACATCTATGTAATAAACGAAACGAATTGTATATAAATACCTTGCTCCTAAAATATATGTCATTCAACCCGAATACTCTTTTAATTACATATCTCCTGACAACTGGTAAAGTGGTGACCCCGACAAACACACGACGAGCACGGAAAATGGCAAACAACGACGAAGTAGCGACTGTCTCCATAAAGTCACGCATCCCAATATTCTGGGGCGCAAACCACTTCTCTGGTTTGCACAATTCGAAACGGTAGTCAACCCGCAGAAGCCCGGCGATGAAGCGAAGTTCAGCCTTCTAGTAGCACACCTCGAGAAGACGGATGTCGAGCAAATAAGCGATATTATTATGATCAAGACACGGACTGGGCGCTACAAGGAGACCAAGAAGAGACTGTTGTCAGTTTATGAAAAATCGGAGACGAAGCAACTGGAAAAGCTGCTCACCGAGATGGAGTTGGGAGACCTGAAGCCATCGTAGCTGCTGCGAAGCATGAGAGAGCTTGCACGTGACAAGATGCCCGATACCACCCTGCAGATACTGTGGATGAGATACCTGACTGCCTCCACGCGTGCAGTACTATCGGTCAACGAAAGCACCACACTCGACGTACTTGCTGCCATGGCCGACAAGATGCAAGAGCAAGCCCGAGAAGTTCATTCGGTTTGTGCATGCAAACAGCCGTCAACGCCTACGTCACGTCACGGAAGCAGTCACTCGCAGCCAGAGCCAGACCTTCGAGAAGCTATCACGCAGCTTACGCGAGAAATCGCGGCAATGAAAATGGACAGAACAAGACAAAGAAGATCATCATTCCGCTCAAGATCACGTTCACAATCCAGAGGCCGAACGAATTATTACCAGCAAACGTCAGGCGATATTTGTTTTTACCACACTCGTTACGGTAAAGAAGCACGCAACTGCAGATCTCCGTGCAAGTACAAGCAGCAGGAAAACTAGTCCCGACCTTGGCTACGACGGGACCCGAGGTTAACGAAATATCACCATACCGTCTACACGTTTGCGATTACCAACATAAATTGAGATTCCTTGTGGATACCGGAGCCAACGTGTCGGTCATTCCCAACACAAAAGGAATGAAGTGGGTAGAAGAAGTTTTGTACGCAGCGAACGGCACACCAATACACACATATGGCGAGAAAAAGTTGGAACTCGACCTTGGTCTACGCCGCCCCTTATCATGGCAGTTTATCATTGCTGTCGTGAAACGACCGATATTGGGCGCCGATTTTTTGCGTCATCACGACCTTCTCGTCAACCTTCGCGCCAGAAAACTCGTCGATAAGAAAACAGGACTGGCAATCGACAGTTGCATTGCAAATAGTGCCGCTTCCCCCACGGTGCTTACTATTAACCTTACCGACCCGTACCATAACCTTCTTCAACAGTACGCCGAGATAACTTCCTAGAACTTCAACAACATGAAGAAACAGTGAAGTTGAACATCATATTGTCACTCATGGGCCGCCCGTGTACAATAAGGCACGACCGTTGCCGCTACACAAATATCAAGCGGCGAAGAAGGAGTTTCAAGTAATGCTTGAACAAGGAATATGTCGGCCATCAAAATCACCTTGGGCAAGTCCACTGCACCTCGTAGAGAAGAAGACAGGTGAATACAGACCATGTGGCGATTACCGAAGACTGAATGCCGTAACCAAACCGGATCGGTACCCAATACCACGACTACGTGACTTCACCTACCATCTCGAAGGGATGAAAATCTTCTCGAAGATTGATTTAAGAAAAGCGTATAATCAATTAAGAATACGTGAAGAAGACATCGAGAAGACGGCAGTCATTACGCCGTTTGGGCTTTTTGAATTCCCACGAATGTGTTTCGGTCTATGTAACGCCGGACAAACCTTCCAACGACACATCAACAGTGTACTCAGCAACATGGACCACGTTTTCCCATTCGTCGACAACATTCTCGTCGCTTCACCAGACCAAGAAACCTACAGAGGACACCTGGAAGATCTTTTCAAAAGACTTAAAGAGCATGGCCTAAAAATAAACGTGTCGAAATGCTTTTTCGGGCATAAAAGACTAGAATTCCTTGGGTACATATTAACAGAAGCCGGTATCCAACCAACAGAAGATCGTGTAAGGACAATATCTGATTATCCTGAACCTACCACAATTCAAGAATTACGACGATTCCTCGGTATATTAAACTTTTATAAAGAAAATATACCACACGCTGCACATGTTCAGGAAAATCTATATAAATATCTACGAACATGCAAGAAAAATGACAAGACCAAGGTGAATTTCAACAATGAAGATAAAGAAGCATTTCAACACTGTAAAAACAGCATCAAAAACGCCGTCACTCTGTCACACCCTTCAGTTCACGCACCGTTATCACTGATGTGTGACGCCTCAAACACGTGTGTCGGAGCCGCGCTACAGCAACGGGTAGGAAACAGCTGGAGACCACTTGGTTTTTACTCGAAGAAACTGACAGAAGCGCAAAAGAAATACAGCACGTTCGACCGAGAGCTACTGGCGATCTACCTGGCAATAAGGCACTTCCGGCGCATGTTTGAGGGTAGAGAAAAAACGGTTTTCACGGACCACAAGCCGCTAACGCATGCACTACTGCGGCTAAACTGCAAGACAGAAACACCAATACGCACGAGGTACTTGCACTATATAAGTCAGTTCACAATGAACATATGCCATATTGATGGAAAGGACAACGTTGCGGCCGATGCATTATCAAGAATCGAAGCAATATCTAACCCATCACCAATCGACTACGACGAGCTGGCTCGCCTACAACACAGCGACAGGCAACTGACTGACGTCACGAAAGACAATTCGCTCCGATTCGAACGGCTGCGTCCACACAACGCAAGTAAACCAATATTGTGCGAAACATCAAGTGGCCACATACGACCTTACCTGCCACCAGAATTACGAAGAAAAGCATTCGACGCCATACACGAGTTGAGCCACCCAGGCACCCGAGCAACTAGGAAAATAATCACTCAACGTTTCTTCTGGCCAAGCATGAACAAAGACATCAGTATGTGGACCAAATGTTGCATAACCTGCCAACGAACAAAAGTGCAGCGACACACAGTATCGCTGCTAGAACAGTACCCACAAGCAGATCGACTGTCGCACATACATATAGATATCGTCGGACCACTACCTATATCAGAGGGAAGACGGTATCGCGTTACCATCGTAGACCGAGCAACAAAATGGCCAGAAGCATTCCCAGTCAGTGACATGGAAGCCAACACTATCGCCACGGCCATCTACGAAGGGTGGATAGTGCGATTTGGGTGCCCAGAAAGGATCACAAGCGATCAAGGAAGACAGTTCGAATCACATTTATTCAAAACACTAATGAATAGAATGGGTATCGAGAAAACGCGGACCACTGCCTACCACCCACAGGCAAACGGAATGGTTGAAAGGTGGCATCGATCATTTAAAACAGCATTGACAGCACGACTACATAACTCAAGCTGGACACAAGAATTACCAACTGTTCTGCTAGGGCTACGCGCTGCAATTAAAGAAAACACTGAGGTGTCATCAGCAGAAGCGCTATACGGTAAACCGCTACGACTACCCGACGAAATGTGTGGAGAAACGACGACATATGCGAACTCAAACACACATTTTAGCGACGTCATATCCAACGCAATGAAAAAGATGCAAGCAGTTCGCCGTAACACCGATCGCCGCGCAATGTTTATCGACGACCTACACGTATGTACGCATGTATTCATACGTACCGATGCCTACCGCCGACCGCTAACGCCGACCTACGAAGGTCCGTATCGTGTCTTGAAGAGACAAAACAAGGTATACACAGTGAAAGTCAAAGATCGTCAAGTAAACATCAGCATAGACCGACTAAAGCCTGCATTCCTGCCTAACACCGAAGAAGCAGCAAGTCACCCAAGTAAACAATCGTCATACGTCACACGAGCCGGCCGCACTACAAGACCCACCGTACGCTTCGTCCTGTAAAACATACATCCGACCTAGACGGAAGTCTACCGCACACTAAAACCAAAAGTGAAAGGCGCGAATACTGCGTCCACGCGCACCAGCGTCACCGCAGCCCTAGGCGCTCGCTCGCACCGAGTCGAGACATCAATCTGTACTACACGCATTATACTGACGCTTCGCTGGGGAGGAGCTATGTAGCAGCCGGCATCAACATTAACGCGCTACTCGCGCGGACACATGACTACCGTTGTGTTTTTTTTATTTTTATTAAGTGGCGTCTCGCAGTTCGACCAAAGTAGCCATCCACTGCTTAACCGGACTAACCTGTGGAGACTAATCTGTTAGCCTCCGGCCAGGACTACCGTTGTGTAACGACGCGCGGTATTTATAGTTCGTGCAAAATCGACCCGCTCATCTATAACTTCAACAAGTGGGTAGCATAATATAATTGTTGATCACCTACCCTACATCTATGTAATAAACGAAACGAATTGTACATAAATACCTTGCTCCTAAAATATATGTCATTCAACGCGAATACTCTTTTAATTACATATCTCCTGACAACTGGTAAAGTATGTTCACCGATATCTCCGTCAATTGTAGACCGAGGTTGAAATTTTTTTTTTGTTTGATAGAGTATATTTCGAAATTGGTCCCATTTTAATTTGGTCAAGATCTGATGTAGAACTTCGGAGATATACTACAGAACTCTTCAATAAATAACGTTAAATCTCTCGGGATTGCTGCAATCGCATTTATGTTTATTGTTTATACCATTTCATAACAAAACATTACGCCAGTACGCTCTAAAGGGTTACGCAGATTGTACTGTAAGTTCACCTTGGTACACTCTGATTCCACCGGTAATGTTCAAGTTTTATGATATTCTGGCAGTATAGGTACCTTACTAAACAACTTGCCTATTAGGTAGGTACAACTAAAAAGAGAAAAATAAAAAAACTTTTACAAATAAATACTCTTTTAATTACATATCTCCTGACAACTGGTAAAGTATGTTCACCGATATCTCCGTCAATTGTAGACCGAGGTTGAAATGTTTTTTTTTGTTTGATAGAGTATATTTCGAAATTGGTCCCATTTTAATTTGGTCAAGATCTGATGTAGAACTTCGGAGATATACTACAGAACTCTTCAATAAATAACGTTAAATCTCTCGGGATTACTGCAATCGCATTTATGTTTATTGTTTATACCATTTCATAACAAAACATTACGCCAGTACGCTCTAAAGGGTTACGCAGATTGTACTGTAAGTTCACCTTGGTACACTCTGATTCCACCGGTAATGTTCAAGTTTTATGATATTCTGGCAGTATAGGTACCTTACTAAACAACTTGCCTATTAGGTAGGTACAACTAAAAAGAGAAAAATAAAAAAACTTTTACAAATAAATACTACCGACTTCCAAATAAAAAAACTACAAAGTGAAAAATAACTTTCTTTTTGGAAGTTGGTGGCCATAACGCAAAAAAAACGGTACCTACGAAAGACACCGACTACCAAAAAGGAAGTTATTATTCACTTTGTAGTTTTTTTATTTAAAAGCCGGTAGTATTTTTTTGTGAAAAGTTTTTTTTAATCAAAATCTGTGCTGTAGTTTTTATGTGAAAGAAGAACAAACATCGATACATCGACACTTTTACAGTTTTTGTAGCATAATATTATAAGGATTACATCTAGCACTAAATTATAGTACTGCGATAAAAATCTAACGTAGCAAAGGTGACTCAGAACAAATTACCATCGAGTCTGTCTAGATAAATATATATGCTCGTACGCACGTCCTGAACAAATGACCAACGACTGGAAGATTGTATTTATTTGTTCCACTTTATTCAGTCCATTTGTACTAATTTCCTTCGAAGCATTAGTGACGCCGTGTAAGTGAATGAAATTGATTTTCTCGCGTGGGTTTCGGGAGAAAAGCGGTATATTGGTTTTTGTTACAAAAGGTTAAGCTGAGCTAGATTTGATTACAATGTAAAAGATTTAGATTTTTATAAATATTGGCTTATTTATAACAATTTGCTAACCATATGATTAGGCTACACTCTAATTAGCAGATTCTAAATACAAATTCTCCATAGAAAATCATGTATAGAAAGGTTTTAATTATAAAATTACGGTTAGGCTTAATTTTATGTCAGCAATTTATAAATTACTAGCTTCACCTGGCTGAAAATTGTTTTCTTATCCTAAGGGTATATTATACCGGAATGAAAAGTGCCGCAAGTATTTCTTTCTTGTCTTGTCTTGAAAGCCTATGTATTCCAGACTACAGTCTATCTCTGTGCCAAATTTCATAAAGATCCGTCCAGCCTATCTGGCGTGATTGAGTAAAAAACATACATCCATCCAACCGAACTTTCACATTTATATTATTTGTAAGATAAGATAGTAAGACTAGCTTTTTCCGCAGTTTTGCTCACTTAACCTTGCCGACAGAACCACAAGTAGTCTTTGACACTCACCGATAGCAGTTTTTTGATAGACCGACCGATAGCAGCAGTAATTTGCCTAATCGTGTCAGTACTTGCAGAGATTACGTTTAACAAACAAATTATATCTAGATAAAAAAAAGTAAATAAAGAAAATAAACAGTTTCTTTTTATAATTTACATTAAGGATCAGACTGACAGGTTCACAATGATTTTCATCACCCTTGATCTTTCAATAAAAACTCACCACAAGATATATTCCAGTCTCGCAGCCCCATCGTAAATATAGCATGTAATCGAGACTCAGTCGGTCGCCGTCGGCATTGCCTTCTCGCTATAGTGCGCAGGCTATTTTCCGCTAGGCTGGCTCCCTGGTCGAACTGTCACCCCTTGGGCTTTGATGTAAAATGTTACCTAACGCCATTGTCTTCCGGGTCATCTTCAATCAAATACACGCTATCTCTGTAGGCCACAATACACCCTTCAAGATAGCGATGGGCGTTGAATCAACAAACCAAACTAGTTGAATCAACCGTTGATCACGGAGGTATAATTTAACCGTTTATGAATTAATTGTTGAATTCGCCAACGACGTTTATGAGTTATGTACTAAATTCGAGAACGCAGTCGCACCGAACATGTTTTTTTAATGTATTTTGAAAATAACATCATAGATTACGAGCGACAGTCATGTCATAGAATTTGAACTCAACTACACGTGTACAGTTGTTTATTGAAAAAGTATTTTCCTTTCTAAAATAACATTATAGAGACTCGTTGAACGTCACAACGTTGAATAAGAATCGTTGAACGAATGGTTTCCGATTCAAGTTGACATTAGTAGCACGTTAACTCGTTGACGTATTTAACGAATTGATAGACTACTTAATTATTTATTTACTTGGATACAAATTTACATAGTATAAAATATATTATTAACCATAACTACCTATATATACAATTAAATCAAAAACTACGAAAGGGGATTGGGCGTCAAAAATATTTTCATCGTATTGATCGCCTAGTTGAAGAACTTAAATCAACGTTAACGTTACTACAACGGAAATACCGTTAACGACTCATCACTACTTCAAGATAACTTGAGCTATCTCCTTAAACTAACGAAGTAAGTTGGGTTACTACAGGGTTAATATTGACAGCTTTCGCTTTTAGTTTGTGTTAACATTTGTGTAAGTTGTGTGGGGTGTATCTTATTCTACATAATTGTGATGCAATCAATTTTGTTGTAAACTAATGTCTAGCAGTCGTATTTCTATTCGCGAAAATGCCACTAACAGGAATGTTCATACAACAATCGACACTGTCGGTAGTACCATGATATAAACAAAATATCAGTAAAATATTTTATTAATTTTGAATCGAATTTCACGATTTATGTCATAATTTTCCGGTGTAAGTGACACCTGCCGGTACCACCCGTTGACCCTTGCCAAGCAGAGTCGCGATATTCTTCAATTAAACGGGATGCGTAGACACATTGGCGATAGAATTTAGACTTTATGATCTTTTAAGAAAGTGCATACTCCGTTGAAGGTATTAGTAGGCGGTAGAAATATCTGACAGCATTCGTATAGGGAAAAGCAACTACGCAAAATTTTAAATATATTGTATTATTATACAAATGTTAACATCAAATAAATAATAACTTCTACTACGTGTTCTCTTTTAGTATTAACAGATGTATTCTGTGTTGCATGTAATTGATTTAAAAAAGACATTGCGGGCCGGTTTCTGAATTTCACCTCTACGTATTTTTTTATCTGTTAAGACGTTTAAGCTACAGAGCGTATCAAATATAAAGATATATATAAGATACTCGATAAATATATATTAATCTCCTTCTGTGATAGTCAGTGCTAAGTAAGAGGTTCCGTAGTTGATAAGGAACCGCTTGCCAATCATTTTTACGGTACGGTAGTTATTTAAGTAAGCAATAAACTCGGTTATGTCTGCCCGGCGCCGAGTCCGACCACATAATCAAATAAACCCTAGTACATCAATGGATTTACGACCGACAAAGAGAATCATTCCACCTATAATAATAAATAAACGCTAAGCTTAGGTAGGATCACCTGACATTATTACTTTATTATCTTTGTATGAAATAGGTATCATGATGACCGCCGTTTTGCGATCTAATGATTGCTAACAATTTGCTTCAATTCTTCATCATCATCACTCAGAAATATAACCAATGACTGTCCAATTTCATGTTCAGGTAATTACTGTCCTTACCAAGATGCCTGTAAGAAATCACTAAATGAATCTCAATATCTATCTTACCTTGTGATTGTATGTGTTTAAGTTTTCTTGTAAATGTATTTTATGGTGTAAAATAAAGTATATAATAATAATACATAAATAAATCTCACACTAACTTCAACTAAGGGCCAGCTTGACATACAAATGAAAAGTGATGCCCAACCCTTACTCAAAAAATCTGAAACCCAACTAAATCAAAACAATAATTGATCAAACTATGAAGCTATACTATTTTAGAAATAATCTTCTTAGTAAAAAGTAAAAGGTACAAAAAAGTAACAATAATAATTTAGTCTAGGTTTTTTTAACGTGTCTAATGGTGCTTCCACACTGCTGTTAAAAATGTTTGTAAACATTTTTATCACAAGTACTTTTGCTTACAAATGTTAGGAATTGTTACATTCTGTTAGGAATTCTAAGATGTTTTGAGTGCTCCTACACTGATGGAAAATGTTTACCGGCTCGCAGTTTGGATTTACGTTCCGAGGCGTCAGTTTTATTTGTAACAATTTGTTAACTAACAGTTTTGTGTTTACTCACATTACCTAACATTAAAACATTTTCTTAACATTGAGGACAAATGTTTGTTTACAAAATGTTTACTAATGTTTGTAAACATCACCAGTGTGGAGCACCATTAAAACTAGCTTCGATAATGTCAATAAAACTTTAATAACAGTGCAGTCTCAGGTATACTCGTTTTGAGAAGACACATATTATGATACCCGTCGAAGCTTGAAATCAATGTTCTGCCACTCAAAAACTCTTCAATAAAGGCGAAACTCTTCTATTCTCACATCAGCTGCTTCAACAATACTTTCAAGATTTACTGGAACCTCTGTTAAAATGTTTTATTTTAGTACAGCATATTTTTTTGTTTGTACTCTGAATTTCGTTTATCAAGAAAATAGAAGATTTTTTTGATGCCGAGCAAGATGTTCAATAGACTCTAGTCTTCACCAGTTCCTCTGGGAAAAGTTCCACATATCGTTTTTAAAAAAATGTCACCATTCGCTAAAGCGTTGTATTATGAAAAGTGGTATTTAACGTATTTTCCTATTAATTATTTTTTGGAATGTCGCTTCTTCTGATATTTCAGAATGCCTTTTGTTTCATAATATTTCTTGTACTTTTCCTTGTCTGTAGATATCCAGTTGTAAAGGCGCATGACCTGTTATGTGTCAGCATTATTCGTGAATCCGTACATTTTACAACGGATTCCGTATATTTTTTCAACGGCCTGTGTTTTGCCACGAGAACTGCGGCGCGGTCTCAGCTTGTAATCCTGTTTTGGTTCGCTACTACTGAAGGCGTTTATTTTTCGTCCAACGCGGCTCTCCCACAAGTAGCTGAAGAATCATATTTTTATTTATATTAATTATTGTGTTAGAATTAACCTAGTATTTACGTGATAGTTTTTACTTTCTAAATTCCACGGATGAAAACTTAGCTTTACGACGGTAATGATTCGTTTCCTGTTTTTATTTTTTTGTATTTTTTATTATATTCTCTGTGTATTTTTTTTTTTTTGGTTTTACGTAGCATTAACGTGGCGTTGTATTTTTTTTAAGGCTACACTACGCTGCGCTTTATATCCTCCATTCGAGGAATAAAGAGGTGATGTTGTGTGTACAAAGATAATGGTAAAGCAATTAAAATTAAAATCTATTTAAGAAATGTGAATAGGATCTTACTCAAACAGAGATAATTTGTATCGTAGCCACTGTCTTTTCGCGAGGCTTTAATTGCATCTCTCAACGACTCCACTACAACATATCCAAGGCAGAATAGAGGTTCACCAGTAGCTATAAATATATACATTTAAACATAAACGATGCCTAGAAATTTTCAAACAATTACGTCCAGTAAATAATATCTAACTATGGTCTTGTTTGTACCTTTAGATCCCAAAATACCAACAGGATTCGGCCTTTTACGTCTGAAATAAACACGAAAATCCAACGGAATGTCTTTTGCTCCTTTTATTTTGTATGTCTACGTACGATCACTATACAATTCACCGGTAAACGCGTTGTAAACAGTATTCTCCATCATCCACAAAGACGTAGCCATTATAAATGCTCCTTCCACCTAAAAACCAAACTCAATGTTACTTATAACTTCTTGAAGTTGTTATATTCGCAACGCGGAACGCTAATTAGACAAACCAACATCATCAAAAGTCAAAATATCTCTCACCTGACCCACATCTATAGCTGGATTCAATGTACGACCAGCATCTTCAAATATATCAGCTCGAACAATCCATTTACTGCCAGTCAATATGTCTACCTCAACCTCGGTCACGGCTATCCCAAATATCGAGTAATTTACCAATCTTGGATCATTTGGACTAGTTAAATAATTAGCTTGTAACGATACTCCCTGGCTGTCAGCTACAAATACGATTTCTCGCCATGAAGCAGTAGGCATAGCTGCTCTAAAGGGCGCCAGCCTTGCTTTGATCTGGTCGCAACATCTAATGACGGAGTAAGCAGAACATTCACTAGTTATGCTAGAAGCTGTTGCGAAAGAATTCGGAGTTGCAAAGTTAATAGAAGGTATGACTGATACGGTTTCAACAGGGATATTGAACTCGTAAGCTGCCACTTGCGCCATTTTTGTGAAAACTCCTTGTCCGATCTCAATACCACCAATATTGATGACCACACTTCCGTCACCGTGGTACACTGATACCAGAGCTCCATAATTACCGAGGTATGCCGTTGGAAAGACCATATTATTTAGTTTTATCCCACGTTTCTTTCATCTATTAAGATTATTGAACTCTTTTATACACTCCTGTCGCTCTTTAAAGTTGATTCTCTCGAGAAAAATCGGCACTAATGTTGGTAAATCATTGTCTTCTCGACGATAGTTAGCCATGCGAACTTGCACTGGGTCTATTTTTGATTCTTTAGCTATATGGTCCATTATGTGTTCAATTCCTGAAATTCCTTCTAATCCACCTAAAATAAATAAGCATCATTTTATTTTATCCCAATCTTTCGTCAATAAAAAGTGTTTTACATTATCTTCCATCTTACCTGGAGCCCTCATAAATACATTTGATGGAGTATCTGTAATGACACCAAAAGAATCACACTTCCATCTGCGGGCGTCATAACAATTTTTCAAGGAATCTGTAGAGTACGCATTCTCATTTTCATTACGGGAAATGCCATCATTCACATAAAAGACAGCGTCCATGTATTGGATTTCGCTTCTGTCGTCAACCCCAACCTTATTTAAAAAATAATTACTATTATCTCAATACCAGTGAAGAAAAACCTTCTAAAATAAATAATTCAACAAAAACCCAATTATTGATCAAATAAATTCAGAATTCTAATTATTATAAGATAAATGAATTAGTATTTCATACCTCGTAATCAAGTCTTGTGTTCGGTCTTTTTCCAATAGCTCGTGTAATGCTGTGCATTGGCATAGACATTCTACATGGCTTATTTAGTATTTTCGCGACTAACGCAGTGGCACATGCTACATAACCATGCCTACTGATTTTACAGCCAAAACCACCGCCACATCTTTCTTGTTTTTACAATTATTCTGAAATTAAAAACACAATTACGACTGTCTGTTCAATACAAAAAAATATTGTAATTAATAAGTATTTTTCTTACAAACTCTCAGGCATCTTGAGAAGCTGTGCAATTGCCGCTTGTGTAAGATCCATGAACTGAGTTAAAGATATAACTTCTAAATCTTCATCAACGGGCTTTGTAACAGTTGTATGTAGTTCCATCATATTGTGGTACTGACGAGGACTGATAAATGTTCCTTTAATAACTTTTCTAACATTTGCACCTCTATCTGTAGGGACGATACCTGGGTAAGGAAACAGCCTATTTTCCTCTTTCGGTGCATGTATTGCATCTTCAATGGTGATTACAATAGGTTTTTTTGGAACATTCTTATAATTCACTTTAACTAAATACGCCATTTTATCAGCTAATACTTGAGTGACTGCAACGACAATAGCTACTGGCTGATTGTAATAGAGTATTTTATTGCTAGCCAATAGTTCTTCATTCTCATACATTAGCATAAAATCTGCTCGAACTATGCTGTTTACGCCTGGAATATCCACGGAAGTCAATACCGCTAGAACACCGTCAACATTCTGAAACGCAAGAAAAAAATTAAAATAATTATAATTATTTGAACAGTAAATTTCCCATTAACACTGACAGTATTGGAGTTGCTAATTTTGTTGGTACTTACCAGAACCTCAGAACTATCAATACTTTCTATATCTGCCTTTGCTACAGTGGAGAGTACTAGTGCAGCAAACACTTCGTCTTTTATCGCCGGCGTGTCATCACTGTAGACAGCTTCGCCCGCACATTGAATCATTCCTTCTTTCTTCAACAGTGGCTGTGTTATAGGGTAGTTTTTCTGGTCTGTATCATACTCTTGATAGCTACGACTGACTGGTGGTCTGTCGTCACTGGGTGTGGTAGCTCCAGACTTGTAGATGGGGTTCAATATATCTTTTGGACATAATTTGATGATACACTGTAAGGAAAGTTACTATTATATATGTTAAAATTTGATGCAAGTGTCCGATGTTTGTCTTATCATTGCACTACGCGCCCTTGTATTTGGGTCGAACTGCAGTCGCACGCGTATCAAACGACGTTTTTCAACATAAACACTTGTGAAAAAATATATTTTTATGGTACCATGCCCACGTATTTTTATCTGTATAATTATATATACAGCGTGGGCCAAAAATCGTGGATCAAACGTAAGACGAATTCAAGTTTACCATCGAAAACTGCGCAAACTGTACTAATCTGCATCCGCTAAGCCGCCTACCCAGGATTCCATAACCATTTTCAGGGTTCTATTCCTCAAAAAGAAAAAAGTATACCCTTTTAGGATCACTTTGTTTTCAAGGTATCAAGTTGAAATTAATATTTTGATAACGCGGTACAGTTGGTTCCATCATCAGTAGTTCGAGTTCTCACGACCCCCTAACGAGAACAACTCTCAAAGAAACACGAATGATAGCCCGATACCAACAGCTTATCAAACTTTCCAAAATAAGGGGGGGTCCTCGCTATGTAAATATATATGGTTTTCCAAACATGGATCGACCTGCTGCAAATCTTTATCCGTGCGCGCGGTAGTTACTGCTGTAGTTTAAGAAAAATAAGAAAAAGAGGAAGACAAATGAGATTAAGCCTCAAAGAGGAGGAGGCAAAAGCATATTATGGTAGCTGCATCTTAACTCTTCCACTTTTTTACCAGATAAGTATGTTTTGGTTCTAGATACTAGGTCCTAGCAAGTCCCAGCAAGCCCATTGCCAACGGCGCACCCGAGCACTTAGAATCATATCTTAGGTTAAAAATTGAGAAATTCTTAGTGGGAAAGGAAATCTCAAAACCATGCAATTTTAAAGGTATAGGTTACAAACACGATTGCTAATAGTTGGGCTGCAGAAAGTTGCACTGCTGCAGTCGACCGATACGGTACGCATTTTTTGAGTTTGAGGGAATTATTGGCTTAAAATATAAAAACTGAATATTACGGCTCAAAATTGCAATCACACCTTACCAAAACAGCAGCGGCAAGTTTTTTTAGGCAGAACGATTTCAACTTTACACGGTTAGTAGGTCTAATCTATACTTTAATTTCTATACAACATAATATATTAAATCAGTTGTGGTTGATTTAAATTTTCTACAAAAACTAGCCATTTGAGTTTTGGGAGAGTAAGACTGCACTTTTGACCCTTGACTGTAAAATATTGAACAAACATAAATGCATTTTCAACCAGCAACAAACTTAATGAACTCACCTTGTAAAAGAGACCCAGTGCTACTTTTTGCCGAGCAGTTGGTGGTGGATACGGCGGTCGAATATCAGGATTAATTTCTTTCTCCAAGACGTGCAGGGCCGCTTGTAAGGTATGATTGTTAAATATGTCACGTCCAATCAGAAACCTCTCAGTGTCATAAGCGTGTGTAAATGACGGATTAATATTACCGTACACAATGGACGCTTTTTCTACAAGATGTATGTGAGGATCGAATTTCAAAAGAAATCCTGAATTTACGTATGCCTGAGCGTTTTGTTCCCTCGGCATTATCTAGAAGGCAATATTCATGTTTAGCAGGTTTAATTTGTCACTGTCCAGATTTGCAAAAAATCTGAGTAGGCGAAATATAATAAAAGAAAACATAAGTTCCATCCTCAGTAATAAGTATTCTAAAGACGTTTTATATCTGGAACTAAGTCCTAAACAGATACCTCTACGACACAAACTTAATGCGGAAGTTACTTTAAAAACCAAATCAATCACAAATAAAATTCATCCCATTTAAAGTAACCAGATTAGTTTGTTTAGAAATATGCAGATGTTTATTTGACGCCACATGTATAATAAGTCCACCTTAAAGGTAACTAATTCATAGTGTCGTGACAGGGGCCGTAGTTTTATTTGAGTCATAACTTTTCCTCTTAGATTCATCGCCAAAAATTCAGGTAGTTTCATCTCTGTCTGTCTCATCTCACGGTCAACTAAAATATTTAAATTGAAATATGAATGTTTTATTGGTCTCAGCAATTTTATTTTTACGGTTGGAAATCCATGTGAACATACCTAGGGTAACGGTAGCCCCGATGCAGTCCAAAAGGAGAAATATATCAGATTGAAAACTTGGATCTGAATTTTTCAACGCCAAATTACCGGCTAGCGTTCCAATCTGAAAATGTGAAAAGAAATGAGATATCCTGCACAGTAAAATTCTGAATTTAAATATGTTAGTCAATATTAATTTAATATGTACCAAAAGTATCTAAAATTAGTCATATTTTTGTAAATTATTATTAGCTATTTGAATTGAATGAACCGGCCAAGTGCGAGCCGGACTCGCGCACGAAGGTTTCCGTACCATAATAACAAATAAAGGGATAAAAATCACGATTGTTGTATGGGAACCTCATTTAAATATTAATTTTATTCTGTTTTTAGTATTTGTTGTTATAGCGGCAACAGATATGCATCATCTGTGAAAATTTCAACTGTCTAGCTATCACGGTTCATGAGATACAGCCTGGTGACAGACAAACAGACGGACCGTGGAGTCTTAGTAATAATTAGTTTTTGTCTACTTACGTTTCTCACTGGTATGTGAGCCACTCGATCTAAATGGTCATACAGTATACCTAAATACCAGAAGTCATCATATGATTCACATAACTCTTTGAATAGGTGCATCGTGTCAGTCAACGTCATGTTGGCTCCAAGGACCAAGTTTATGTCCAAGTAATGTGTAGCCAGTTCCTTTACGTCGCTTATATCTATCAACAACATTGGGTAAAATAGTATTGGACGGACTCCTGAAATGTAATCAAGGCATTAGATGTAGTACCTACTCACACCCCCAGGATGAAAGTGGCTTAAATCAAAAATAGCAACTTGTGGGCAATGAGCAATAAAGTTTTTAAAGAGCACTCTAATCTTTTGAGTAAATTTATCTCTCCCGTGTTTCATCGAAAATTATAGGTTTTATACCGATTTATATAATGAAATTTAACGTACAGAGTGGCAACATTATATTCGATGTCAATACATTTTAAATATATATTTTGACATGATATATAAAATAGTTTCTAATTATGTCAATTTATTGCAAAAATAAAACTGTATTTCAGGGACTTTTTATGAGTTAAGCTTCTTCAGAATACAGAATTCTAAAAACATTACCAAAATAAAATCTACTAATTATTTTGAAATAAACAGACTTATTTTAAAAATGAGTCAAAGCAAGATCCGTCAATGTTATACAAGTCCAATCGAAATCATTTATGACGCAATATTGATTTGGTCTCTTTCACATACCATGCATAGGTGAAAACTGCGATCAACTACAGTGACCGATATCATAGGCTCTCTCTTACTTACTCATAATTCGGGCTCTTTTTCACAACAGGGTTTTAGAGTACAATTTTAAGGCCAGTTTCTAAATCAAAGTTTACAGGCATTTTGAGTTAGGTCACTTTCATTCTGGGGGTACGTACTGTTTGAAAAAATGTAACAGTACAGTAAATAAATTGAAAATACCTCAAATAATTACCTTTCGAAGTATTACCAGCGACCAACATATAAGAATCATACCCGCCGTCGTCTAAAGCCGCACATATAGATCTCACATCACTAACAGAGAACCACACTCTTCCATCGGCGAGAGATATTTTCTTAGGCAAATTTGGAGCGCTCATATTATTATCCATATTTACTAAACACCAGTCCTCATTGATCCTACAAGTGCCTCCGCATGATTTACCGGATTTGGGACATATTTGCTCCGATATATCTTCAATATCTTTTATCTTGTTCAATGTATTCGCTTCTGGGTGGACGGCAAGAGATTTGAATGCTTCTAAAATGGGACGGTAGCCGGTACACCTACAAAGGTTGCTGCCCAAAGAGTTTTCTATTTCCGCTTCTGTCAGATGGCGGTCACTGCCCTGTACGAGGCTAATACAAACACATATTAAAATAGTTTGCAAATAACGCTTAGACAGATTACAGTGTGACTTAGTTTTTTGCAAAAATATAAAACATTTTTTACAAAATCAAGCTAACAACCGAAAAAGCACTGTAGTTAGTTCCACGCAAGTTGTAATTGCCAACCCGAATATTGTAGTGCATTTTCTATAAAATCTGATGCAAACACACCGAATATGCGCGTGTGAACACAGAAACTACATGTGATGCGGTTAAAAACCGCGTCCGGTTAAGTACATTACGTGCCTGACCCTATTGTCAACCAAAAGATGATTTTGAGAAAGTTTAATTACCTGTACATGCTCATCACAAATCTGGGGCTGCAGTAGCCACATTGTGACCCAAAGAAGTGATTAAGTCTTTTCTGAATGATATTGTAGCCGATCTTCCTGTTGCCGATGCCTTCAATAGTCGTGATGTCCCAACCATCGCAAGACATGATGGCTACAAGGCACTGACACAAAAAGATAAAAGTTAATAAAATATAGGTGTAACACTAATACGGGCCTTGAGTATTTATTATTAGTACCTTGTTCCTATTTGATTTTATTTTAAGCTGCAAATGGGACCATCGCGATGGATGGAATAGTTTTGGAGTTGTAGATACCGAACTGTGTCGCAAATTATACCCATCTCCTACCCTGCCCTCTTTGCCCCAAAACGTTCAGCATAAGTGACCTGTGTGGGACCACCGACGACTCCAAGGATGTGTCGAACTTTTGAACCAGCAAAATTAGATGTACTGTTAAACTAGCGACACAAAGAAAAATAAATTAATAGGAGAATCCTTACAGAATTGACAGAAAACGAGGTGACTTCCTGCGAGCCAGGCGCGTGTGCTCGTACATTGACCACGCAGGCTCCGCAGCCACCCTCGCGACACATGTACTTAGTGCCGTGCAGCTCCGCATACCGACGGATGTACTCGTTGAGAGTCAGGTCCGCCGGGAACTCGGCACCCGCTGAATAAATTTAAAGAAAGAATTGAAAAGATCTTGCACGTCTTTCATTGGGAAAACTAAACCAGTGGGATTTTGACATTGCGTAACAGTTCTTAAAAACTATTGATAACAAAAATATAGTTTGTTTAAATCTCAGAAGAAATAGTTAGTAAGTAGTTTAAAATTTTTAATTTTAGCAGGTGGCAAGAATTATTTTATTTCATTTGTTTTTTTGAATAAGTGTGTTGAAAAACGTCTTTTGATATACTTGGGCATTTGTTACTGCATTCTCTCAGCTACCTCGCCTTTGGCTCAGGCGTTTATTCCAACTCGGCTGTAATAACTAAGCGTGCTTACTTATATCAAAATATAGGTACTATTTGTCACTGATCGAAAAATGGACTACTAGCTTCTGCCAGCGGCTTCACCCGCGTGAAAAGTATTTTATCATCCCAAGAAAAAATATACCGTTATAAAAAGTAGCCTATGTGCTATTTCAGACGGGTGCGTCTCATATAAAGTTAATTGGTATATTTTCATTTCAATAACGTTCACAAGATATAATAAACGTGAGTTATACCAACTGTTGATTTAATTTATTTTGATAGTACATTTATATACTCTAAAACTTATTTCGTATAACGTTATTGGATATAACGCTTATGTAATTGAAAATCATTAGGCCTATCGTTTAAAATATATAATATTGATACCATCTTTCTGGTCAACACCCCGATCCAAAGCAAATCTGACTCCGATTGGTTTTATTAGGTTAGAAAGTTAAGGCGGGAGCGGAGTGGAGTCCAGGTCTCCTCTATGTTGGTGAATCATTTGGGTTAGGTTTGGTTAGAACAGCGACCATTAAAGCGCGAAGGCGAACGAGTGAAGCGAGCGTACTGCGGGAGCGGCGGCGGCATGACAGAAATGAAAAGCTGCAAAACCGACTCCACATAGTCTTGTCTGCACTACCCCTAGAATTTATTTAAAATCACGTAGGTGCAGAGTGGCGAGGCGGCCCGCGAGCTGAGGAGCAGGTGGTTTCAACACTCGCATGCAACACTCGCATGTGTTTCACGCTCACCGCTTCGGCCTCAGCCGCGGCGGTGAGCGTGAAACACATCTGCGATGATAAACTCGCATGGGCCCGCCGGAGCCCCGCAGCGCCGGATCCATGACAGAGACCATGCTTGCTTGCATGCTGCATGTTTGCTTGCATGCTGCATGTATGGTGTATGCTTGTTTGAATGCCTGTTGCATGCATGGTGTATGCATGTTTTTACTAGGCGTTTTATCATATTATACTAAATAGGTTTTATGACTTTTGAGTGGTATATCAAACGATTTTATATTCAATGTATGTTATTCTTTTAAAAATTAGTTACTTTAAAATGATTGATATATCGTTTATTATATTAAATGATCATTATTTCAAATAAATTTATCGATTCAGTTGTTATATCTTGTAAATATTAGACATTTTGTAATTATATCATATATTACTTACCCATTTCAGACTATAATCTATCTTTGTACTAATTTCATCCAGATCCGTTCAGCCGTTTTGGCGTGATTGTGTAACAAATATACATCCATCCATCCAAAATTTCGCATTTATAATATTAATAATATAAGTAGGAACTTGAATGCATAAAGTCGTAGAAAACAATTTCACTATTTTAGTTACAATTTATCATTTACTACGCTCTCTTGGTTTTTTTCTTTTAGTTTATTAAAATCTCTTTTTTTTTTTTTGCTTGTGGGTAGTTGTACCAGTAACACTTAAAAAAATACGCTCATAATTAAAATTCAATTTAATTTAATACAATAATAATTTACAATATTTTATGTCATATTATAATAGTTCATAGTTATTACCTGCTAGTGTAGCGTTATCTCCTCACAAATTCTTCTTCACAAAATATTATCACATCAAGACAATGGATTCACTGACAAGCACTTTAAGTGATCTGAAAGAGTTGTTCCACACAAGGATGTCTGTCTTTGAGGCTGAATTGCAGAAGACCCCTCCATCACCTGTCACAAGTTCCGGCCTGGCATTGGAATTTAATATGTTCCGGACATTCGTATCGCAAGCTCTCAACAGTTTTCAGCGACAGGTGGAGCTTCTCGCTGGTACTGTTGACCAAATGGAGATGCGTGGTCGGAGAAAAATCTTGCTTCTACATGGCGTAAGTGAAGAGCAAAAGGAAGACACCGCTAAAGTCATCGCTAAAGTGGTATGTGACAAATTACAGCTTAATGATTTCACTGTTGCTGACATCAGCCGATGTCACAGGATGGGTCGAGCAGTAGCCAATAAATCCAGGCCTATCTTATTTAAGGTGCGCAGTCTTGCAATCCGGGATAAGATATGGTTCTCAAAAGTCAAGCTAAGGGCTTCAGGCATTACTATGTCCGAGTTCCTGACAAAGGGGCGGCATGATGTGTTCTTGGCGGCGAGGGCAAGAGTTGGCGTCGCTAAGACCTGGACTAAGGCAGGATGTGTGTATGTCCTTGCTCCAAAAGATACGCGGCACCGGATTGAATCACTCGCTGATTTGGACAAAATTGTGCCGATTCCCATTGAGCCCGAGCCGAGTGGACCTAAAGTGGCGGTGTCTGAAACTATTCCGACCGCTGCTTCTTTGAAGACCGCAAGACTGAAACGTGCTACAGCTTTGAAGAAGTAATTTTCATCCTTGTGATGTTTTCATGTGGGTCCGGGTAATATTATGTTTCATTTTATACCTTCACAGTTTATAATAAACTTCAAAACGTTATTGTTTACAATAAAATCATAGACCTAATAAATAGTATGGACTCGAAATACCTACAAAAAAAACGTGCCTACCTAAACCTTAAAATGGCACTTAAAATGGCTGCCGATGCTATGGTTGTGTTAATCACGGAACACACACACATTAATAATACAAAAATTAAACAACCATTTGACAGCAGGACTACCACGAACACAACCACAAATTTCGGCAATTAATATGCCGAATATGGCACGTACTGACAGCTGTCACTACGTCATAACAAAATGTTTCCATAATGAGCAACAACTGAAATATTGTTGTCTCTTTTGTCAAATACGAACTACATTAGAAGAAATGAGACAAAATGATGTTTCACATTCTGTATCGTATTTGACTCATATTTGCATAAGCTAATGTATGTATAGAATAATAGGGCGCCTCCATATTTTTCCTATCTCAATGAATAAAATTCACATGTTGTCATAATACGTCTTGCTTGTCACTGTCATTGAAATGTCAAATTGTGCATTTATCGGTGCGTTCCGTTTAATGGTCAAGTCCTTAGTTAAAGTACCATAACTAAGGTCAAGTCTTATTTTGTATGTTCCATTTAAATTCTCCTGTACGCGTGTTTTTTTTCTTTCTTTCTCTTGTGTTTCGTGAAGATTCTGTGTGTGTTGCCCGGATTCAACATGTTTTGATTCAACATGTTTTTATTTTATTTTATTCTTTTAATGAATAACGCAACTGGCAGGTGAACTTGTTGTTTTGTTATATTTTTAAGATAGGGTTTTAGTATTTATAGTATTATAATAAGTTAACGTTTATGTCTAATGAAAGCAGTGATAGTAATAGTTTTTTTTCTTTGACTAGTGATGACAGTTTTGTGAGTGTTCCTTCTCTTGTAGATAGTCTTAGAGCGCAGTTTTCCGATGTTCCTAAGAATTTTAACGTTATTCATATCAACGCTCAGAGTATTCCGGCTCATTTCCACGATATGCTGGCTAGTTTTGACTGTAAAAACATACATGCTATTCTTATTTCCGAGTCATGGCTTAAACCTTGTCTCCCTTCTACTAATTACTCTCTGTCCGGCTTTGTGCTTATTAGAAACGACCGGACTGTTGGTGATGGTGGTGGTGTTGCCATATATCTCCGCGCTCATATTCCTTTCTCTATTGTCAATGTGTCAGCGCAACCACCGCCATCGGGTGATGGTGAGCATCTTTTTCTGGAGGTCGAGCTAAATCATTATAAATTACTTCTTGGAGTTTATTATTGTCCCTCATTACGCGTCAATTTCTTTTCATCTTTCGAGAAGCTCTTAGAAATGCTTATCCCTTCATATAGTCATAGCATAATCATGGGTGACTTTAACACTTGTCTCCTGAAGAAGGACCATCGTTCTTCTTCCCTTACTAATGTTTCAGTTTCTAGTAATCTTTCCATTCTTCCGCTTAGTGCTACTCACCATTTCCCAAACTCTACTCCTTCACTTCTTGACTTGATTTTTGTTTCCTCTCCTGATCGCGTCGCTAAGCATGGCCAATGCTCAGCCGATGCCTTTTCTTATCACGATTTGATATTTCTTTCATATAAAATTCGTCCACCTAAGGCTAAAGCCAAAATCCTCATGCAACGCAATTTTGGAGGTATGAACGTTGACAGTCTTTGTGAGGATGCCAGCAACATAGATTGGTCTTATCTATTTGCCTCTGCTTCAGTCGATGAGCACGTTATTATGTTCACCACTAAGCTTGTTGAGCTTTACGACCATCACGCTCCTGTTCGGGCAGTTAAAGTGAGACATTTGCCGGCACCATTGCTTACGGATGAAATTAAAAATGTCATGAATAAAAAGGTTACGGCAAAGTCGAAATTTAAGCGCAATCCTACTGACGCTAATAGGGAGAGATATGTCTCAATACGTAAACACTGCAATAAGGTGTGTAGAAATGCTAATCGCCAACATATTCATGATTCTGTCCAAAATGGGGACGCATCCAAAGTTTGGAAATTTCTAAGGTCATTGGGGGTCGGTAAAACCCGGGAGGAGACTATTCCTAAAGATGTTGATATTGATGCAATGAACAATCATTTTACTGCTTCGTCCAATTTTGATAGGACAACTAAATTAAATACATTGAATCATCTTTCATCTCTTCCGACTCCCAGTTATTCTCCATTTGTATTTGGTCAATTTACTACATGTGATGTTAAGAAGAGCATACTATCGATTTCGTCAAACGCAGTAGGAAGCGACTGTATCAGCCGCAAAATGCTACTCCCGGTTCTGGACATTATACTTCCCGTCCTTTGCCATATCCTCAATTTTTCCGCGTCTAGCTGTGTCTTTCCAAGCTCATGGAAAGACGCTCAAATAATTCCTTTACCTAAAAAATCTAATCCCACATCCTTTGCCGAGTATCGCCCAATATCTGTCTTGCCATTCCTATCCAAAGTCCTTGAACGCTTAATCCACAACCAAATAAGCGCCTTCCTATCCAAAAATAATCTCCTTAACCCCTTCCAGTCCGGCTTCCGCCCTGGTCATAGCACCACTACCGCGCTTCTGAATGTTACTGACGATATAAGGTCTGCCATGGAACTGGGAAATCTAACGGTTTTGGCTCTACTGGATTTTAGTAATGCCTTTAATACCGTAGATTTCGATATTTTGCTTGGCATCCTTGGCTCTCTTAACATATCTCCAACGGTAATTGAATGGTTTCGTAGTTACCTGTTCGGTCGCCGACAACGTATTTGCATCGGAGAGATCTTATCTTCCTGGTGTAGTACTTGTGCCGGGGTACCACAGGGCGGCGTTCTATCTCCCTTACTTTTCGCTGTTTTTATTAACTCAATCTCCAACGAATTAATTTCTTCCTACCACCTTTATGCAGATGATCTGCAAATTTACTCACGAGCTCCTCTTGGAAATCTATCTGAGGCTATCTCGACCATTAATAGTGATCTGGCCCGTATATGCGACTGGAGCAAGAGGTTCGGACTTATGGTGAACCCCATAAATACGCAAGTTTTGGTGGTGGGCAGTTCAAAAACGGTCTCAAGGATCGACTGGACGACCCTACCCCAAGTTTTTTTTGACAATTCTGTTTTCCCTTTTAGCGAGAAAGTTAAGAACTTGGGTATATTCCTTGACAAAAACTTCTCTTGGATTGCCCAGCTACAGGAAGTTAGCCGCAAGCATCTGCTGGATCTTTGAGAAGACTGCGTTATTTTCTGCCGACTGCAACCAAGATTGCGCTTGCACAATCTCTTCTGCTACCCATCCTTGATTATGCTGATGCCAGCTATCTTGACCTCACTGAAGTGCAACTTGATAAACTTGAGCGGCTTCAAAATGTTTGTATAAGGTTCATATTTGGTTTGCGCAAATATGACCATGTTTCTGAATTTCGTGTGAAACTCAAGTGGTTGCCAATTCGCCATCGCCGGAATGCTGATATTCTTTCTCTCCTATATAATTTTCTCTTTCTTCCTTCTACCCCTCTTTATCTCAAGACACGGTTTCAGTTTCTGTGTGACTCGCACCTTAAGGTTCTTAGGTCATCGGATAATATGAAACTTAAAATGCCAATGCATTCCACTACCTTCCTAGACAAATCTTTTACTGTCCAGGCCACTCGTCTATGGAATGCATTGCCTGTGACTATAAAGCGCGCGCAATCACTGCCTGTTTTTAGGCGACTTGTGAAGGAGCACTACTTGTCATTGTGATCATAATGTTGTATAAGCTGAATTCTTGTCTGTATATTAGTTGTATGTATGTATTTATGTATCTATTATTTTATTTTGTTTAGTTTATATTTTGTATTTAGTATCTACATTCTTAATAAATTAATTATTTGTTGTAAAATTTGCACCAAGTGCAACCCCATATTGTGTCCAGGCTGTCTCTTTCCATTCTTGGTTGCCTGGAAGAGATCGCGGTTCGCGATAAGGCCGCCTGTTGTATGTTTGTTCTTGTTATAAGATGTCTTTTTGATTAATTTTTATCTTGGTGTACAATAAAGTATATAATAAATAAATAAATAAATCTCCAAAATATTGCCTTCCCTTATTTCATCAGACACACACTCAACTTTTAAAAAGAAGCTTTACACAAGGACGAAAAAAGCCCGAGATCACAGCCTGTATCAAGGGTTACCTAGGGAATATAATTATTATTTAAAAAATAAATTTACACACCGCTATACTTTCTTCCATTTATCGTAAACTTCACCCGATCCAATGTCTCTGGTTTATCCATTTTAAAAACAACTAAATCAGCATTACTGAAAATCTAAAACAATTCTGAAAACTGTGTAGACTAGACTAGCAAAGTGACTTATTCCAAGCAAAGTGATTTAAATTGTACATACAATTATTGCACCTAACATTAAAATGTCAGAATATCCGTAAGCAGGATTGTATGCAATTATTGAGTGCATATTTTTTTGCGAATAAAATCGCTCCATACACATTCAAGCATGAAGTAATTTGTATCGCAACATCGATTTACAACGTTTATGGAAATGATGTAACAATCACGGTTTACGACCGTATCGATATTAGTGTAATAATACGAAATAATTTATTAGTTAATCATTTATCTAACATTATATGGTCGGATAGTAAGAAATTACGGTGAGCATGATATTATAATGCCTTCTCTGTTTGAGAAGTTTCCTTTGCCCTGCAGTGTTACGTGGAAATTCCGATTTAAATTAAAAAAATAGTTTTCTGTCATTTATGAAAAAAACTACTAATGTCTTCAATACAGAACATCTACTTCCTGGGATAAAAGGAAACAAGCAGTGAATTTTTTTTATGATATTTTCGCTGCATGTTGATTAGATATACCTACAACTTGTGCAAACATAAAAACGCAATAATCTATAGTCATCATCATCTTCCGTTCCAATTACATAATAGGTTCTATATTATCATTGGCATTTCTCTCTTCTGGTATGCCACTCCACTCGAGGTGGGATAGGCGTTATGGAGCCGAGAGTGAAATGACAAAAACTCACGCATATCAAACAACGTTTTTCGATACACTCGTGAATCTTACTAACATTAGAAATGCGAAAGTTTGGATGAATGTATGTTTGTCACTCATTCACGCCAGAATGGCTGAACGTTTTTTTTAGTGCGCCGTGTTTGATTTTCAAACGAGAAACAAACTGTCTGTCAAACAGTATGCATATTATTAAAAATATCATCTAGGTTTGTATTTAATTTGAAGACCTATAAATTCAATTCGAAAACAGGACACACAGAAAAACATTACGTAAAAGTACTGGGTTCAATTAAACTCTTATAATCCCTGTTATCCAGAGGCAACATAAATAAAATTTGAAGGAATAATAAAATATACCTACCAAAGAGAAGAGATATTTTCAGCTTTACTAAGCTCTCCAATTGCGAGTCAGTTTAATTAATTCATCTGACGTTAAGACGTTTCTTTTATTGTGTTCCCACCACTTAGCGACGCGGACATTGGAAATACATTTATTAATTAAAAGCAGTGTTTAAAATTGTACCAGCCGTCGCGTCGGTCCGGTCTCTATTTTATGATTCTTCTATTTAAAAAAAAGTATATTTTAAAACTAGATGCAGATCCCTAATTGTTATAAGTTATTACAGCAAAAAAGTAGTTCACTTTCGTGATTGTGTGGTTAATGTCCGTTTTCACCGACATCCCCTAAACTATCACCTACGTATGGGATCGTTAGCTTAAAAGCTCCCCCAAACTGGCCCCTAAGTTTTAATTCGTTTCACCACTATTTCCGTCACCTAAATAGGGGACACATAGCTATGTGACGTTTTGTTTTCGATAATAGTGACTGCTTCGTCTTTGAACTTATACTAATACGACCGATACTTTAAAATAAGACAGTTTTTTATTAAATTCTCTAAAGTATTCACTTATATTAATACTGTTATTAATTAATCATGTTTTTATAGCAATAATAAATATTATTTCATTAATATTTTTAATTAATTAATATTTTCTCGCTTACTTACTCTATGTATTATCACGAAACTTCGCGTGCTATCTGTGGTATTTGTATTTGACACTTCTCTTTTGTGACATAAGTAGGAACTGCACTGACGTGAGATGAGATTTGGTCGTTTGCATTGGTTTTAACGCAAGTTGGTTTTGATTTATTTTACATGTATTTATAATTATATGATTTTATTTTAGTTTTTGATTGGCTTTATTTAATTTTTGTATGAATTGACATTATTTAATTTTATTACGAATTTAAATTTTGCTCGTAATTGATTTTATTGATTAAGTAGTTATACGTATTTTTTTATTTTATTGTGATTTAACCTTTTTTTTGGAACTGATTTTATTTTGATTTTATTTTTAATGTAGGGTTTAAGTTACCTGAATATACGATTTTATTATTATTTCATTTATTATCTGTACATATTTTTACTTTTTAAATATTATTCCATAAAAAAAAAACTTTTAAAAGTATAATAATAGTAGCGTTACGTCGAATATTGTACAAACAGTTACTAAATTTTCAACAAATAAAAATAAATTCAATAATTTATTTTAATAAATTAATGAATTTATTAATGGACAATTCCATTAGCGTTTAACTGGGGGTCAGTTTACTGTTAACCTTAGTTAACCTTACTGTTGGTGAAACAGAAACTAACTTCTAACAGCCCCCTAACCACACTTAGGGGATCCCTTAAACTTAGGGGATGTCGGTGAAAACGGGCATAAGATACCTAGTTATTATGACGAAGAAAAATACGTATAAAGCCAATTAACTATAGTCAGTGAGTGAACGCTGGAATACTCTGATTTTATTTCCGGATTTTCTTACGGGTAAAAACATTTTTTTGATATTATCGGGTTTCCTGATACTGCAGGTTTATTAGACAATATTTTCAGAACGATAGCCGAAGCTCGTGGTATCTTAATCTCTAGTGACGTAAACCAATCCCAACTGCTAAATATTCTAGAATATCTTCGTCATAGAGGAACACACGTCCAATAGCAGCCAGATTCTAACACACATCGAATCCTCCGAGTAGCTACCGACAGTGAATATTAACAGAAGGATTATCTCGTCGGAAGTTGGCTCGGAGCTCTCACTAATATCTCAACTACGTGTTTACACTGGAATACGCGAATTAGACGGTATTATATCCGTTACCATGGTGATTAGAGAGCTCACTATATCTTCGATGGTAAGCCTGTTTCGCCGCTTATTAATAAAGTTACGGATAATTAAGAGCGTTGTATACGTTGTAGATGTGTCGGTCCCTAATCTAGGTTTTAAGTACCAAGACTGGTTTATTACAGTACGTCTGTAACACATGCTGGTGAAAATAAATTGTGTGTTTATTTTCCTGACACGTGTAAATGAAATGTACGTTTATATCTTAGAAGAGACGACTGTGATAAAAAAATAAACAGGTACGGTATATGAGAGACAACCGTCCAGAAATAAAATTATATTCTTTTTACCGGACTGCGCAACGCAAAGGACAGTAGTGTGTATATCAATCTATGTATGTATGTTTTTATGTATGTTTGTTCCTATGTGGCGCTCTAGAGACCAAATGCGTAGGTCGATTTTGATGATTCTTTCATCAATCGATTCGTCTTAACCTTGCAAGTGCCACTAAAGACATGATAGTAGTTAAAATTCAACACATTGACTACCAGATGCCAGAATCAAAATGAAAATAAAAACCAACGTACTATGTTAAGTAGGAATAGGTAATTATAGTAGTGTAATTTAAAAATCATCTGTAGGTTCCTTTCATGATTTTTCATTTTAAATAACGGTCTACGATATACAACC
This sequence comes from Orthosia cruda, assembly GCA_964057195.1. Taxonomy (NCBI): domain Eukaryota; kingdom Metazoa; phylum Arthropoda; class Insecta; order Lepidoptera; family Noctuidae; genus Orthosia; species Orthosia cruda. The sequence continues at coordinate 26,997,728 of OZ059832.1, forward strand.
ATTCTCGCTAATTACCTCATATCTTTTAAACCACTAGACGGATTTTTAGGTAGTATAATTAAGAAATTGTAAGAAACGACTTGACCGCAAAGGTGTCCTTACTCCTTAGTCAAGAGACGTAAAAAAATCCCATCCTGTGGGGTATCAAAATGAAGGATTTTAGAGGTGATTACAAAAATATAAAATACCACCATTTTTAAAAAAATGTTGGAAAAATGTTCACTAAAAAGATGTAAATAAAAAAAAACCGGAGCGAACTAAAAACAGGTAAACAAGAAGAAAATCATGCTATTCAGTAGGATTTTGTCCTAGTGATTTTGTTCGGACAAAATCTAAGAATCTAAACAAAGAAATATGTACCTATCCTCCGACTGCATAGCATGAATTTTGTCCTTGTTTACATCTTTTTAGTTCGCTTTTAAGGCAGTCGGGTTTTGATTTTATATTTTTTTTGTTTATAGTTAATCTTTTTTTATCTTTTTGTAGTGTTGGTTCGCGCAAAATAGCACATCACTAGGGTTCCGTTTTGTCAGTGGTATGTGACACTAAAGACATGAAAGTCATAAATAACAGGCTACCAGTAGTAGTGGTCGAATCCAGCAAGACACTAGAGATTTAACTAGTAATTGCTCTGTTGAATATTCAAAGCCCATATGCCTGATGATCGCCAGACTCCGTACACCACCCTTGATTAGTACAACTAAGTATTCGTGCTTTACACCCATTTTACACCAGTATACAGTATATTTTCCTTTAACTAATAGGTAGCTAGTATTTTGTAATATGTAATTATAACTTAAACTACTGAAAAACAAGACCATGCTTGATCTTTTTAATGTTTAGGGCTTCATTCACATGATTTTTGCGAATTTAAGACTCCCGTTTTATGTGCTTACGAATTTCGACTGGAAAGGCATTCAAGTTGAAACTGAACAATATAAAATATTATATAGCTGTTGTCTGCGACTTCGTCTGCGCAGCAGCAGTATGTATTAATACATCAAATAGCCTGCTTTTATATCGCGCAATAATATTGTAAGTTTTCTATACAAACTGTCACCCCCGCCCCCCCCCTTTCGAGCACCTTAAGGATGTTATCCGTGATAAAAAAATATCCTTTGTGCTTCCCAGGCACACAAATTATCTCCAGTGTAAAGTTCAGCGGTTTAAAAAAAGATAGAAAACAGACAGATAGACAGAGTTACTTTACTTACTTAATACACACATCTATCAATCAGACTAATTCCAAATTCAAATTTTTGAAAATTCTTTTGTTTCGGTGGCATAAAAATCTCTTGATGTGTAGGAGAGGGAATTTTCATTTGTGCGAAATTTAGAAAACAATACGAATTACGTTTAGTTACAGTTTTTTTTCATTTTTAAACGAAAGATAAAGTTAAAATTGAGGTATTGTAGCCATGCAACGCCAACATTTGACGAGGGCGGAGATGTTACGAGCTGTAGGAATGCTGGAAGCTGGGTCTGTTCAGCGTAATGTTGCTGAGGCCATAGGGACCCACCAAAATGTAATTTCAAGATTGTGGACACGCTATCGTGCCACAGGTGAAGTAGCGGAGAGGCACCGGGGGCCAAGTCGCATCATTACCCCCAGACAAGACCGATTTTTGCAAATTACTGCGCGAGCTCAACCAAATGCAACGGCGACTCAATTGGTCCAAAGGCTGCGAGTGGAACACCAAGTGCTTGTAAGTGACCAAACTGTAAGAAGGCGACTGCATGAAAGCAATCTACGCTCTCGTAGACCACTCCGGGTCCCACCTTTACGGAGAGGCAATCGTGGACGACGATTAGAATGGGTTCGGAACCTCGTGGACTGGGGCCGTGAGCAATGGTCCAATGTGCTGTTCACGGATGAATCCAGGTTCGGCTTCCATCCAGATTCACGAAGGACGCGTGTTTGGCGAGTTCCTGGACGATGGAGCCGTCTTCAGAACCCTCAGGAAGTTCACCCATACCAAGGAGGAACAATTATGGTTTGGGCAGGCATTCGTCTTGGAGGACGGACGGATCTCGTTTGGGTGCGGGGCAATATGACGGCAGAACGATACGTCCAACAGGTGCTGGGGCCCGTAATCTTGCCCCACAGAACACAAATGGGGCAAGATTTCCTGCTCATGCACGACAATGCCCGGGCACACACGGCGAGAACGGTAGCAGCTTGGTTACATACACACAATGTTATGGCCTTAGACTGGCCTGCTCAATCGCCAGATCTAAATCCCATTGAGCATGCGTGGGATATGCTGCAAAGAAGAGCTCTAAAGGAAGTGCCTGAAAATCTGGCTACAGAAGATCAACTTTTTGCGCACCTCAGAAGGACATGGGACAATATTCCGCAGCAAGACATTGACAACCTTGTTGTGAGCATGCCGAATCGTTGCCGATGTGTTATGAACATCATGGGCGCTTTCTTAGACTTACTAACTTCAAGTTTATAAACACAAATTAAATGATTTTTCTATTTTTTTCAGTTTTTACTCATAAATTAAAAGTTAATTCATATACGGTTTCCGTCTATGCTTCATTTTTTTTCCATAAAATCCTGAAATTTTAATCGAAGTACCTTAACCATTATTAAAAAATGGTATAATATTAAATAACGTATCTTTTAAATATATACATGTCACATAAATAATTAACACATTGATAGTAATTCGCTTTTTTAAAAATATCCCTAGACCGTGTTGATGTGTTTATTAGTACGGATTTAAAGTTCACACATAACATCATGCCTTTATTCCACTAAGAGTAATGCAGGGTTTATTTAAACTTCTTGTTTTACAAAAGGCAGACTTATACCCGTCAACTTAGAGTGATAGAGAGATGAAACGGCAGGTGCAAAGTTTACAAAAAAAATCTTTGGAATTCTTAATCAAATTAGTTTTTCGATTTGTTGGTTGCGTTTTTACAATAAAACTTCTAAACTTCTTTTTTGGTACCTAGAAAACGAACAGACGTCAGTTGCGAAGACTTTTCACAGGTTAATTGAAAGCTTTCCACGTGGATATAGTCGTGGCTTCTGGTACTATTTCTGTGGAACTTAGTTGTAGAAGTTTGTACCACTGTGCGGCCTTTTCTCAAGGAAATAAATCACTGATCCGACTTCGTAGAACATTTTACTAGGCACTTTTTCAATATTATTTCTAAAATAAATGTAAAGTACCCTTAGATGAAAACTATCAAGGAAAGTTTTAAAAAATTTCCTCAAAAATAATTATGGCAGTATTCGTATTTAACTTCATTCTAATATAGAGATAACTCATTTTAAGTAAAACCAAAGAAAATGGAAAAGCTGTAGCTATCCTATTTTAAATTATCAAGCATTCAAACAATATACTAAAAATGGTGATATACTTCTACCATTTTACTCTTTAAATTGGCGCAGTTCATATAAACGTTGGCCTTAAAAGTTCATGAAATAGGTTTAGATAACAGATAAAAATATTAACTCACCTAGGCACCATTCTACCTTCAAGTCCTTTGCTGTGCCATATTTTACTATCTGTGGCTTTCCCAACGAATAGGTACCTTCACACTTATCAATAACTAGCTTTATCCTGCAGATTCACTCCCATAGGCTACCTCACAGGACAATGCATTTTTGGGATAAAAATTAGTACACATAACAAATTACATTACTTTCGAGATACACAAGATATATATATATCATTTGAATGATTGGATCAATAGATCGATTCCTTTTACAAACATGTAAACGATCAAGTTTACCTCTTTATAATATGAATATACATAGAAGAATCGTCCGCACGCAGGTGCCTTCAACTCTTCTGCTTCATAACTTGTAATCTTCGCTACAAAACTATCCTGATTCAGAGAATAACTTATAATAATACGTGGAGTAACTTCGAGTCTGCGCACGTAATTAATTAGATGATGTGCCGGTCTGCTGTTAATACCTTCGATCTTCAATGAGCCTCGGAGGAGCATGCTCGCTCCTTAATAAACAACGTGGTCCGATTAACTGGCTGAAGATCTTAGCGTGCTTGTTCAATCTCGTAGAATACGGAATCACTGTCAAGGAAGAAATATAAACGCCATTATAAATACACAAGTTTCAGGAGGCATATAAAATGAATTCGGATTGTTGGAAGCAAACATGGCAATTAGCTCACAATTATCAGACTTATAGACGCTTACAGAGTGGTACCTATAATAGGAGTCTCTTTTTTGTTTGGGTAGTCATCCAATGACTTCTCCTCCCACTCTGGGCGAAGCGGGAAGGCGTGTCAGACTTTTACTGACTAAAACCCACCCGTGTTCCTTCAGTTGCTTCAATAAAGTCATAATGAATACCAAAGGCATCTTGACTTTGTAAGCCATACTCGTTATGGTCCACTGCAGAGGTCTTCTTATGAAAATGTACCAGAACAGGTCGACCACATGTCCTATTCATCCACCGGACTATGAGTATAAACGAAGAAAGATTGCACCTGTGCTTGCGCAAACACTTGTGCACTATAACATCGCCTGCACCGATGCTGCGATGTTCGGCACCATAACCGAAATCGGTCAGGAGAACTATATACCACATTACAGTAAGAACTGGACAGGTCTCTAAAACTCTAATACACCGATAACAGGATCTAAAAACGCCGGACTATTTGCGCAGGCACTACTCTGGTAGATCATAACGTGCTTGTACAGGCACCATTAAGATTGATCTGCAAAGGAGTTATTAATTTAATTATACTCTTTTGCAGAAATTACCTTTTCGAATATACCGAGCCAAGGTAAAACATTTAATCTCCCAATAAATAAATATCCACGTAGCAACATCCTGAATACTTGTGTATTCGGATCACAGAGGCGAGGCCGGGGAACGCACCGGTATTCAATTTACACAAAGTAGAAGATATCGCAAGGATGTACTAATTACGAACACCGTGTTTTTACGTTCACTTACCGTAATTGCTTACCTGGATGTTACCCAATAAACATTTGTCTGTATTATAAGGAACGCTACTTTATGCTCGTATGCGTGTGCCACATTTATTTGTGCTGTTATTTCCAGAGTACCTTTTAGGCTTTTTTTACCTAACATTAGGGTAATGTGATAGTGGCAATAAAAGCCAAAACACAATGACAAACGCAAAGGACCATACCTACCTATTAGGTAATTGTCTGCAATATATTGAAATTCATCTTTAGATAAACTAAAAAACGTTGCATAATAATGCGGTTTTTTTATTGTTACATAAACATTAAAACGGTTTCAGCGACTCACAATGTCTAAAAACGGGCCCACACAGGAAGATGGTAACTGAAGGTGTTATAAAATCCAACTTCACAAGTGAAGTTAGAGAAAATATTATCTATTTGAGTACCACCATGGGTAGAGGCAAGCGTTTGTAATAAAGATTTATAACCAGCGTCACTTAATAATTTGAATACGCAGTATTGCCGTTACGGAGATAGTCTTCGTTAAAATCTCCAAATATATACAAACCGAAAACAAATATTTTAGTATGAGTATTTTCGAACAACCTACTCAACTACCAAAAAGTAAAATCAAGTTATTCTATGATAGGAACAAACAACCAACTTAAATAAGCTGTAATAAAATAAAATATAATAAGGACGTGAATTGCAAAAGGAGCCGATACGAGCGCGCTTTAGAACCATGGGGAATGGTATGGTTCGTTCCTGGATCATCGAGCGCAAGCTCCTTGTTTATTTCTCGTTCGGAATTAAAAAAAATCGAATGTTTTCACCTCTTATCTACGATATTCACTATTTCGCTCTCGAAAGTTCTTCTCTACTCAATTAGTGATGTAGTTGGCTCGAACATTGACAAAAGAAAATAAGTAATTTAATATTTCTATAAGATAATATTATGAAGAGGCCCGCCTCAATGAGCATAATTAAATTAGTACATAATTTCTAATTTATATTATTACTAAAAATAGCCAGGTCTTATTTTTTCGAATTAAGACATCGGGTATCTATCGATATCGATAATGTAACTAAAATTGCAATTTGTTATACTGCACTGATGGGACCATGGTTGAGTAGTAGTAAATATCGACCTATGACACGAATGTCAACCTTACTGTTAAATACAGGTCTTCGGGTCCCAAGCCAGGAGCTCAGCACCGGGGCCCATAGCGGCGTTGGGACTCCTGGACCCTTTCTGGACCTGTACCCACGAAACTGCCGTAACGCAGCAGTGGAAAGCTAGGGATTTGCTCCTTATTGGGAGATATACTGGTACCCGTCTGATAGGCGGGAAGTGGAACCAATAAACCAATTTGCTCACTTTCACCTGAGACTCCCGCGGTGATCCTCTGGGCTCGCTCAATCACGCGCCTGGCCGAGGGTTTTAGGACAATATATAAATAATAAAGGACAATGATTGGATGGGACCACAAACGCGCTCTGAGCCGGGCTCCGACTTCCAGGCAGACACATACACGTTCCCGTCAAAAGCACTTCGCTGCGAGTGAAATATATTCAAAACCGACCTCGCGGGCACCCCACAACGCCGGTTGCGACCGGCGGGCGCAATTAACATTTACAATGAGCGAAACACATCTCGATTCACACAGACCCGAATTCATCGTGTGCTCATTACAAATTTTCTTTCTACACTCTGTCAAGTGTCAGCTGTCAATCCAAAAATGACAGCGAGCTGGCAGTGTTGTAACAATATACTAAAAATCGGGACGAAACATCCCCCCGTCTCGGACATAAGAAGTTATGTCCGCTAAAAATGGGCAAGCGTGCTAACTTGCCACTGCTCGCTTCAAAACCGAATCTCCGACCATGACCTTTGCAACTCTTGGATCTCCGTCAGACCCATAGAATAAATCTACAATGCGTCCGCGACGCCGATATTAAGGCAACAAATTAGGTTCTTTAACAAATACAAGGTCTCCGACTTTGGGAGGTTTAGTGCCAAATATTCTAAAAACCAACGATGCCAGAAACTTTGGGACATCTGTTGGAGCAATGCAAAACGCGTCAATTGCGAAGATTTAATTTCCCTGAAGGGGTATTCCGGCAGGGCGTTGAGGGGCTGACCAATCAAAAAATTACCAGGGGTCATGACTTCTAAGTCATTTGGGTCTGAGGAGATCGGACAGAGAGGTCGCGAATTGAGGACGGCCTCAACTTTACAAAATACCGTAACAAGTTCCTCAAATGTGAAAATAGTTTCACCAACAACACGGCGGAGAAGAGGTTTTTCTACTTTTACAATATTTTCAAAAATGGCAATTACAAATTTGCCAATTACAATAATTACAAATTTCACTTAAATATTTATCAGTACCGTTATCAGAACGGATCAAAGATGGTAGTCCTCGGCGGGAAACAAGTCTACCTAGCACTGCATATATTTAAAGATTATGCCACTTATAGTGTGTCTGACCGACGAAATCCAAAACTCACGTTGCAATATGGCTACGAGGCCGTTGCAACCGACGTGTGCATTATTAATGTGTCGATCGGACACCAACATCTTCACCAACGCTCCTCCCATAAGGAGCGACAAAGGATAGCACCATAAGGCAAATTCGAATTCCGCAGTCGTCCTCCGACTCGGAGCAAACCAGATTGGTCTGGGAATGGATTAAGACGAGCGATTGAGCCTTTCAAAGCTGAGCATTTCTTCAGGGCTTCAATAGTCTGGTCAAAGTGCTCGGCTTGTACAGCACGAACCAACAACATCAGGGCTTCTTGGCGTTCATAAGGCGACAAAACTGGGGATAACAGATTATTATTAGGGTTCCGTCCGTTGCGTATAAAACGCCGGATCCAAGCGGTGACTCCTAACAATTTCGACAAAGAACTGTATGTGACCGAAAGACAATCCTAATTGTATGCAGGTTGCGTTTCAACAATTCCAATACGCAAAACTGGCAAAACCTCTGAAGAGGGGAGAACCTATTCTGGGGCCAGGACGACTTGCGACGCGTCAAACAGTCTGGTCCCCACCAAAGAGAATGGTCAACAAGGGCAGGAGCCTCGCAACCACGTGACGCGCAGTCTGCGGGGATCAATTGTTCTGGGACATGTCTCCAGATCAGTTTAGTCTCAGAGTTCTGAATCTGTGAGACTCTATTCTCCACAAAAACCTCCAACGTATGAGCTGAGGTGCGAAGCCAACAAAGGACTATCCCATTATCAGTCCTTGGTCCTCAATCCGCGGGGCGGAGCCCTTCAACACGGGACCCGAAAGTCCAAATCCAAAAACGGTCGGTACATCTACTAACCTATTCGTCTGCAGAACCCACTTTATCCCGGACAAAATCAAAGCCAAAACATCGGCACCCATATACGGGTCCGGGTACCAACCACTTCGGGTCGGCAGGAGTTAGGTCCGACGTCAATTTCACCACTGCAGGGCTAATGGTTATCTGCGGGTGTCTGCCCAAAATATCATTCAAAACAACGGCCTTGAACAGGCGAAACACAAATTTCAATTTCTCCCCGTTGTCAAACCGCTTCAATACCACCCATATGGTAGAAGGGTGGAATCTACGTGGGAAACACAATCCTTACACTGAATAAAGGGATACAAGACAGCCTTGACAACCCGAATCCAAAAGAGCACGAACTAACAAAGATTTACTCTTCGGGCCCCAGATCATTACAGGGACAGTTGGCAGAAGGACTGCCTCTGGCTGGGCGGCTGTAGTGGAGGAGAGGGAGTCGACTTGTTGATAACCCCCCTGGGGTTGGTAGTCGTCCTGAAAAGTGGACGCTTCCTCCAATTGAGGAGGTGGTGGAGGGGTGCCCCCGCCTTTGCGAGGTATACCCGTCGAGGAACCACCTGGGGTTGGTGGGGATGCGCTCCCCCGCCTATGGGGGAGTGTCCGGCATCACCAGGGCCACCAACACCATTTTGGTCCGGACACAACACGCGGTGGTGCCTACCTTGACTGTGCGAGCAAGGATCTGACCTCTGGCAATTCCGCTGCAAATGCTGTCCCAGACAAGTGTAGCACCACTTGCGGCTGTTGGCGATTCCACGTCAGTCATTTGTGTTCCGTTCTAGGAACTTCGGACAGGACGTGACCACATGGCCATCCGTGCTGCAATATCAGCAGCGCATACCGCGAACCTGAGTCGCTACGTATTGATGAGGAGGGCGTCGTGGCCCACAAAGGTAGGGGCGTGCACTAACACGACGCTGGTCCGGAGTTGTTGTTGACTTTTGTCCAAATTATCAAAAGGGGGGAGGTGTGTGGCATCATCCACACCATATTTCCCATGTGCAAAACCCCTCAACCTAACGGTTGCCTCAACAATGTCATCCGAGATACCGTAAAACTGCGTGAAGACTGCCTCAACCGCAGCGGCCAACTCAGTGTCCTCGGTGGACAATAGCGCCAAAAACTCCGCATAGCATTCATCCACCCTGGCTTAACGGGCTGGGAGTTCACTAAAACGGGCCAACAAAGCCTCTGATCTATCAGATCTACTTATCAAAAAGGCCACCGAGGTCACCCATCTCAATTCCGCTCTAATCTTACAAGCAAATGTATTGGCAGTCATACTGTCAAAATGTAAGCAACGGTGATTAAATATAAATAATACACAAAATGTTCAAATATGTGTGAAACCAAACATCAGTTTGACAGTAATTCTCCTACCAAATTTAATATCAAATCACAAAGTCTGTAAGAGAAACAACGAGTTAATTCCACAAATTGTACTGAACCCTGTTACATTTACTTAAATAATTTTTAGTACAAATTTACTATGAAACCCCAAATATCAATTTATAAATTATCAAAAACAAAGCGGGTACCTCAAGAAAATAAATTATCAACACACAAGAGGGTATTCAAAAAAACAAAAATTATCAACACAACTGGGTAGGTTGATTTTACAACAGAATAGAATAGTATTCAATTTACTTTAATGGTTAAAAACAATGACTTTAACTTGAATCAATTAGAATATTACTGTCAATATCAATCAAACTAACCAATTTTCTTATATAATTGGTAACAATATACTTTACAACAATAACTTCTATAGCGGGCACTGAGTATGTATATAATGTAAACAAACTTACAAACCCAAGATAGAAGGTTCAAGGTCCAACAATAATTATGATTCAATTAAATACAATTAGGGCAGACTATTTAGTTTGCACCAAACCTATATTGTATACAACAAATTATATTTTCAATACAAAACTGTAACCTTCTATCCCGGAGTGACAATATTAAGTTGTGAGTTGTACACTTTATTTTAACAAATTGGAATGCAAATGTGGGGGTTTTTGCCCCTCTCAAGACACAGCTAACTCTGAGTGACTCAAAATGTACCACTTTACAACCCAGTATTCTCAACAATAAAAAGCAAACCGACAAACAATGCGAGTGTCCTAGCGTATACTATGATCGTGGAATGCAAACCACGCTCTGCTACCAAATGTTAAATACAAGTCTTCGGGTCCCAAGCCAGGAGCTCAGCACCGGGGCCCATAGCGGCGTTGGGACTCCTGGACCGTTTCTGGACTTGTACCCACGAAACTGCCGTAACGCAGCAGTGGAAAGCTAGAGATTTGCTCCTTATTGGGAGATATACTGGTACCCGTCTGACAGGCTGGAAGTGGAACCAATAAACCAATTTGTTCACTCTCACCTAAGACTCCCGCGGTGATCCTCTGGGCTCGCTCAATCACGCGCCTGGCAGAGGGTTTTAGGAAAATATATATATAATAAAGGACAATGATTGGATGGGACCACCAACGCGTTCTGGGCCGGTTTCCGGCTTCCGGCAGACACACACGCGTTTCCCACAAAAGCACATCGATTTACTTGAAATATATTCAAAACCGCCTTCGCGGGCGCCCCACAAACCGATTGCGAACGGCGGGCGCTATTAGCTATTACAAATGGGCGAAACACATATCGATTCACCCACCCACCGACACGGTGTTGCAAGTAAATACCAAACATCGGGACGAAACAGCCCCCCGTCTCAAACATAAGGAGTTATGTCCGCTAATAAATGGGCAAGCATGCTAAATTGCCACTGCTCGCTTCAAAACCGAATCTCCGACCATGACCTTTGCAACTCTGGGATCTCCGTCAGACCCATAGAACAAATCTACAATACAACAAATTTGGTTCTTTAACAAATACAAGGTCTCCGAGATTAGGGAGGGTCAGTTTTGTCAGTCCAGTCAACGCGCTGCTGCAAAATATGCAAATATTCCAAAGACCAACGATGCCAGAAACTTTGGGACATCTGTTGGAGCAATGCAAAACGCGTCAATTGCGAAGATTTAATTTCCCTGAAGGGGATTCCGGCAGGGCGTTGAGGGGCTGACCAATCAAAAAATGACCAGGGGTCATGACTTCCAGGTCATTTGGGTCGGAGGAGATCGGACAGAGAGGTCGTGAATTGAGGACGGCCTCAACTTTACAAAATACCGTAACAAGACCCTCAAATTTGAAAATAGTTTCACCAACAACACGGCGGAGAAGCGGTTTTGCTACTATCGCAATATTTACAAAAATGCCAATTAATTTCCATTTGCACCATGGCAAATCTCAAATTTTGTTTATCCTTATTTAGATAATTCCAAATCATTTAAATATTTATCAGCGCCCTTATAATTAGTACCGTTATCAGAACGGATCAAAGATGGTAGTCCTCGGCGGGAAACAAATCTACCTAGCGCTGCAACAAACGCATCTGTGCTGAGGGCAGTTACAAGTTACAAGTGAACCGCCTTGGAGGCCAGACAAACGAACACACACAGGTAGGCCTTGACAGCCTTGGCGTTCCGAAGTTGAGAAGTATTTACCAAGAAGGGACCAGCGAAATCGGTTCTGACCTAAGCAAATGGTCTGCTCTCCGTCACTCGGTCGGATGGCAAACCACTCATTATGGGTTGAGTGGGAACAGCCTTCAACTTATAGCACTGCATACATTTAAAGATGATGCCACGAATAGTGGGTCTGGCCGACAAAATCCAAAATTCACGCTGCAAAATGGCTACGAGGGCGTTGCAACCAGCGTGTGCGTTATTAATGTGTCGATCGGACACCAACAATTTCACCAACGCTCCTCCTTTAGGGAGCAACACAGGATGGCGAGCACCATAAGGCAAGTTTGAATTCCGCAGTCGTCGTCCGACTCGGAGCAAACCAGATTGGTCTGGGAATGGATTAAGACGAGCGATTGAGCCTTTCAAAGCTGAGCATTTCTTCAGGGCATCAATAGCCTGGTCAAGGTGCTCGGCTTGTACAGCACGAACCAATAACATCAGGGCCTCTTGGCGTTCATGAGGCGACAAAACTGAGGATAACAATCTATTATTAGGGTTCCGTCCGTAACGTATGAAACGCCGGACCCAAGCGGTAACTCCTAACAATTTCGACAAAGAACTGTATCTGTCCAAAAGATAATCCAAATTATATGCAGATTGCGTTTCAACAATTCCAATACGCAAAACTGGCAAAACTTCTGGAGAGGAGAACCTATTCTGAGGCCAGGACGACTTGCAATGAATCAACCAGTCTGGTCTCCACCAAAGAGAATGGTCAACAAGGCCAGGAGCTTCGCAACCACGTGACGCGCAGTCTGTGGGGATCAATTCTCCTGGGACATGTCTCCAGATCAGTTTAGTCTCAGAGTTCTGACTCTGTGAGACTCTATTCGCCCCAAAAACCTCCAAAGCATGAGCTGAGGTGCGAAACCAACAAAGGACTATCTCACTATAAGTCCTTGGTCCTCAATCCGCGGGGCGGAGCCTTTCAACACGGGACCCGTAAGTCCAAAATAAAAAACCGTCGGTACAACTACTAACCTATTCGTCTGTAGAACCCACTTGGTCCCGGACAAAATCAAACCCAAAACATCCGTACCCATATACGGGTCCGGGTACCAACCGCTTCGGGTCGGCAGGAGTTAGGTTCGACGTCAATTTCACCACTGCAGGGCTAATGGTTACCAGCGGGTGTCTGACCAAAATATCATTCAAAACAACGGCCTTGAACAGGCGTAACACAAATTTCAATTTCTCCCCGTTGACCAACCGCTTCAATACCACCCATATGATAGAAGGGTCCCAAGGAGACCCAATCTTTCCACTAAACAAAAGGATACACGACAGCCTTGAGCACCCGAATCCAAAAGGACACGAACTAACAAAGATTTACCCTTCGGGCCCCAGATCTTTACAGAGACAGTTGGCAGAAGGACTGCCTTTGGCTGGGCGGCTGTAGTGGAGGAAAGGGAGGCGACTACCTATTGTTGATAACCCCCTTAGGTTTGATAGTCGGCCTGAAAAGCGGACGCTTCCTCCAATTGAGGAGGGGGTGGAGGGGTGCCCCCGCCTTTGCGAGGTATACCCCGTCGAGGATCCACCTGGGGTTGGTGGGGATGCGCTCCCCGTCCGATGGGGGAGCGTCCGGTATCATCAGGAAGAAAATAAAGAAAAAGAAGGAAAACTAGTTTATTTGGCACACACAGATACACACAATGTAGGTAGTTATGCAACCTGAACCGCATCGAGTAATCACTGTGAGAGCATGAAATTCACGATTGCAGTTTAGGGTGGCCCTTCCAGAAAGTTCCATGCATTTCTGTTAATTTAGCACTTTAAGTAGCAGTAAGTCGAAACATGTAACCGATAGGATTATTAGACATTACATGAGAGCATCCGCTTCTGCTCACACGTATTCATATTCTTTTATTTAAACGTCATAACGCTCCCAAAAACTTGACTGGCGCAGCCGGTAGGATCGCCGAAAATAAGTTGCGCCGTCCTTCGCGTTTTTCGGAATAAAACTTTTTCGTGTAACGCGTTCGGGTGGCCTTGAAGGCAGCTGTGGTGATTCTACGAACCAAACAAATTTGTCAAGCGGAGCTGAAAATGAGAAAGGCGAGCTGGTGAGTCCAAATTTTCACCTTCCTTTCCCATTTCCTTTTTGTTATCTTGCGATTAGAAATCTCGCGTTATAACGTTATCTGGTTTTGCATAAAATCTGTGAGGCTAGTTTTTTTTAATAGATAAAACTTATTTAAATTAATATTACAATTGAAATATTGGTAATGAATTAAAAAACATATTTTATTCAGATACATTGTTTAAAGATTTATTTGATTAATGATTACTATTTTATACTTAAGAATTATTTTTTCTTAAGAAGTGTTTAACTCAATACTTTTTGCTTTTGTACTTTATATTATTTTTGTGTGTTAATATAATTAATAGTGTTAAAATAGAATATAACGTAAAAATTATTATGATTCCAAATGAAATGATTAAAATTATTCCGCTTTTTGACGGCGATAAGGGCCATTTAAATCTTTTTATACGCAAGAGTGAATATATTATAAATAAATACAGGAGAAGTGACGAGCAAAACTTGTATGTAATGCATGCCATAACGAGTAGATTAGCGGGGAATGCAGCCGCGCTTATCAGTGAGCGCGATGATATTGTTACATGGGAACAGTTTAAGGAGTTATTAATACAACATTTCGGAGACCCACGAAGTGAAGAATGTTTAGCTATTGAATTGGAAACTTTGCGTATAAGAAATGGTGAATTATTTTTGGATTTTTGCAATCGTATTCAATCAGTAGCCTCGGAAAACATAGAGAAATGATACAATTAAATTGCGATACATGCTTTAAATTGCCATACATATATATACCCGAAATAGATGCCAAATTTATGATCGATACGGGCAGTACTAAATCATTTATAAACCCGGAAAAGGCCTATAACTATTTTTACGATTATATTTATTATGACCCATTTGAAGTTAGAAGTACTCACGGTACAACCCAACACGAAGAAGTACTTTCCATGCCAGCATTTCAGATTTTTAATGTTAATGAAACTCACAAATTTCACATCTATAAAGTCGACCCTAGCTTCAATGGTTTACTAGGTATTAATAAATTTGAAAATAAAACTAATAGATTTGAAAAACGAGGTCTTGAAAACTAAAACTACGGTGATACCAATTATGCGCGATAAGAATAAATATATAATAGAGTTGGCACCTCGATCAGAGCAAAGAGTTAAAATTCCTGCAAATTATCATTCTGGTAATGCTTTAGTAGATTTCAGAGAATTTACGGAAGGTGTGCGTATGCCCAGCGCTTTAGTTAAATGCAAGGACGGTTACTTTACTACCATAATTCAAAATACCCTTGACAAACCAATTAAATTAGCCGTTACTAAACCATTTGAAGTAGAACCGTACGAAAATAATATAAATGATTGTGATGTTAATAATTTTAACGAAACTGAAAATATTGAAATAGATAAATTATTCACAGATAACTTACAAAAGCTTCGACTGAATCACATGTCATCTGAAGAATGTAAGGCCATTAGTACATTATGTTCAGAATATAAAGATATATTCTATTGTGACGGCATTCCATTAAGTTTCACGAACCAAGTCAAACATTGTATTAGGACAAAAAACGAAGATCCTATTTACGTCAAACCATACAGACAACCCCCTAGTCAGTCGCAAGAAATAAGAAATCAAATCGAGAAGTTACTTGAAGAAAATGTAATTCAGTAATCTCATTCACCTTGGTCAGCCCCAGTTCATTTAGTCCCAAAAAAGAAAGATGCATCAGGCGAAATAAAATATAGAATGGTAATTGACTACAGACGTTTAAACGAAATAACTGTTGACGATAGATACCCACTTCCCAATATCACCGATCTGTTTGATAAATTAGGTAAAAGCACATACTTTACGACATTAGATTTAGCAAGCGGTTACCATCAGATTGAGATTAACGAAAATGACAGAGAGAAAACAGCATTCAGCACTGAAAACGGACACTTTGAATTCTTAAGAATGCCGTTTGGTCTTAAAACCGCTCCAGCGACCTTCCATCGAGCACGACAATGTTCTAAGAGGGTTGCATGGAATCCATTGCCTGGTTTATTTGGATGACATTATAATCTTTTCAAATTCACTCGCAGAACATATCCAGAAGTTGAGAGCAGTTTTTGATCGTTTGAAGTCAAATAACCTTAAAATTCAACTTGATAAGTCCGAATTTCTCCGGATAGAAGTCCTATACTTAGGTCATGTTATAACTGAGGATGGCCTTAAGCCTAACGATGATAAGATTAAAGTAGTTCTTAACTACCCACTGCCAAAAACCGTGACAGAAATCAAAAGTTTTTTGGGCTTGATAGGCTATTACAGGCGATTTATTAAGGATTTTGCGAAATTAACACAACCATTAACTAATTGCTTAAAGAAAAAGAACAAAATTATTATAAATCAAGCGTACTTAGATTATTTCCAAAAATGTAAAGAGCTTCTTACTAACGCACCTTTACTTCAATATCCCGACCCACATAAGCCTTATATCCTAACTACAGATGCATCGTCAAATGCCTTAGGGGCAGTACTATCGCAAGGCGTCGTGGGATCTGATAAACCAATAGCTTACGCCAGTAGAACCTTAAGTGATACAGAGACCAGATACAGTACTATAGAACGTGAACTTTTAGCGATCATTTGGGCGGTAAAACACTTTCGGCCCTACCTTTACGGTAATAAATTCATTATTTATACAGACCATAGGCCCTTAGCCTGGCTCTATTCGCTTAAAGAGCCAAATAGCAAGCTCACTCGTTGGCGACTTCGTCTTCAAGAATATGATTTTGAAATTGCCCTGTCTCGTATTAAATTAAATGCATTAGGTTCCGATAAGGACGGATTATCAATAAAAGTTAATGTAGATGAAAAAGAACAAAAACCAAAAGAAAAACAATCTACACATAAAATAAAAAAATTTGTTGATCACGATAGTGATGACTCTAGAACAATTTCCATCTCTGATTTGTCTGCTACTCTAACAGCCAGTTCTGAATGTGATACAAATGAACCAATTCCACTTGACCCTGTGATAGATAAAACATTTACAGTACATTCAGCTGAAGACATGGAATCAATTGGTATTCCAATATTACAAAAAGCAATAGACACTAAACCCAACCAGATATTAGTTTTTACATGGCACAAAAACGATATCCAAGTTAAAGATCTTTCCCGTGAAAAACAGAAAATTCTTGAAGTATTTTTACCAATAAATAATGAGGAATTAATTAAACAGTTTTTAAAAGAATATGTTAAATATAAAATTAAATACTTTATATATTTTGAAAACATAGAGCATAGGAAACTGTTTAACAAAGTTATTATACAGTTATTTGAAAAGGAAATGGTGGAATTCATGGAATGTTCAGAGCGTGTAGTTTTTGTTGAAGATGAAAACGAACAAAAAGAAATTATCTTACAACACCATGAAGGAAAAACATGTCATAGAGGTATAAAAGAAAGCATGTCCAGGATAATAAGAAATTATTTTTGGAATAACATGCAAGAGACGATATCAGCCGTAATAAATAATTGTGAAGCATGCCGTAAAACTAAGTATGACAGAAAACCCATAAAGCCTTTTCTACAATTAACACAAACACAAAATGCACCATTTCAAGAAATTTTCATAGATTTTTTTGCTATAGAATCTGTATATTATCTTACATTAGTCGACGTGTTCAGTAAATTGGGACAAGCAATAGAAATATCAAATAGATCTACACCCGAAGTAATACGTGCACTTATTAAATATTTCTCCATTTACGGAACACCTAAAAAAATTAGTTGCGATCCGGGCAGTGAATTTAATAATGAATTATTGAAGGAATTAATGATAATGTACAATATACAATTACACATCAGTACACCTAATAACCCTAATTCAACAGGCATATTAGAGCGTCTCCATTCGACTATCATAGAAATATACCGTTTAGATAAATATGATCAAAAATGCACTGATGCAGCCTCCGTTATGACCTACTCAATAATGGCTTATAATCATACCATACATACAACGACAGGTTTGACCCCATTTGAAGTTGTTTTCGGTCATACTGATTCAAATTCTATATTAAATGCAAATTTCGAGAGAAACTATACACAGCAATTATTAAAAGATCATGCTAAGCGTACTAAACGTCTCTATAGTTACATATCTGATCAGATGATAGAAACAAAGCAAAAATTAGAAATAGCAAGGGTGGTGAGATAAGCAAAAAGTTTGAAGTAGGCGACACAATTTATGCAAAAGAGGTTAATACCAGGTTAAGTAAAGACAAGCCACGTTATAGGAAGGCAAATGTCAGCGGTGATCTAGAACATAATGTAATCCCTGTTACAATTGGAACTAGAAACACAAAAGTCCCAATTAAAAATATTAAACGTCCTCCGCAGGTGGTGCCTCACGCTATTGGCAGTAGCGCAAATAACATGGGCCCTTCAACTTCAAAACGTTGAGAAAAACCCCGGTATCCTTCCCGTGAAACAAGAGCAGGCGTTTAAACAAGTAGATAAGTGGTTAATTATAAAACTTTTAAATTGAGATAGCTTAGGTAATGATCTAGAATTAAGTTTAATGAAATATAATGAATTCAGTAAATTAGTAGATGTTAACAAACCTTACAGCCATGAGTTTTTAGGTATTCGTACTCAAACGGATTACCTAAAGGATAGGACTATCGAAAAATTTCAGCAACTTGTGCCAGCTAAAAGATTTTTAGCGAGGATTAATTGATCCACTTGGATCCATGATAAAAATTGTTACAGGTAATTTAGATCATAGTGATGCAATTCGATATGATTCTCTCATCTCTCAGTTGAAAAGCAATCAATTATTATTAGATAGTAAAGTAACTTTGGTCTCCAAAATGTTAAATTGTTTTGTTAACAGTACAGAAATCTTACATAACAATACATTAATTTTAGATGAACGTTTAAAAAGAATCGAGAGATTAGTTAAAAATATGATTACAAAAGAGGAAAATTCTATTTACTCTACTTACATTTTAGGAATGTTTAATATGTTCTTAACTAATTTTAGAACCATTAATATAATTTTAAGTGAGATTGAAACGGCCTTAGCCTTTAGTAAGGTGTCTGTACTGCATCGAGCGATTGTTAAATCCACTGAATTACTGCACATGTTACAATCTATAGCCAAGACTGAAAACCTGTTATATCCTGTGAATGAAAACAATTTAGTTAAGTTTGAAGATTGTTTTACTGTTAAAGCTTTTATTAAACAGAACCAGATCACGTTCATAATAGAGATCCCACTTATTTAAAACAGTACTTATAGTTATTTTAAACTTTACTCTTTACCTATTTTTAACACAGATTTAAACGAAACTGTAATAGTAGTTCCTAAATATCCCTACCTTTTGGTGAAAGACTCAGATTACTTACCAGTCGTGAGAGCTTGCATACAGATTGCGATAAATGACAAATTCTTATGTACCGATGATGATGTGTTGACCCATCTAGAGCCATTATGCGAAGAACAATTGATGAAGTTCCACTCTAATATTAGTGCATGCGAGCAGCATGTAGTCGACATTGAAGATTTGAAAGTTCAACGAATTGGCCGCGAAAGTTGGATTCTATATAATTATAAAGAATAACCTTATAGCAAGTAGAAAATGCTATGATGACGTCACGAGCCACGAGTCTCTACAAGTAAGATACATAGTTACCCTGGACGATGCTTGTAAGGTTATCGTTGGGCACATACATCTACAAAATTACAAATTCTCTCTTACACACCTGAATTATCCAATAGCTCCAATCATTACCCTACCAGAGATGAAGCCTGAAAAACGTACTAACAGTGTCAGTGCAGTGAATATGAAAGGTATAAATCTAGATGAGCTGAAAGAATTAGCTCAAGTAGTGAAAATGAGCAAAGTGAAATACGGTGAAAATGATAGTGCGGTTGACACGAAAAATATTAATTTAGGTACGGTAATTCTATATGTAATTCTGCCTTTAGGATTTATGATCTTTCTTGTTTTTAGATATAAAATCATATTGTTAAACTGTCTGCGAAATCATCAGAATCCTAACAACTCTGATAATTTCGTTCTTGAGGAGGGAGGAATTATGCAACCTGAACCGCACCGAGTAATCACTGTGAGAGCATGAAATGCATGATTGCAGTTTAGGGTGGCCCTTCCAGAAAGTTCCATGCATTTCTGTTAATTTAGCACTTTAAGTAGCAGTAAGTCGAAACATGTAACCGATAGGATTATTAGACATTATATGAGAGCATCCGCTTCTGCTCACACGTATTCATATTCTTTTATTTAAACGTCATAACGCTCCCAAAAACTTGACTAGGTACAAATAAAACTTAATTTTACAACATTTAAATACATAGTGTGCCCCGCGGCTGCGCCAAAAAGGTCCAGTTCAGCAAAATGCCAGAAAACTGGGAGTTGCCTGACGCTGGTTTTCAACTGAACCTTACGTTGAAGTGTACGGATGTGAATCAGTTTTACGGTGTTAAATATGTACAGGTAAATAAATATAAGTTAGTGTGTTATAAACTATACAGGTATAGGTATGTATAATAATTTGGTGCGAAACATTATGCCATGAGCAGCTGAGCGAAATAGACGGATTGCAAGTAACTTTTAATATTAAAAGTTGTTTTTATATTCGGGTAGTTTGAGAAATATTGCGATCAATATGTACATCATTTTTAAAATTTTGTCAGAGCGGCGAAACAAAGTGAAATAAGGACGCTGGCAGAAGGATAGAAGGTAAGTGTCTGATAGAAGCCAAGTGTGTGTCATCCATCAATAATATTAACCATTTAGAATTTAAAATATTAAGCAACATATTCATTTTTACCCACAGGCCTCCCAACCTCGAGCGAAAGCAGGTGTCAAGGATGGATGACACACCAGCCCGCGGCCGAGGGTACGAGGCAGCTATGTGAAGCAGCGGTTTATACGAAACGATAACCACCCGCGTATTTTAGCTATGTATAAACTCTTTTATAATTTATGCAACTTATACTACCGCACCCACACACGCACATAAGAAAAACCGGGCACTATCAACTGAGAACAGAATCGACATCATATAAGTGAAAGGTTCAAGTTTATCAAATCTAGTTTCCGTTGCGCGTCCGTTAAATACTGCCGTAAACGTCTTCTAAATGTACTTATTGTGTTTATTGTTCTAATAGGCGGCGGTAGATTATTCCATACTTTGGATGCTGCGTAACGGAAACTTCCTCTGAATGCTGCTGTACTGTGGGGCTGCGATGATAGTTGTTGTTCATCAGGGCCACCAACACCACTTTGGTCCGGACACAACACGCGGTGGTGCCTACCTTGACAGTGCAGGCAAGGATCTGACCTCTGGCAATCCCGCTGCAAATGCTGTCCCAGACAAGTGTAGCACCACTTGCGTCTGTTGGCAATTCCACGTCGGTCCCTTGTGCTCCGTTCTAGGAACTTCGGACAGTACGTGACCACATGGCCATCCGTGCTGCAATATGAGCAGCGCATACCGCGAACCTGAGTCGCTACGTATTGATGAGGAGAGCGTCGTGGCCCACAAGGGTAGGGACGTGCACCAACACGACGCTGGTCCGGAGTTGACCACTCTGGGGCCCGCGAGGGACCTTCAACACCAGAGTTATCCAAAAGCCGACACTCCTCATCCAAAGACTTCAACAAATTATCAAAAGGGGAGAGGTTTGTGGCATCATCCCCACCATATTTCCCATGTGCAAAACCCCTCAACCTAACGGTTGCCTCAACAATGTCATCCGAGAAACCGTAAAACTTCGTGAAGTCTGCCTCAACCGCAGCGGCCAACTCAGTGTGGTGGACAATAGCGCCAAACACTCCGCAAAGCATTCATCCACCCTGGCTTGACGGGCTGGAAGCTCACCAAAAAGGGCCAACAAAGCCTCTGATCTATCAGATCTACTTATTGAAGAGGCCACTGAGGTCACCCATCTCAATTCCGCTCTAAACTTACAAGCAAATGTATTGGTAGTCATACTGTCAAAATGTAAGCAACGGTGATTAAATATTAATTAATACACAAAATGTTTAACAACTTAAATTAATAATATATGCGTGTAACCAAAACAACAGTTTGGCAGTAATTCTCTTAGCAAATTAAATATCAAATCATAAAGTCTGTAAGAGAAACAACAAGTTAATTCAACAAATATTACTGAACCCTGTTACATTTACTTAAATAACTTTCAGTACAAATTTATTAAGGAACCCCAAATATCAATTTATAAATTATCAAAAACAAAGTGGGTATTCAAACAAAACAAAAAATAACAACACAAAAGTGGGTGGGTTGATTTTACAATAAGAATTAAATATTCAATTTACTTTAATAGTTAAAAACAATGACTTTAACTTGAATCAATTAGAATATTACTTTCAATATCAAATAAACTAACCAATTTTCTTATACAATTGGCAACAACACACTTTACAACAATAACTTCAGTAGCGGGCACTGAGTATGTTTATAATGTAAACAATCTTAGCAAACCAAGATAGTAGGTACAAAGTCCAACAATAACTATGATTCAATTAAATACAATTAGGGAAGACTATTTAGTCTGCACCAAAACTATATTTTATACAACAAATAAACAAATTATATTTTCAATACAAAACTTTAACCTTCTATCCCGGAGTAACAATATTAAGTTGTGAGTTGTACTCTTTATTTTAACAAATTGGAATGTAACTGTGGGGGCTGTTCACCCCTAACAAGACACAGCTAACTCTGAGTGACCCAAAATGTACCACTTTACAATCCAGTATTCTCAACAATAAAAAACTTTTTAACAAAAAATCAAACCGACTTCCAGAACAAAAAACTACAAACCAAAAAATAAGTTTCTTTTCCGAAGTCGGTGTCTTTTGTACCCATTTTTTTTTCAGTTTTTCGACACCGACTTCGGAAAAGAAACTTATTTTTTGGTTTGTAGTTTTTTGTTCTGGAAGTCGGTTTGATTTTTTGTTAAAAAGTTTTTTATTTTTCTCTTTTTAGTTTTGGTAGGTACCTCCAATTAACATGATTATCATTTACAGCCAAAGTACATCTCATTGCGATTCCAATAAGCCCAAACACGACTAGGATACATTGTTTTATATTAGAGTTCCAGTGCCTACCTTCCGGCTTCATCATCAGATCAGTTCGATGGTGCCATTTTCATCAGTACCATTTATTTATAAGTATTTGCTTCATTATAGTCGGTTTACTATTCGAGATATCTTATGCCCGTGACATATTTAGCATTTAGGAGTTCCAGTGGCCATCTGTGGCCTTCTTCATCAGTTCGACTCCACCAAATGGTACTTTCCGAGTGCAAATGATTGCATTGTTGATGAAAATACCAAAATCGCTATATGTTTGCCTATAATATTTGAGGAGTTCCCTCGATTTCTCTAGGATTCCATCATCAGATCCTGACCTGATGATTATGGGACCAACTAGGAAGTATACCCTTTCAAATAAAAGAAGAATTTTTGAAATCGGTCCAGGGGTCTTTGAGTAATCGGGGAACATACATAAAAAGAAAAAAAAAAAAAAGATTCCGACGAATTGAGAACCTCCTCCTTTTTTTGAAGTCGGTTAAAAAGTAAACCGACAAACAATACAGCTTTCACTGTGAACGAGTGTCCTAGCGTAAACTATGATAGTGGAATGCAAATTACGCTCTTGCTACCAAATGTTAAATACAGATCTTCGGGTCCCAAGCCAGGAGTTAAACACCGGGGCCCATAGCGGCGTTGGGACTCCTGGACCCTTTCTGAACCTGTACCCCACGAAACTGCGGTTCGCAGCAGTGCAAAGCTAGGGATTTGCTCCTTATTGGGAGATATCCTGGTACCTATCTGATAGGTGGGAAGTGGGACGACTACAAGAATTATCAATAGGACTTACCTTAGATTCCTGCGGTAGGCTCCTGGGGGTCGATCAATATCATGCCGGGAGATTAGGGATAGGAGAATATATATATAATAAAGGACAATGATTGGATGGGACCATCAACGCGCTCTGAGCCGGGCTTTGGTTTCCAGGCAGACACACACGCGTTTCCCGCAAAAGCACCTCGATGTACTTGAAAACTATTCAAAACCACCTTCGCGGGCGCCCCATAAACCGATTGCGAACGGCGGGCGCAATTAGCAGTTACAAATGGGCGAAACACATCCCGATTCGATATGTTTCGACAAGAACCCGAATTCACCGTGCTCACGTTACAAATTTTCTTTCTACACTGTCAAGTGTCAGCTGTCAATCAAAAAGCTGTCAAAATCGTTGACAGCCCACTGACATGGTGTTGCCATTTAATATTAAAAATCGGAACGAAACATCATTTGTTGAAGTGGAACTGATGAAGAAGACCACAGATGGCCACTGGAACTCCGTAATAAGGCTATAAGATCTCGAATAGTTATGTGAGAACGACTGTGATAAAGCAAATACATAATTATGCATAAATAAATGGTACTGGTGAAAATGGTTCCATCGAACAATTTTGTTCTTATGATGAAGCCGGAAGGTAGGCACTGGAACTCCGTAATGAATCAATGTATCCTAGTTGTTTTTGGGCTTATTATAACCTAAATGAGATATACTCTGGCTATTAATGATTGTCATGGTAATATGACGTACCAAAACTACAAAGAGGAAAATAAAACATTATGAAAAAGAAATTTCAGTAATTTATCACGTTGCAGACCGTCTGCAGCAAGGGACAGTCCGCTACCACTACCCCCGGTTCCCGAATAGTCAAAGCGGGGGGGGGGCTCAGTAGACGTGGCTTGGTCACCCACGGTGAAGCGAAGAGGAACCTGAGCAGGAGCCGTTCGTCAGGGCTTTTGACGTAGCAACCAAGTAGGTTGCCGTGCCGCCTAAACTCCCTACCTTCCGCGGCCTGGACGGGGTCGCCACCGTGTGATGGTGGACGTGGTGGGGCCGCAAGGGAGGTGGAGTGACGGTATAGCGTTAGCCACTCTCCCTATTTCCTGCGGACGAAAAGTGGTAGGTGGCGGGGCCACTGACCTGACCCGTCACAGGGGGATCAAGGGTGCCATACACGGGGACGTCTGGCACCCATGTGCTGATTTGGTCCCTGAAGTAGTCACGGCATGCAATGGTACTCCCCAGAGGAGGGACCGGCGACGAGTGCTAACGTGTTCCCATTTTCCACAGGAGGACACCGTGGAGTTTTAGTGGTTGAAGTCCCACATAACTGCGGTACAAAAAAAAAGCCCGGTACCACTAGAAGGTATACCTACAATCAAAAGAAGTTCAAAAACGGTAACAGTAGCCTATGTTGCTGATGAATCTGCCTTTCATGTTTTACAGACAAAGACACTGAACAGATTATATCATCACAACCAATAATACCATTAGTTACTGTACCCTTAAATGAGAGATTAATTCGACCAGAGAATTACTCAACTGGATTAAAAACTACAAATATTTTACGCGGCTGTAAATTTTACGTCTTCGTTCCAAGTTACGCAAGTACTTACGTAGGCAGGTAATAAAGATACCTCCGTGTCACGGGTTAAACTTATATCACAAGAGTATTGGCGGCTTGGAGCTCTTGTAAGGAATTCCTCGCTCGGTTGCCCTTCCAAGTTTGATGCTCTCAACTAAATTAGGGTACGTTATTGTTCATAACATCAATTTATGAGCAATATCTGGTAGTGAGTATTTTTTCGTAGTTTTATACGGATTTTAGCAAATAAATTACTTAATGGTCCCAAGTACTTTCGATAATCAAAATACTTTTCTAATTTGATTAAACTTTTTTTTTGTCATATCCGTGCTAGTTAATATACGGGTGCGAAACGTCAAGAAGGACATCTCACGCCAAATCCAAGTCTTCGTCAACCGCTGTCTTCGAAGCATTCTCGGCATTTACTGGCCCGAAAGCATCTCTAACGCAGAGCTGATGGAGAAATGCCATGAAGGCCCAATCGTCACATGTGGAGATGAAATGGCCACACGATCCGAAGGGGACCCGATCACATTCCCAAGCAAGATTTGAACTGGAATCCCCACGAGAAAAGAAAACGTGGCCGTCCCCGTCAAACCTGGCGTCGCACCGTGATGACAGAAGCGGCGAGCATCGGAATGAAGTAGAGCGAGGTGAAGCTTGATAACTCAAGACCGATAGCGATGGTGGACTTCTGTAGACGCCCTCTGCCCCATCTAGGGGACATAGGACATTAAGTCAAGTAAGACAAATTGGGGTCGGCTTCCAGTCCAACTGGATTTAGGGTTTAATCCCATCGGCCACCCTCGAGTTGCCACACCGGTGGTCGATGGGAATTATTTAGTGAAATCTGCCACCTTCCTTTATTCCCATCTGCCACCTTCATATGTTTAGTCGGCTGGTCGATTCTCATGACATTTGTCACATAAAAGTGAATGTTGATTCTGTGACCGGTTTACTTTGTTACTTGGGTTTATTCCCATCTGCCACAAAAAAGAAGCTATTCTTTATCCCCCACCCCCGGGGCGGCACTCGAGGGTCGAGAGGTCCCCACGGATTCCCATGTTGCTGCTAAGCAGATGGGAATAAACCGGCAAACGCCACTAGTTAGTGCCATCCACCACCCCGGTGGCAGATAAGAATAAAGGAAGGTGGCAGATTTCACTAAATAATCCCATCGACCACCGCGGTGGCAACTCTAGGGTGGCCGATGGGAATAAACCGGATTTAGCTGGATACCAGTACACACACAATTTACATAGGCCCAAGTCAGTCGTCAATTTTGTACCTACCTTCTCCTATTTTGTAATGGATTATAATTCAGCTTATTACGTAAGTTTAGTTAAGACGGGCTGATGTCCGCAACTCCACGTCTAAGCACGTATTTTGCGTACAGATTATTATGTAACAGTGCCTTGGCGACTGAGCTCTGCTCGGGTGAAAATAGAGATTTTTTTTTTTTCGAGAAAACGGATTTGCCCAGATCTGAGACTTAGCTAGATAGAGTTTCCGCTCCCGAAATCCCCTATATTGCGAATTTTATTGTAATCGTCAAAGCCGTTTTCGAGAACGTGATTACAAATATAAAATTATGTTACTGAAAAGGCTTGATTAGCTTCACCAAAGTATTACGTCTTTTTTTCTAAAATACGAAAATAAAATAGTATACCAGCCTGTTACTGTCCCAATGCAAGAAAAAGGCCTATTCTCATACAGAGAAAGCACGAGCATTAACGAAAATACATATGCATTGAAACAGTCACATTAGTACTTGCCCAGATTTAAACCCATGACCACGAGAGGTGTTGTCTAAGCCAATGGGCAATCTGACAAGTTCATAAAACTGACATAAGTGAGTCGAATTCGTGCACGGCCCTAAAATAGACTATCAATACTATCATCATTTCAACGGAAAGACGTCCACATATGGACATACAGCTCCCCAAAAATTGCTCAGCGATCGGTCCTGTGTCTCTAACAATGAAGATGGGATGATGCAATGCCAAATGCTACAATGACAAGTGTGCTATAAAGTATTGTAAAGCTAATTAATTGATCTTATAATTTAATTCGGCATTGACTCTTTAATTTATTAACAGTAAAATACTTACATAATTTTAGAACGTTTTCAAATGAAAACATTTTTCAAATAGTAATATTTACTTTGGTGAAACTAATCAGTTCTTCAACATTACGGTCATTTATTTCTTTTAACATTTACCAAGCTCGGAGGTAAATCCTAAGTTTTAAAAATAGAACATTTTAAACTTTTATCAGTAAGACTTGGTAAATTACAGGCTTTACCGGTAAATTTAGGTTTTACCGTAGTTCGGCCTTTTACAGTAATATATACAAATATTGCTCGTTTAATTGTATAGGCTTTTTATTGGCAATGCTAAATGGGTCCCGTCATTATTAGACTACAAAGTTAATAATTGGATTCTTAAATCTTTACTTAGCCTAACCGCAACAGTCTACCATAATCGAACCCCAGACCTATAAGCTTAATTGAAAAGTTTGATTTAATAGAGTCTACGCTATAACAATGGTATTCAGACTAAATGGGAAATTACATGGAAATACCCTCACAAAAACCCCAAGTAATTGGGTTTTCTTTTAGTTACAGCCCGGGATTGCAGTAAATGGGGATTGGCTATCGACCCACCTATGGCATAAAGATTGGTCCAGCGCTAATATCCCATTTCTTACACATTGTTGAATATAGCTTCTTGTAATTTTTTACTTTTTTTTTTTTAATAATTACAGAGAATAAAATTGTGAATAAGTACCCATGTAATCTCATTACGCACATCAATTGACCATTCTTATTAAATATAATTAAATAGGTATATAATAATACAAGGTTTTAATATCACAAATCCATCATTACAAATTTTGAACATCAATCCAATTAACAAAAACATAGCATAGCACAAGAAGTTTATAATGTCCCTAGTGCTAGGATCCAGGCCTCCTTTCTGGGGGAAGGACTGGCCCGTAAGCCACCACGCGGGCTCAGTGCGGGTTTTTGGATTAACATGGAACAAAAATAATTGCTGGGGATTTTGTTTTTGGTGTGAAATGTCATGCTTGCATATAATTGCGCTCATATGTAAATGCAACGGTACAGCAGAGATATTTGAAATGGTGTTATATTGTTTTCGTAAAAACTTTGATCTTCAATATCTCTGTAACAGAAAGATTCCTTTGTATGGTGAAGACAAGACAAAGACAAGATAAAGATATTTTATTTCAACTAGGCCACCAAGCGGCACTTTTGAACGTTAATACATAAAAAATTAAAAGGAATTAAAATTGATTCTACCATGCATTCGGAAAGTAGCTTGTTATGGAGAAGAACGCACAGGAAACTCCAAACTTACTCTTTAAAAAAAAAAAGATTTTTTAAAATATTTAGGTACATAAGTACATACATTAATAAATTCATATGTGTGAGGACAATGCACCCAGAATCACTACATACTATACTACGTACAGGTACAAAGTATTAAAAGTACCTACACATGTACCGTACAGTTACACAATAGGCACGAGAAATAATGTTTGTTGTACAAAAGGATCACAATTACGAAAAAAAGTGACTCTCAGCTTCCTTTTTTTTTTTTTTTTTAAACTTTGCCCCACACTAGGAATTTCTTCCTGTGTCGTGGGTGCGTTTTACAAACATATAAACTCACATACACAACACCCAGAGCCGAAACAACTATCTGTAGGTCATACAAATATTTGTTCCGTGCAGGAATCGAACCCGCGACACGCAGCGCAGCAGTCAATCGCTCAACCACTGCGCCAACCGTGCGCCCTTTAGATTTTTTTTACACTCTTTAATGTAGATAACATGAATGTCGATGTTGGGTTCTTGAAACTTGAAAGTGGGGAATGCTGTCATGTCAACCGCTTTGCCACCCCCATAATTCTTATTGAGCTTGTCCATCTCTGACTTCAATATCTTTAAAATAGATTGGCTGGGTTCCACAAATGAGTCATCAGGGCTCTTACTCCTGTATTCTCTCAGTTTGTCAAGAAATAGCTGCTGAACAGGGTCGGGAGCCGTTCCTTTACCCGTTCCTTAAACAGTTCCTTTTCACGTTCCATTGGTAAGAATTATTTTAACAAGTCGGGTGAAATCATTGACAGAGAAAAAAAGAAATTCCTTATTATTCATTGCAACATCGGCTAACTGATAATAAAACTTGTGAACGCTTGAATTAAACTGCCGACATTTAATCCACAGGAATGTGTTGGTTAACTAACGCTATTATCGATTTTAAAACTTCCGTATCCGTAGTTCAATTTTTTTATTAGGATAACCGCCTTTGTACCCGTATAGTTAAGTTTTTAAGTTCTTTTAAAATAAATGTATAACTTTTATGGTTTACAATAAAGTATATTCTATTCTATTCTATTAAATGAGTATATATCCTACCTAACTGTCGTGATTGGATGGGGATTGTTTATCTTACTCCTACGCTGTTCTTTTCTGATTAATTTTGCTATAGGATCCAAGACAACTAAATAGTATCACAGGGTCACGTCGAGTTTATTGGCTCGGCGCTTTTCGAGATAGGTGAGTTGTCATACATATGTGACGGAATGTGTATACAACCTATAGAACGAACATGACTATAAGCACAAAGTATGTAAGCGGCGTCGCGCCGCTGATTTTGTGCAATAAGTGAAAACTCTTTCTTTGTGTTGTTCTTAATTCAAATCCTGCATTAAATTAAGAATCTCAATGTTAAACCAATAGAAAACTATTCGATTAGTAATACCCAGATATTTTGTGCGGTATACATTTCTTGTAGAAATCCCCAAATGAGATCAGCTACTAAATCTGTAAAGATCTAGCAAAGCACAATCTTAATAACGAGCTATTCGAGTTTTGTTATATAAAAGGGGAAAAATATGGTCGGCGTGAAGGGCATGATTATCGTGTAATGGCCTTCGTTCATTACTCCAAGTTATAAATTGCGTCCACAACTTAAATTGATACAGCCATGATTAAGTAAAGTAATTCTAAAAGGGGTGTAAACGAGATTATTTATAGAGACTTACGTAGAGTGGTTAACCGCACCCGAATTTTACGTGTCGTGCTAGAATTATGGCCCATATTCCGAGTCATGCCCTCCAACTTGACTCCCCTTCGAATAACTAGACATTTTTTAGGGTTCCGTACCCGAAGGGTTCAAACGGAGCCCTATTGCTGTCAATCAAGTTTCCATCTGTCCGTCTGTTTGTCAGCTGTCACACATTTTGCTCTTAATTTTTTTTTTTACTTCCCATTGACCTATGAACTTGACATTTGGTGATAATGTGTATTATTACGTATAAGCAATATTATAAAGATGAAAGATTTTTTTTGTTTGTTTGTTTGTATGTTTGTTTGCTTGTACCGAATAGGCTCCGAAACTACTTGGCCGATTTCGAAAATACTTTCACCTATGGAAAGCTAGATTATTCCCGAGTAACATAGGCTATAATTTTGACGGGAGCGAAGCCGCGGGGGTCAGCTAGTTACATATATTTTACTAGGCTGTGGGCGTCTGGTGGATGCGAATCGCACAGGACCGATCAGTGTGACGACGCTTCGGGGAGGCCTATGACCTAAATGTGCGAAGTCCGACATGCACATAGCCGTTCACTTTTTTTTGAATTTATGCTGTCTTTTTGCTAGGCAAAGGTCTCCCCCACTTCCACTCGCCTTTTCGGGAAGTAATAGTTTTTATGTATTGCATTAATCGGGGGATTTCTCATGCGACTGAGTCAACTGGAAGTCCTTCAAACTGACTTGGAATATGGGCTTCATCTATAAAAAGATCTACGAACAAGGAGAAAAGCCGAGTCCAGTAACTGCTGTTACATCAACCTCTAATCCCAGAGCAGTTTTACTGTACACTATAAGGAGCTACTAAGCCTCTTTGTTTTCCGTACAATCCTCAACACGGAAAAACTTCACAAGGGAAAACTTCCCAAAATTGTTTTAAATAGTTACACTTCTGCCCAAAGAAAGTAATCGACGGGCGGCCAGATAATTCCCTGTTAATAATACTTACAGCACTTCCTAGCACATGGCGCCACCATTTTTAGTAGATAATAGGATTTTAATTGAGATGAAGCTTTACATAATAGAAGGCTATTTCAAAGCCTATAAATTTTTATTCATAACCATTATCGCCAATGCCTGTTATGCGGATTTTGAACGTCGATATTCATGGTTAAATTTCTCTTTTAGGACATTTGGGCGTGTTCACTGCATTTAGTGGACCGTAAAATATCTTATCGTTGGCCAGTATTAGAGTAAATGTATCGTATGCACCTGATTATACTGGACTAGCTGACCCTCGGGGCTTCGCTCCAGTCAACTGGCTACCTACCTATCTACCCTGCCTACCCTGCCTACTCTGGCTACCCTGGCTACCCTGGCTACCCTGCCTACCCTGGCTACCCTGCCTACCCTGCCTACCCTACCTACCTACCTACTATTTTTTATCTATCATCAATAGTTTTCTCAGCGCACGCCAAATAATGTATTTAACAGGCAGCATTTTGCTACCTTGGGTTACATTATTACAATTTTCATAAGGATCTCTAATTTTTTTGAAAATATATTTTAGCCTATGACACTCAGGAATAATGTAGCTTTCAACTGGTGAAAGAATTTTCAAAATCGGTTCAGTATATCCAGAGATTACCCCTTACAACGTCACAAACTCACAAACCCACAAACTTTATCTCTTTATAATATTATATATAATATATATAATATATATTATATGTGACGTTGTAAGGGGTTATAATAATAGGGGTTAAAATAGAAATCTTCAGCGCGTGGCTTTATTTGATACAAAACAACTGCAAGTAGCATTTATTTTAATTGTGAAAAATAAAGAGCAACTGTCGCAGATAGCCGCTGCACTATCATTCAACTTTTTACCGCTCAGGCCGCTAAAAAGTGGCGTACTTATTCTGGCGGCGCCGCAGATAAATTCCACGATCGTATCTGGGAAGGCAATTAAGATAAGCGAACATTGTGCTGTCACTGTTGCTCAGTGTACGTTTAGCGGACGCACGCTCGATTTATGCCCCCCTGCCAGGATAACTGGCTTCACCTACGACCTAGCTGTATAACGTAACTTACCTACATCTGCTGTTACAGTGATAAACACATCACTATGAGTGATGATCAACTGTTAGACGGTTGAAACTCGTAAATCTGTTGTCTCGTAACTCACATTTTATGCACTTACGGACGTTTGCTTCCTGCATGTGGAACAAGCTGAAACTCTGAAAGTTTTTATTTTACTTACATAAAGGCAGGTATTTTAGTCTAGCGCGTTGAAAGTAAAATTATTATGCTTGAAACTTCCATTCGCCGCTAGAGCAACGGGCGGGTAAACGCTGTTTATGTTCTATGTTACTTCTACATCTTCTTTCCTTTACCTAGATGCATGAGCAACTAATAGCACCTACCTACGTCTAAACTTAGACAAACGGAGAGATGTTGCCTTCTTTTTAACCGAATTCAATATGGAGCCGGTTATCAATTCGACTGTTCTTTTTTTGTGTGTCACCTCTAAACTTTTTACTAGGTGAACCGATTTTGATGTTTTTTTTTTGTATTTGATATCTGCTCATGTGGTCACATTTCAATTTGGTGAAGACCGGATGGAGATCTTTGGAGATATATAACAGAAATCTTCAATAAACAACGGAAAATCTGACGGGATTGCTGCTATCGCATGTCTGCATGCTTACGCCATTTAATAACATTGTATACAGTTCACCCTGGTACACTCTAATTTCACTGGTTATGTTCGAGTTTTATGTTATTCGGGTAATCTATTCTGTCATAACTTTGTGCATTATACCAAGGTAACTTACTTACTATATGTATATAATCACTATGAAGTTTAAAATAACTTAATTTCGGCCGTCGGTGTCAAAAAACCAAGAAACAAAAACAGAAACACCGACTTCTGAAATTTAAGTTATTTTTCACTTTGTAGTGTTTTTTTGGTAGTCGGTTGTAATTTCTTATAAAAAAGTTTTTTAAAGATAGCACCAGTATCTCAAAAATGCCATCAGTGATGAAAAGTATCACTCGATTCAATAGTAACCTAACCTCACCGCAGTTGTGTAAAGCTTTGTTACTAAAACAAAGCTGAGTGCTTAATATAATATTAGTTAGGGCGTACGGTTTAGATTACAATGTAAAAGTTTACACAATGGTTCCAATGGTTCCCACCACAATATTTGAAATCTAAACTATGTTCCAGTTTGAAATCAGCGTTAATATTGTTATACTTTACAGCCATCGAGGTAGGGCAAAAGTAATAAATTTTACGAAGACTTTCTGGCCTTTTGTTAACAAATATACTAGGTACGAAGTCAGTCTTTGTTGGTGAGAGAATCCCTTTTACTGTCTACGCTTCTTATCCTTAAAGAAAATTCACTAAGATAATGATGAATGAGCCTCCTTTCTCATGATAATATGTATAAGAATGATAAATAACACATCCCTCACTGTACAGCATTTTTGTTCTTTATATTGATCTCTTTTTAATGCGTCGATTAATATGAAAACTATTAAGGACGTCAATTATATGCGAGTAATGTGATGGCTGCTACAGAAAGTTGGTAATCTCTGGATTTAATCTGTTACGGACCAATAACTTTCTGGTATTATATTATCGTGTAGGTACCTAACATGATTATATTTTGAAAGCTTTATTTTTGTTCTATTTTCATGTAAGGGTAAATAATGTTGTTTTTATGAATTTTCTGAAGCACAAAATATTGTAATGAAGTTTGAACTAAATAAAATAGTAGTTTATGCATTGGTCATATAATAGGGGTTATTAAAACACGAGCGTGGGTTTATTTTGATAATAATATCGCGCGAGTGTTTTAATACCTAATTATATTCCTTTGCATACACTACTTTATCTCCACTCAAACAGTTGAAATAAAACAAAAGTGGAAACAGAAAAATGTATGGCGGTATGGCGGGCAATTTAGATTCTCATTATGCATGACAGCGCAGCACGCGCATCTATAGACAATGACATTAGTTTTCTACATTAAGTCAATGACGTACGCGCAGGTAAATTAAAAAGTAAAAGTGTGCTATTAAAATTAAAAAGTTATTTTAAGTTGCAGATGTTTGAAAATCGAAGGCTAAGTTGCAGTTGTTTGAAAATCGAAGGCAAATGTTGCACTGTAATGTTTTTTTACCTATGCACGAATATAAAGTACGTGTTTATACAATAGTTTTTGAATTCATATTTTGAACATTACGTTGTGAGTGTAGATAAAGTTATTTGTTAGGTATTATTAAAATCTGTGAATAGAATTCTTCAATTTACACATCTTGTTATGGTGTACGCACTCAATTTCTGTAATTAAATCACTCCAGCTCAATCTAATTAAGCTAAAGTAAACCTAACGTGGAACTGGGAAAACTCTTAAGACGGGCAACATTATGAAATGAACAAGCACCGCATAAAATAATACGTAAAAATCTAAGTTCACAACGTCAAATTGCAACTGTTTTCGATGTTATAATAAGGTTTAAAGTTGACTGTCGTTCTTACAGCTAGTAATAACAATTATCGTGGAGTAACGCGGTATGAGAGGTAGCGTGTTAATGCACAGTGTACACGCAAACCACGGGTGCTTGGCCGCTCGAAACGTTGAAAAAAGAATCTTATTGAAAATGTAATCACGTTTGTTGCAGGGGTACAAATTTAAACAAAAACGTTGGGGTTGAGCAAAACGAAACTAAATTGTAAATCGAGCATTTTAAATTCATGTCTTGAACAGGGGGATCGGTTCAATCTGCTCTCGAAATGAACGAGTTATCTCTCAAGGGCATCGCGACAGGGTTCGAACACGGAATCACTTACGTCGCTTTGTTCAGTCGAAGCGCCTCGCGCCTGTCAGACGATGATACGCCAAGAGTGTCACAAGGCGACAGTTTACATGCTAATGAATTCGCATTACACCCGATCCTGTTTACGACGCGCTAATATATGTTCCTAGTCCATATTAGGAACATTTAGGTAGGTACCTATAGAGTTTCCAGATTGATTTCGGCAAAATCGGTCTCAGATTCCTAAAGGGAGCTTCACATTTACACCAGGCAAATATAATTTATAGTTACGAATCAAACGTGTACTGTTTTTCTGGACAGCATTCCTTACTCCTTCTTCATCAAAACGTTATAACAGCTGATTAATTGTATCATATCCATTCGAACCTTCTCATCCAACAAAAAATGCTCAGCAAAAGCTACAAGGCAAGCAAGATACCCGATTATTAGATTTAGAATCCCATGAATACATAACAGAATATTTCTCTAAATGAATCTGAATATTGTCGGGCGACGCGTTTTAAACGTGTCACGTATGGCGGGACCTTTACAGCAATAAAATAATCGATGTCTACTTGCTATGCCAGTCGTAGGCGCGGGCGATCTGAACAGAGTGTTAGGACGCGAGAACTTGCTCTAAACCGAACTCGTTCGTGCCCTCGGCTCCAATCATCGAGTCCCAAGTCGGGAAACAACAACTGGGAACGAGCTCGATCATTCGTGCCTTCACAACTTGGGGAATAACTTAGAAATTCAATTTGCAGACGGTGAGCGTTGCAGCGGCCTGCACACTGCCGCCTATGCAACGAAAACTTAGACAATGGTGCCGATTCACTTGTTCACCAACTAAACTTGATATTTAAGCTGCTTTTATTTTTCTCTCCTTTGAAATAATAAAAATATTTAATTCATAATGTTGTCAGTTACTGTTAAACTGGAATTCTGACAAGCATCGGAAAGTCAGCTTGTAAAAAGAAAACCTAACCTTAACTTTAAATAAAATAAAATTAAGCGACTAACAATTTTACTTGAAAATAAGACACGATGAAAATGTAACGATGTGAATGTGTACGTAAATAATAATTGAAATACATGATTACATTTTCAATAAGTAGAGAAATCAATGGGGGTAATTTACCTATTAATTAATAAGTAACAGATTAATATGTTACTATTAATCTTGTCTAAAGTCTATCTCTTGACACTTGTAGTAGGGACTTATATTAGGAAAACTGCACAGAATACATCGAAACTAATCGGAAAGACATGGAAAGATTATAAACTAGGAATCTCATTTCGATGCAATTTAATGTAGACAATACTTTTTACTCACAATTGATCGAGAGTCTATAATTCTAATAACAGGGTTTGCAAAAAATCGGAAACCATTTTACATACAACGATGTTCGTGTTGACACTGTGCGGGACGGACGTGATCGTTCAAGGCCCCAGGCTGACTGGAGGTTGTAAGGCTCCAGCTCGAACGCGTTGACGCCCCTTGCACCTATAGTTCGTTGTCTTCGAGCAAATACCGACCCTACAGTGGTTGGAAGGCTGCCAAGGATGTTGAGGGGAAGGCGTGATGTCCAGTTCAGAGAAAGACTCAGGTTTTCATGTCCAAAAGCGACGTCTCTTCATGGTCCTCGTTACGCAAAGTGACGTGGATTTAATATTTAGAAATAATGGCTACAATTAGGACGGTGTATCAGCGCACTATCCTACTACCACACTTGACCGTAACGAGGACCTCAAAACAACGACCGCGCATAAACTTTAATTATAAAATTAATACCTTATGACTAGTCGCTGAAAACCAACAGAAACCCCCCTTCTACTGAACCGATTTTGATGAGACTTGTGTCTCTGGATAGGTCTCGAGAAGACCTTCCCTCCGGACCTTGGTCCAGGTCCATATTTGCTACCTTCGCGGAGCTCTTGCGTGGAGAACGCCTAATAAGGGGAAGTTCTGTCAGTTTATAGCTTTATATGCTATTTTACAAGATAATGTTGCACTTTAGTGCCAGGTTACCAGCGAGGGACTTGTAGCCCTACTCCTGGACCATCGATCTGTGACAGTTCCACAGCTTCATCTGTCACCTTCACGGGCACAGCCACGTGAAAGTGCGAAAACATAGCTTCTGTGCCTGTTTTCGGCATATTTAGCGAGTTGGTACTCGAGCTGGTGGGCGGATCCGCATTCACCAACCGTCATCGGATAGCCCTTGCGATGGGCTACCCCATGGTGGAAGTCCGGTGGATACAGCTCCAACCCTCGATCCAGTATTCACTCTGATGTGGTCGACGATGCGAGAAAACCATGGAATCTCTTACTATATTAAGTCGGTTAGTTCCCTAACCACCAGAGCTAGGCTCCTTCCAAATATGTGGTTGGGAAGCTGGAGAATTGGGCTATCGAATGGTGGTACCCTGATGGGTGTACCACCAGCCCTTCTGGGACTTCTGTTGCCGGGAAGCGGCCGAAATAGAAAATATCGTGTTGTTCCACGGCTTTAACGCCTCTGTGTGTGTATGTGTAGCTATATATTAGCTATGTGTTGTGACTGAGTCCAGGCGTGTGCCCGAGGGTCCCCAAAGGTAATTCTTCAGATAGCATATCAATAATCCTTCAGGCACCAAGTGTGTCTGAAGGTAGTGGGCCCTCTGGCAGACGCGTAGAAACGTCCATGCTGGCACATACAGACACATTATTTCAAGTAAGTAATATCTATGTACTAGAATTACACAGATGCCATCTATATATAGGGCCTGGACACAGTTCTAGGTCACCTAGAAGCGCTAAAACGCTTATAACCAAAATTCTATTTACTTACTTGAGCAAAAATGCATGTATTTACCATCTCAGAGTGAAACTGTTTTAAACCTGGCTATGTACTGTTATTATGTACAGTTTTTCAGTCATAGCACCAAGGTATACTATCTAGATCACCTAGATGGTGTTTCCTAACAAAACAAATGTATAAGGTAAATAATACGATTGGTAGGTGGGCAGAGCGCACCTATCGATACTTGCGACCCGGCCATTTTCGGGGGGTCCAAAATAAGTAAACAAATATTTTTTATTTGCTTAAAATACTACTTACACATTTTATCTAAAGTATATTAATTCTAATAATACTAGATAACCGTATTTTAGGTACTATAGGCTATTATAAAGCCCTCAAAACTCTATTCTAAAATACCAAATTTGCCTGTTTTTTTTTTTTTTAATACGTGACGTCTCGCAGTTCGACCAAAGTAGCCGTCTACTGCTTAACCGGACTAAGCTGTGGAGACTAAGCTATGTAGCCTCCGGCCAGGCTTTAAATTTCTAAACCTAAAGCGACAGCACTAAGGGCTACCCCAGTTGGGGTCGGACCTCGGCTCAGGGCGTCGCTTGGGGGATGGCAAAGGCCGGATCTGATAAAGTGATTCTACCATCCGTTCGGAAAAGCCTACGTGGAGAAGAACGGACAAGAAACTCCAATAATATCTGACTTGCATTTAACTATGGCTCAGCACGCGGGCTAGCTTATAGAATCGAAAAGGATTACGCGACGAGCCTCTGCGGTGAGGACGGAACAAATATGTAATTTAATTTTGTATGAACGGCGGGTTCGTACTATTTACGAACCCACTGACCGTCCTTGTAGATAAGGCTATCGAGCTCCTTAGTGATGGACTTATACCTCGAAAAGAGGTTGGCGCATTCAGCGGGAAGGAGAGAGCCCGCATTCCGGATTTCAGTATCCAGAGCACGGGCTTGAGGGGTCATAAATATTGAATACGCGCTAATAATATTTTTAGCGACGCATATATATGGCTTTTGCCCGGAGGGGGCGACAGGGGGCTGGCACT
The DNA here is from genome assembly GCA_964057195.1 of Orthosia cruda. Taxonomy (NCBI): domain Eukaryota; kingdom Metazoa; phylum Arthropoda; class Insecta; order Lepidoptera; family Noctuidae; genus Orthosia; species Orthosia cruda. The sequence goes on from OZ059832.1 coordinate 27,036,867, forward strand.
TAGCAGCAGGGGTGGTGGTAGCCACCTTCTGGCTTTGTGCGGTCATAGGGGCGGCCATAGGGGCAGCGGGGGGCATTGAGTCGGGGACAAGAATTGGCGCTGCGATGGGAGTAGCCATCAGCGCTGGAATCGGCTGGGAGCAAGACTGAGGAGCCACACTTTGGTGGTTCAGCTTGCCCCAGGATGAAGGCCTCTGAGGGGCTAGTCTGGGGGGGAGTTGAGAGGTAGGGGCTACGCGCGCTTGGCGCGCGTCATTACGCTTGGCCATTTTAGGCGCAAGTTTAGGGGCTTTTGGGCAACCACGGTAATTAGCCGGGTGCCCGACTTGTCCACAAAGCACGCAGCTGGGAGGCTCCGTGCATTGTGATCGGTCTTTTGGACGGGAACAGTCCTTGGTATTGTGCTCTCCCAAGCACTTAACGCACCTGGGAGGAGCGAAACAATTGGTCTGAGAGTGACCGTAGAGTTGGCAGTTGTGACACTGACCAACGAGATGGGGACGGTATGGCTTTTCAATGGAAATGCCTGATAAGTTACATACGGTCCGGACATTAAATATGGGGTTGTGACCCTCGAAGGGGAAACACACGACAAGGACCATGTCGTAGAGATCTCCGCCTCTTGCTTTATGCCCCAAATTTGCCTGCTTACGCGCCAGACTATATATACGTGTACCGCCATCTGACTGCTCATTTCGAACTAAACGGTCGTGGCGGCCGGTCGTTTTTACGGAATTTGACTTGTTTTGATTTTGCTTTCTTTCCGTAACTACCGCATTTAGTATGTATGTAACGATTCTAATTTACTCTTTAGACCCCATATTTACTTAATACATACTCATATACACTAAAACATAATGTTTAGTGCCTCAAAAAGTGGTCGAAATTTTATGTTTGAAAAAACTATAAAAGAAAAATTCTCGTCTAAAACTTTTTAGTACGAGCTCGCGCGCTGGGGTAAGCAGACGTATGTTTTGTTTATACTATTTATATCTACAAAACTATTCTAACATTTTTGTGACGCCTCGTCGCGAACAGACACCATTATAATAAATTTATCATTTTTACACTAACCTGTCCCCTCCCTAACCACGACAACTTTATTTATGATTGCTGTTGAAACAAACAAACAAGCCTTGTTTACTCAGATTTTCATTTGATTTTTTTGTATTTAATTTCCACCACTTCATTAGCCGTCTATTTCCCGCTTTCTTTTGTTTGTTTTATAATTTTCATTGTAAGAATTTGTTAAATTAAAATACTCTTTAATGAGGTCTTGCTTTCTTGATTAAATGTTACGTCTGCTGTACTCAAACGATGTTTGGTTTAGGAATTTGTTCATTAAAGAATTTATTGACCGATTAAGTAAGAAAAACGTAAAGGTTGTGAAAACAAATTCTCAAAAATTCTGTAAGCTTTTCGCGCTAATGGAAATACGAAAATGGCGTCGTAAATAGGATTAAAATAAGTTTATGTGTACTTTCAACGTTTATTTCCTTTTAACAGGAAGCTGCACCACATTTGCCTTAACTTTGTCTTGCTGTATGAATAACATGGTGTTTAATTCAGCAAGTTTGACGACGGAGCCAATTGCACCGATACCTACGTTCACAGACAAAACTTAAATTAGAGAATTACCTGAATTTATAAAGTATCCTACACACGAGTACGTCATCGCTTAATATCAGGTTAGAAAGTATTTATCAATAATAATGAAACCCGCCAAGTGCGAGTCTGACTCGCGCACATTGGTTCCGTATGAACAGCTACATTCACCAAAATAAATAAGTAACATTAGTAACGTTCATGAACAATGAACGCACCGAACAATGCTCAAAGGAGGGCCAAAATTAACTTTACTGTTCAAAAACTATTGTCCCCATACATCAATACAACAATAAACATTTTTTTACTTTTCTATGTACATTTTATAAGTTGGTCAACTATTACTAGTAAACTTGTAAAGTCTTCTTAGCTTTGATAGTTTTCCTCTTAATATCGTTATATACTACTTCGCGAGAGGAGCTCGTGGCTAAATAATAACAGACGCACGGGTCAATCTTCAAGGTTAAGCAACGCTTGACGAGTTTGGTCCGTGGACCTTGAAATGGGTGACCATTTTATTCAACATACCGAGTTTCCTCTGTGCCTCGGACAGCACGTTAAGCCGTTGGTCCCGGCTGTCATTTGAAGATCTTTGACAGTTGTTACGAGTAGTCAGAAGCTTGAGATCTGACACCAGTCTAGCCAAGGGGTACCGTGTTACCCAGTGGGTTGTGGAGGTCAGATAGAGCCATGTAAAACACTGGTACTCAGCTGAATCCGGTTAGACTGGAAGCCGACCCCAACATAGTTGGGAAAAGTCTAGGCAGATTGATTTTATAATATACTACTTTGCCTTGAATTTTTCACATATCCAAAGCAACCATTTAGCTGGCAGGGAGGGGGAGGGGGGAGGGGCACTTGCCTGTAACAAAAAATAGCCATTTAATGCTTAATTTTACGGGATTGAAAATTAGTTTTTATAGACCAGGAATGTTTTTGAATGGCCTATCGATAGTACCCCACACCATGGGATAACCGAGAAAAAAATACATTCCCACTTTACGTGTACAGGAGATGTAGCTTTTTAGTACTTAGACTCTGAGCTAAGCTGCGGATAGACGGACGGACAGATGGACATGGCGAAACTACACACATCCTTGTTGACTACGGAACCAACAACGAAACCGACACAAATTTGCCGAGTGAAAAAAAAACGTCGAAAATCATGCTGCCGGGCAAAAAGCTTAGTAACTTATAAGTTCAATATAAAAGTAAGCTTACTTCTTAAATTATGCCAAATAAACTTGGCAGATAAAGCGAGTGTATAAAATGTCGACAGAGTGCGCCGTTGTGTCATTCCGACTATCTGGATATCATCAATAAGCACCAATCTTTGTGATACTGTTTATTATAGGCACATGATATGTAGATATTCCACAATCAGCTATGAAAAATTGAGCAATTTTTAAGAACTTTCAGAATTATAATGTTACATTATATAGGACTTTACCACTTTACCAGACAAAAAAAAAACCCTGCAAATCTCGCAATTAGTGCGATGAGGGAGGAAGAGATCTGTAGCCTTGCTTTTACTTTATACAGATGACACGTCCTCCTCATCAAGTCGTAAAAACTGTTGCCTGGGTTGCGCTGAATAGGAAAATTATTCTTAGCGTCGCCATTGGGCTCATAAGTACTATGGAATAGTTCGTAGTTCAGCGATCGATACGTCTGTAGGTCGTGCATTACTGCCCGCTCGAGACCAATAGGTGTTTTATGAGGCTATAAGCATCAAACTTCCTAGTGCCATGGAGGCCTTCAGGAACGTAAGTGCTTGGCTACGTTTACGTACTCTCTGTGTAAGTAGTGTTAACAAATGAAATGGTGGAAATAGGTGATCTACTTTCATAAGTGACACACGTAATTACAACTAGGTTGGGTTTGTCTACATCGGATGGTCTGACCATTCAAAGTAAAAGTGAAAGTCAAATATATTTATTTCTACTAGGCCACTGAGCGGCACTTTTGAACGTCAACAATTAAAATTTTCAAGTAATAAAAATTGATTCTACCGTGCATTCGGAAAAGTAGCTTGTTATGGACAAGAAACAGAAAGCACAAGAAACTCCATACTTACACTTTAAAAAAAACGGTTTTACAATATTTACGTAAGTAAGTCCTCACATACATTCATAAATTCATCTTAATATATATAAATCTCGTGTCACAATGTTTGTCCTCAATGGACTCCTAAACCACTTAACCGATTATAATAAAATTCGCACACCATGTGCAGTTCGATCCAACTTGAGAGATAGGATAGTTTAAATCTCAAATTATAGTCGCAATTTTAATTTATTGCTAATTATTTGTCTGTAATTATTTGACAGTCACAATAACCTGACGCTATAACTCCAGAAGGCACGATATAGGTAGGGTAGGTAGGGTAGGGTAGGTAGGGTAGGGTAGGTAGGGTAGGGTAGGTAGGGTAGGGTAGGTAGGGTAGGTAGGGTAGGGTAGGTAGGGTAGGGTAGGTAGGGTAGGGTAGGTAGGGTAGGGTAGGTAGGGTAGGGTAGGTAGGGTAGGGTAGGTAGGGTAGGGTAGGTAGGGTAGGGTAGGTAGGGTAGGGTAGGTAGGGTAGGGTAGGGTAGGTAGGGTAGGGTTGGTAGGGTAGGGTAGGTAGGGTAGGGTAGGTAGGGTAGGGTAGGTAGGGTAGGGTAGGTAGGGTAGGTAGGGTAGGTAGGGTAGGTAGGGTAGGTAGGGTAGGTAGGGTAGGTAGGGTAGGTAGGGTAGGGTAGGTAGGGTAGGGTAGGTAGGGTAGGGTAGGTAGGGTAGGGTAGGTAGGGTAGGGTAGGTAGGGTAGGGTAGGTAGGGTAGGGTAGGTAGGGTAGGGTAGGTAGGGTAGGGTAGGTAGGGTAGGGTAGGTAGGGTAGGGTAGGTAGGGTAGGGTAGGTAGGGTAGGGTAGGTAGGGTAGGGTAGGTAGGGTAGGGTAGGTAGGGTAGGGTAGGTAGGGTAGGGTAGGTAGGGTAGGTAGGGTAGGGTAGGTAGGGTAGGGTAGGTAGGGTAGGGTAGGTAGGGTAGGGTAGGTAGGGTAGGGTAGGTAGGGTAGGGTAGGTAGGGTAGGGTAGGTAGGGTAGGGTAGGTAGGGTAGGGTAGGGTAGGTAGGGTAGGGTTGGTAGGGTAGGGTAGGTAGGGTAGGGTAGGTAGGGTAGGGTAGGTAGGGTAGGGTAGGTAGGGTAGGTAGGGTAGGTAGGGTAGGTAGGGTAGGTAGGGTAGGTAGGGTAGGTAGGGTAGGTAGGGTAGGGTAGGTAGGGTAGGGTAGGTAGGGTAGGGTGGTAGGGTAGGGTAGGTAGGGTAGGTAGGGTAGGGTAGGTAGGGTAGGGTTTTTTTTTTTTTTTTTTAATTAACACTATTCTCCGCCACAGAGTTTGGCGCCTATTCTGTGTTCAACCTCTATCTTTCCGTTCAATCTTTTATGCCTCTCGTACTTTCATTCCTCATCCTATATCTTTCTTGCATTCTTCATATTCATACTGTGGGTGGGAATCCCACTTTATTTAGTCTTGTCTACGGGCATTATTTATTTATTTATCACAGGTTTACGAAATAAATATGGTAAAAAAGCTGATTATCTTACAATATACAGGTGCTATTTATCACAGAGTTTGTACAGTCAGTGTTAATTATCACAGATTTTTATTACATTAGGGTAAAAACATAGCAACATAAAATAGGTGCAGTGAAATATAAACATTAGGGACAATAAAAACATAAAAAGGTGCAGTTATCACAATAAAATAATTTATCACAGATTTTCTTACACAACTAACTAGGTACTAACTTAACATACTACTGGCTATACATTTCTGAGCTGCATTCTGCGCTTGCGTTTAAATAAAGTGACATATTTACGAAGCGCAGTGCGCATCAGTTTTATTTCTGTGTATAACCACAGTGGCTACTTTATGGCAGTATGCTAGGAACCTTTCCCTTTTTTGGTTTGTCATGAACCCATAGATACTTTCGTTCGTCAGTTTCATGTCCAGGGTAGGGTAGGGTAGGTAGGGTAGGTAGGGTAGGTAGGGTAGGTAGGGTAGGTAGGGTAGGTAGGGTAGGTAGGGTAGGTAGGGTAGGGTAGGGTAGGGTAGGTAGGGTAGGGTAGGTAGGGTAGGGTAGGTAGGGTAGGGTTTTTTTTTTTTTTTTTTTTTTTGGCCCCTACCTCTCCGCGCAAGGCGGAGTCTGCGAGCTAGGGAGGTTCCCCGGACATAATCCGAGACCTTAGGGACTCGTCTTTAATCAAAATTCAATATTACATAATTCTTATCTCTATAACAGTCTTAGTCTATCACATGACGAGTATCTTATTTTATTTATATTATCTACAACCTTATTCTAACTTATTATACAGCATGTTACTAATAATACCTTATTTCTATTTTATCTATAGTTTGTATTATTCTGTTTGCTTCCGACTATATATACTTATATACAACTTTGAGCATTGATGTTATTTATTTTTGTTTATCGTTTTTTGTGCAATGTTTACACAATATTCAATAAATTCATTGCTGTATTTTTTATTAGAGATAAGTGTATTAAAATTCCCTGGTCTTATATCAATTTCCAACTTTTGCTCGAGCTCGTACCTTTCGAGACCATAGGCCGGGCAGTCCGTCAGTAGGTGGGTCACTGTCTCGTCTTGGTCAGAGTCGCACACACATGATGGGCTTTCCTTACACCTGAGCCTGTTCAGGTATTCTGAAAACCCACCATGTCCGGTCATTACCTGTGTAATTACCCCTGTAGGTCTTAATTTTCTAATTATTTTATATGCTTCAACAGCGTCCGGGAAGAAGAGTTTTGTTGTTGAGGCTGTGTCACCCATCCTGTACCTCCGGTTCCATTCGGCAAGCGAATCCTTTCGGATTTGCCGCTTGACGAATGAAACCGGACACTGATCGTAGTCCGGCCTCTTCTTTAGTTTTAGCGCCGCATCCTTAGCCAACTGGTCGGCTCTCTCGTTCCCCTGCATTCCCGCGTGAGCTTTAATCCAGAACAAAGATATATCTTTGTTCTGGGATTTGCATTGCCGCAGATTTTGTCTGATTTCGACTGCAAGGGGATGAGAAGAGCGGTGGTTTACGACCGTATCGAGTGAGGATCTTGAGTCACTATAGATTCCGTAGGTCTCGTATGTGCTCTTTTGTATCTCCCGCGTTGCTTTGCATATGGCCAGCAGTTCGGCCTGGTAGACCGTGCAGTAGGACGACAGCTTCAATTTCTGGAATTTGGTTTCAGCGCCATTGCTCCAAAGAGACAATGCCGCCCCCACCTTTCCATCTATTTTGCTGCCGTCCGTGAAGATCTGCACTGCTTGAGTGCAGTGGTTACTGAGTTGTTCTTGGTCTGCCAGGCATATGAACTGCAGACTCATATACTCCGCCGGGTGGGGTGTTGAGGCAAATGCGGTGCGTCGCTCGACGTCCCTATCTCCTAGCACCGGCCGGGGTACCCCCCTCCTCGCCTCATACAGGGCAGCTGCCTCTCGTATTCGGAGATCGAGGGGTAGTAACCCAGCCAGCACCAGCGCCGAGTTCAGGGATACGGTGCGATAGGATTTGCACAATTTCTGTGCAAATCCTCTTTGGAGCGCGTTTACCCTCTTCTTTACATACATCTTGGTGGCTTCGGATGCCCACGCACTTGCCGCGTACAGTATGACCGGTTCGACTACTGCCGTGTACATGGTGCGGATGACGTCGGGGTGGAGTCCCCAGCTGACCTTAGCAGCCCTCGACAACTGCTTGTAAAAGCCCAGTGCTTTTTGGCACACAATAGCTGTATGCTTATTGAAAGTAAGCTTGTTGTCGATAGTTAGCCCCAGGATTTTGATCTCTTGCTTCATGCTAATGGCGACCCCTCCCATGCTCAGCCGCGGGGTGTCAAATTTCAGTTTCCGCGTTATTACCATCGCATTCGTTTTATGCGGTGCGAATTTCAACTTGTTACTAACACCCCATTGATAAACATGGGCGAGGGCGTCATTCGCCTTCCGCTCGACCTCGATCGCTGAGTCGCCATCAAATATCAGCACCACGTCGTCAGCAAAGGCTTGGCAGTAGTCTCCCCGCTCTGTCAGCCCCTTTAAGAGACGGTCCAGTAGGGTGTTCCAGAGGATCGGTCCTCCAATGGAACCCTGTACACAGCCCTTTGACGTCGCCCTAACGACCTCTTCACCTGCATACCTGACCCTGACCCTTCGGTTATCGAGGTAGCTGTCTATTACTCTCCTCACATTTACCGGGCATTTTTCCTCAGCCAGTCTGGTTCGGATAGCTGGCCACCATGCGCTGTCAAAAGCTCCCTCTATGTCCAGCGACACCATAACGGTGAGCTTATGGTCTGCCAGTTTTCCACGTATGTGTCCAACCAGATCATAGAGGGAGTCTTCTGTGCTCTTCTGGGGCATGAACCCGTACTGGCGAGTACTGAGTCGCGGTATAATGTGCCATTTAACTCTGTTTATGACCATTTTTTCCAAGACTTTTCCCAGCACCGGCAACAGACCAATTGGCCTGTAGGATTTTGGAACTGTATAGCTCTCCCTCCCGGGTTTCCTTAGGATCACAACTGTGGCTTCCTTCCAGGTCCCGGGAAAGTAGCCCAGTTCCAAGCACTTGTTAGCCAGTGCTAGGAAAGTTCCCGGATCATGGTCGATCGAATGCTGGCAGATGTCGGCCGTGAGACCATCCGCCCCGGGGGCTTTCTTGGGGTTGAAGGTGCGTATGGAGGAGTTTAGCTCCTCGGTAGTGAACGGTGGGTCATGTTTTTCATCATGACCCATGACGTTCACTTTTTCTGCTAACATCCTAACACGCTTGTGTTCTTCGCTATCCTCTTCCCTTCTGTCCCCCGGGTAAAATGTTTCCGACAGCAATTCGGCAGAGTGGAGATTGTCCAGTACCTTACCGTTCACGATCAGGGGCAGGTCCTCGTGCCTTTTCTTTGTTCGGCCTATGACGCGGTATATGCCGTCCCATAGCCCTTCCCCATCTTGCCTCTCACAAAAAGCTTTCCAGCTTTCTGTCTGTGCTTTTCTAGCTTTGGTCTCATATTCGTTCTTTATTTGCAGGTACTCAGCGACGACGACCTCTCTCCTGACAGGTGCTGCACACCGGATCCTGCGCTTTTTGGTGGCGACTGCCTTCTTCAGGGTGGCGAGCTCCTCTGACCACCATGGTAAGTTGACCCTGTTATTTGGCTTTATTAGGGGTATACTTGTATTAGCTGCTTCTATTATGGAGTTTTGGTAAATTTTAATTTTGTCTTCTAATTCTATTTTGTTTTTAATATTTTCTACGTCTGAAGGGTTAATTTTATGTTCGGTGAGCAACTGGGCCAATTTCTCACGAAATTGGTCCCAGTTTGCTTTTCTGCTATTAAATATGCGTGTTGTTCTACTTATTTGTATACCCCTTGCCTTCTCCAAGGCCAACTTAAAGGTGATGGTGTTGTGGTCTGAGCTCGTCAAACCCTCCACAACCTTCCAGTCGTCCACCAGGCCGAGCAGCCCCGTCGTGCAGACCGTTATGTCGACTATGCTCGTGTAAAGTCTGGTTCCACGAACTGTGTGGAACGTTGGAGTGCTGCCGACGTTGAGCACCTGCAAATCCATCTCGTCCAGGGCACCAGCCGCCTCTCTCCCTCTTTCATTTGCTTTATTGCTTCCCCACCAAGAGTTTTGCGCGTTGACGTCGCCTCCCATAATGATTCGCCGGCCGAAGTTCCGCTCAATCTTTTTAAGCTGCTCCAAGTATGGCCCTATCGGTTCTGGCTTCGGTTCGAAGTAGAACGAGACTACCGCGATCTCCCAAGCAATTGTCCTCATCTTCACCACCGTGATGTTAGGTGTGGTGAAGTCCGGGCACTGGACGACGTCTATGTCACCGTCGAAGACAGCGATTGCTGTCTTGACGGCACCGTCTTCCGTTCTATCGCACTGGTAAATTCTAGCGCCACGGTAGTCCTTCATTTTACCTATGCCTCCGATGTACGGCTCCTGGAGCAGTGCAAAGGCCATATTCCTTTTGTTCGCCTCAAGCATTAATTCGTTAGTTGCCAGTGCCTTTCTTTGCAAGTTTGCTTGGGCTACTACGTATGGCCTAGTGACTGAGTCAGATATTCCGCCGGTGACCACCTTAGCAATACGCCGTCTTGCTTCGGGCCATTGCATCCCATTTCCTTCTTATGGGGCACTCTTGGCTGAAGGCATTGTGCTCCACTTTATCAAGTTTTGCCCGCGTGCAGTTACAGCATGACGGGCCCGCTCCCTCAAGCCAGTCTGGGCAGTCTGCCTTCATGTGGGCGCCCCCACAATGGCTACACCTTGCCTGGGTTTCCTGGCAGAAACGTCTGCCGTGTCCGTATCCCAGACAAAGCGAGCACTGGACTAACGGAGACTGGTCGACCACTCGAATCCTTTGGAATTCGATGTGTACCGACCCAGCCTCCGTCATTCGCCGCCAAATTGTGGGGGACACCCGCACTATGACATGGCTTTGGTGCGGATTTCTCGTGCGCTTCCTATAGGCGATCTCAAGTCTATCGGCTTCGCCGAGTCCTTTAAACAAATCCCTATTTTGTTTCTTCAGCGCACCAAGAATTTCCTCGTCGCTGTTGTACTGCATCACGTCTTTGAGCACAACTAATGGGTCTTTATTTGTTAGGTCTTCGGCTCGGTAGGGTAGGGTAGGTAGGGTAGGTAGGGTAGGGTAGGTAGGGTAGGTAGGGTAGGGTAGGTAGGGTAGGGTAGGTAGAGTTGGGTAGATAGTGTTAGGTAGGGTAGATGAATGTTTGGTGTTTTTATGGCAAAACAAAGTTTGCCGGGTCAGCTAGTATATATATATATGTTTTTTTTTATTATTTAATAATTATTAAAACAAGCAAGTATTACACCCATGACCAATCCCAACTGACGGCGCCCGTTCACGAACATGACGCATGATTCGGCACCACCCAGCTCAACCTTCATGAAGGAAACCGAATGATCGAACTCTCAACCACAGCCACCATCAAAGAGACATTTGAGAAAGCATGACACACTCTCAACTGGCAGGGCATTCTTAGTGATTCGTGAAAAAAACATTAAAAGCTTAGTCCAATAACGTCTAAATTATATTTATTTTTATTTCTTTGGGATATTAATAACATTTTATTTTTTTCTTGTAATAAATAACTGCTTTTTCCCAGTCTGTGCGATGTTTTCCACATATGCCGTATATCAAGGTTCTTGTAACTTTTCCATCGTATTTCTCTACGTAAATGCTTGCTGCTAATCCTATGTTAAAAAAGATTGTTTCTAAATCATGAACAATCTCTTTGGTCAATATTCAACATTCAAAGTCATTCAGACTATTGTTTTTTCGAATTCTGTGTCAGTGTCAAGTGACTGTAAAAACTGTGTAAAACTGTGATATCGGATAAATTACCTAAAACTATATAAAGTTTCTATCCATAATAAGTGTTAACTACACTAGTGGAATCCACCGTGCTTCTAAGTAAGTCAATCTTCAAAAGGGTTTGGGCGCAGGATCACAATGGAAACTTTAACGGGTAAAGTTCAAATTGGTTTGTTAGAAGGAAAAAGCAACTGGGATACCTGGAAATACAAAGTAACATGCCTGCTTCGCTCCGTTCCGCAAGTTTTCGAGGCAGTTACTGGCTCGTTCTTGGAACCCGCTGCCCCGCCCCCTGAATGTGGAGATGCCGCGTTGGGTACGTACAATATGAACTTAGAGAAATTTGTAAAAGCCGACGCGAGCGCCCTTTTGATTCTAACTACCAATATGAAAGAAGAGACTCTGAGAAAGGTCATGAGGTATTCGAAAGCCCGAGACGTATGGCTCGAACTACATAGACTGTTTGATGGGGTTGATGAAGATAAAACGTACAACCTCTGTATGACGTTCTTCAGTCACCGAAAAGATGCAGCTGATGACATAGCCACACATCTGTCGAAATTGAAAAATATATGGACGCAGCTTAACCAGGAGTTAAAAAGGATAATAATAGGGAATTACCAGAATTGCTACTTATATGCAAAATTCTCGACACCGTCAACGAAACCTTTTTCTCATTCAGAAGCAGCTGGCTATTAACACCAAAAGCAGATCGTACCATTTAAAGTCTAACGAGTCATTTATGTGCATTTGAGCGAGCACTGAAGAGTAACGACGTACATCATCAGGAGGCTCTCAGCTCAAGTGCAAACATGTCTACAAATAAGAGGACAAAAAGTTGAAATGTAACTACTGTCAGGGTATCGGTCATCGCGTGAAAAACTGTATCAAGTGGATCAAAGATGGCCAGCCCCCGAAGAGCAGTAACCCACAATCAACGCCTTCTACAACAAATGCCGCTAACATGATCATAATGTCAATCGAAAATCGAGAAGTTTACACAGTCGACTGTGATACCGAGAGTTGGTACGTCGACAACGGCGCCACGAGCCACGTGACGAACCGGGCTGATCTATTCCAAAATTTTGAACACTTTGATGAGATCCGAACTGTAACAACAGCTAATGGCAATGCAATTCGTGCTAAAGGCAAAGGGTCAGTGATGCTCACAACTAAAGTAAGAAGGAAAGAACTGCGTATTACCCTACAAGACGTTTGGTATGTTCCAGCCATTAACAAGAATCTTTGCTCCACGACCGCGTTCCAAACAGCTTGTTCTCATCTACGACAACAGAATGCACCGTCTTTGGCAACGGAGAAGTGAGCTTGATAGGAAAACGACAAATACAAGGAGGACTTTATAAACGAAACGTTGATAACGTCACGCCTGTGAATCCTCCCACAGTTTATTTGACGTCTACAACTATGCAACTTTTTCATGAGAGACTCGCACATCAAAATAAGAGGCATGTCAAAGCTACAGTTAAACGCGAACTAGGGCTAGATCTTCCTCTAGACAAGGAGTCATGTGAAGGCTGCATTTATGGGAAAGCCCATAGACAAAAATTCGGTACGAGAACGAGAGCAACAGCGCCTGGAGAACTCGTACATACCGATGTTTGTGGACCATTTCAACCTAGTTTCTCTAAATATAAGTACTATGTTCTGTTTAAGGATGATTACACAGGATATCGCATGGTGTACTTCCTGAGAAAGAAATCTGAGATTAAGGATAAACTTCTCCTAATGCTCACCCAATGCAAGACTACTGGGCATACTATAAAGTGCTTGCTAAGCGACAATGGTGGTGAATTTGACAACAAAACCATAAAACAGATACTAGACTCCCATGGAATACAGCAAAGACTCGTCACGCCATACACGCCTGAACAGAATGGAGTAAGCGAACGAGAGAACAGGACACTGGTTGAAACAGCGAGATCTATGATGTATGCGCACGAAACAATACGTCAAGAGCTTTGGGCTGAACTTATTAACACAGCCGCATACATCCTAAACCGGACAGGTCCAACTAACATAAACGACAAGTCAACGTATGAACTTTGGTGTGAAAAAAAAACAATAATCAAGCATCTGCGAATCATTGGATGCACTGCCTACGTCCACATCCCAAAGCAAAAACGAAAAAAACTCGATAAGAAAGCTATCAAAGGTACGGTAATCGGTTACGACGAAGATTGCTATCGTGTGTGGATCACTGACGGACAGAGAAACACGCTCGTCCGTTCGCGTGATGTAAAATTTGACGAGAAACCTCTTCCTACCAAAGAGATAAACTCGCCGTGTAACGAAGCAGACTCGAATTTGAGGGAGTATGATGTGAAGCTGTCATTAGACGCTATCGGCAACGATGAACAAACTCCCAGGATACATCGGAATGAATCTTATCGTGGTCTAGAGGGAGAGATTGAGCATGTGGATCCAGCTCTAGTAGACCACAATAGTAATCAGAGAGAACAGGTTCAGCAAAACGTCCATGAACCTCCTCAAATTGATGATCCGAATTCAGAGGAATTTCACGACGCAGAATCTCTCGACAATGAATCTCGTTACAATCTCCGTGACCGAAGCCAAATGAGACGTCCTAAAAGATTTGACGACTACGTTTGCGTTACTGAAACGTATCCTACTATTTTTTCCGATGCGATAAGTCGCGACGATCATGACGAATATCTAAAGGCGATGGATAGTGAAATAAAATCACTAAAGGACCTGAACGTATGGACGCCCTGTATGTTGCCAAAAGACAAGAAAGCTCTTCCCTGCAAATGGGTTTATCGGATTAAAAGGAATCCAAATGGCTCGATCGACAAATACAAGGCTCGACTCATTGTCGAGGGCTACAAGCGGAGGAAAGGCCTGGACTATGATCAGACATTTAGTCCTGTCGCTCGTCTTGCAACAATAAGAGCTCTATTGGGTGTTACCGCACAAGAAAACCCTGCACCTAGTACAATTTGATGTTTGTACAGCGTTTCTCAAAGGACAACTGAAAGAAGAAATATATGTAAAACAACCGGATGGGTATATTGACGGAACATCGAATGTTTTGAAGCTTAAACGAAGCTTATATGGTTTAAAGCAGGCTCCGAGGTGCTGGAACTCTTGTTTCGAACGAATATTATTAGATATGGACTTCAAGCAGTGGTTGTCTGTATACCAAAAACATAAATGGTAAGAAGCTGCTTATCACACTGTACGTCGACGATGGACTAGTAGCTGCCACTGATGAAGACCTGGCAAACTCCTTTCTTATGGATTTAAAGCAACGATTGCAGATTACTACGAAATCCGCATCGTACTATCTTGGACTTCAAATATCCAGAGAAAAGGATGGCTCAATTTTTATTAGCCAAGAAGCCTACGCAACGAAAATTTTAGAACGGTTTGGAATGGCTGAATGTAATCCCATCAGCACACCAACTGATAAAGAAACTTTTCAATCAGGGAAAGCTCTTATTAAGAAAGCAGAGACCTTTCCTTATCGAGAAGCCGTCGGTGATCTCGCATATTTAATGGTTGGAACACGTCCAGACATTGCTTATGCAATAGGAGTTGCTTCCAGAAAGCTGGAATCTCCCACAAATGAAGACTGGCTTAAAGGGAAGAGGATCATGCGCTATATCAAGGGTACATGTTCCTACGGCATAAGGTACAAAGCACAGCATTTACCCGGATTGCTAGAAGGCTTTAGTGATGCAGATCACGGAGGTGGTCAAGAAACTGGACGATCTACTACAGGAGTGATGTGTCGTTTCGCTGGCGGCGCAGTTTCTTGGATGAGCCAGCGACAAGCAACGGTTGCTATCTCTACTAATGAGGCTGAACTCGTTGCAGCTAGTGAAGCAGCCAGAGAACTCGTTTGGCTCACAAGAGTCATACAAGATCTGACTAAACTTACGAAAACTCCGACTCTACATGGACAACGAAGCGGCTGTTCGATTAGCCCACAATCCCGAGTTGCATAAAAGGACAAAACACATCCGCATACGCCAATTTTATGTAAGAGAACTAGTCTCCGAAGGTGAAATCGAGTTGTACGAATTGGCACTGCAGACCAAGTGGCCGACATCTTTACCAAGGGTTTACCGAGGCCAACTTTCTCGTCCCTTTGTGGTGGACTGGTACTTACTAATCATTTAATTTGTGTTTATAAACTTGAAGTTAGTAGTCTGAGAAAGCGCCCATGATGTTCATAACACATCGGCAACGATTCGGCATGCTCAGAACAAGGTTGTCAATGTCTTGCTGCGGAATATTGTCCCATGTCCTTCTGAGGTGCGCAAAAAGTTGATCTTCTGTAGCCAGATTTTCAGGAACTTCCTTCAGAGCTCTTCTTTGCAGCATATCCCACGCATGCTCAATGGGATTTAGATCTGGCGATTGAGCAGGCCAGTCTAAGGCCCTAACATTGTGTGTATGTAACCAAGCTGCTACCGTTCTCGCCGTGTGTGCCCGGGCATTGTCGTGCATGAGCAGGAAATCTTGCCCCATTTGTGTTCTGTGGGGCAAGATTACGGGCCCCAGCACCTGTTGGACGTATCGTTCTGCCGTCATATTGCCCCGCACCCAAACGAGATCCGTCCGTCCTCCAAGACGAATTCCTGCCCAAACCGTAATTGTTCCTACTTGGTATGGGTGAACTTCCTGAGGGTTCTGAAGACGGCTCCATCGTCCAGGAACTCGCACCTGGATTCAAACGTGAACAGCACATTGGACCATTGCTCACGGCCCCAGTCCACGTGGTTCCGAACCCATTCTAATCGTCGTCCACGATTGCCTCTCCGTAAAGGTGGGACCCGGAGTGGTCTACGAGAGCGTAGATTGCTTTCATGCAGTCGCCTTCTTACAGTTTGGTCACTCAAGCACTTGGTGTTCCACTCGCAGCCTTTGGACCAATTGAGTCGCCGTTGCATTTGGTTGAGCTCGCGCAGTAATTTGCAAAAATCGGTCTTGTCTGGGGGTAGTGATGCGACTTGGCCCCCGGTGCCTCTCCGCTACTTCACCTGTGGCACGACAGCGTGTCCACAATCTTGAAATTACATTTTGGTGGGTCCCTATGGCCTCAGCAAGCAGTGGTTGTCTGTATACCAAAAACATAAATGGTAAGAAGCTGCTTATCACACTGTACGTCGACGATGGACTAGTAGCTGCCACTGATGAAGACCTGGCAAACTCCTTTCTTATGGATTTAAAGCAACGATTGCAGATTACTACGAAATCCGCATCGTACTATCTTGGACTTCAAATATCCAGAGAAAAGGATGGCTCAATTTTTATTAGCCAAGAAGCCTACGCAACGAAAATTTTAGAACGGTTTGGAATGGCTGAATGTAATCCCATCAGCACACCAACTGATAAAGAAACTTTTCAATCAGGGAAAGCTCTTATTAAGAAAGCAGAGACCTTTCCTTATCGAGAAGCCGTCGGTGATCTCGCATATTTAATGGTTGGAACACGTCCAGACATTGCTTATGCAATAGGAGTTGCTTCCAGAAAGCTGGAATCTCCCACAAATGAAGACTGGCTTAAAGGGAAGAGGATCATGCGCTATATCAAGGGTACATGTTCCTACGGCATAAGGTACAAAGCACAGCATTTACCCGGATTGCTAGAAGGCTTTAGTGATGCAGATCACGGAGGTGGTCAAGAAACTGGACGATCTACTACAGGAGTGATGTGTCGTTTCGCTGGCGGCGCAGTTTCTTGGATGAGCCAGCGACAAGCAACGGTTGCTATCTCTACTAATGAGGCTGAACTCGTTGCAGCTAGTGAAGCAGCCAGAGAACTCGTTTGGCTCACAAGAGTCATACAAGATCTGACTAAACTTACGAAAACTCCGACTCTACATGGACAACGAAGCGGCTGTTCGATTAGCCCACAATCCCGAGTTGCATAAAAGGACAAAACACATCCGCATACGCCAATTTTATGTAAGAGAACTAGTCTCCGAAGGTGAAATCGAGTTGTACGAATTGGCACTGCAGACCAAGTGGCCGACATCTTTACCAAGGGTTTACCGAGGCCAACTTTCTCGTCCCTTTGTGGTGGACTGGTACTTACTGTGGTGGAGTGTTGAATAAGGGAAAGTGTTAAAAAAGATTGTTTCTAAATCATGAACAATCTCTTTGGTCAATATTCAACATTCAAAGTCATTCAGACTATTGTTTTTTCGAATTCTGTGTCAGTGTCAAGTGACTGTAAAAACTGTGTAAAATTGTGATGTCGGATAAATTACCTAAAACTATATAAAGTTTATATCCACAATAAGTGTTAACTACACTAGTTGAATCCACCGTGCTTCTAAGTAAGTCAATCTTCAATACCCTAATCCTAACAGTTCGTTGAAAAACTGAAGCAAACAGGAAAATGGTGCAAAAACTTGAGTAGGATAGTACCGTAAATATAATTTTTCATCTTTTTAATCGATATTGTCAGCCATTTGCCATGTAACCGCGCTGATAGATGTTATAACGACGTGGAACTCACCGGCCTGTCTTGCCTTTTATTTTTGACTAGCGGACGCCTCGCGGTTTCACCCGCGTAGCTCCCGTTCCTGTGGGAATACAGGGATAAATGTGTCTGAAATGGTCTGAAGAGGAAATAACCAGCCAGTATGAGTAACCTGTTCAGTCAGTGCACGCATTTGTAACCGTGCAGCTCATCAGATTTAGCATCTGTTCGGAACAAAATACGCTTTTTTAAGGTTCAAAGAATTATTTAATGGGTACCTTTTCAATTGATTTCTTTATGCAAAAAGGCAGGCTTCCAAAGTCGGTAGCATTGTTTAAATAAAGAATACAGTACCTGGGCGACCGAGCTCAGCTCGGGTGAAAATAGAGAAAACGACGTTTTCTAAAAATTAAACCTAGCTAGATCGATTTATCGCCCCCGAAACCCCTGCATACAAAATTTCATGAAAATCGTTGGAGCCGTTTCCGAGATTCAGATTATATATACATAAACACATCAACACGGTCTAGGGATATTTTTAAAAAAGTGAATTACTATCAATGTGTTAATTATTTATATGACATGTATATATTTAGAAGATACGTTATTTAATATTATACCATTTTTTAATAATGGTTAAGGTACATCGATTAAAATTTCAGGATTTTATGGAAAAAAAATGAAGCATAGACGGAAACCGTATATGAATTAACTTTTAATTTATGAGTAAAAACTGAAAAAAATAGAAAAATCATTTAATTTGTGTTTATAAACTTGAAGTTAGTAGTCTGAGAAAGCGCCCATGATGTTCATAACACATCGGCAACGATTCGGCATGCTCAGAACAAGGTTGTCAATGTCTTGCTGCGGAATATTGTCCCATGTCCTTCTGAGGTGCGCAAAAAGTTGATCTTCTGTAGCCAGATTTTCAGGAACTTCCTTCAGAGCTCTTCTTTGCAGCATATCCCACGCATGCTCAATGGGATTTAGATCTGGCGATTGAGCAGGCCAGTCTAAGGCCCTAACATTGTGTGTATGTAACCAAGCTGCTACCGTTCTCGCCGTGTGTGCCCGGGCATTGTCGTGCATGAGCAGGAAATCTTGCCCCATTTGTGTTCTGTGGGGCAAGATTACGGGCCCCAGCACCTGTTGGACGTATCGTTCTGCCGTCATATTGCCCCGCACCCAAACGAGATCCGTCCGTCCTCCAAGACGAATTCCTGCCCAAACCGTAATTGTTCCTACTTGGTATGGGTGAACTTCCTGAGGGTTCTGAAGACGGCTCCATCGTCCAGGAACTCGCACCTGGATTCATACGTGAACAGCACATTGGACCATTGCTCACGGCCCCAGTCCACGTGGTTCCGAACCCATTCTAATCGTCGTCCACGATTGCCTCTCCGTAAAGGTGGGACCCGGAGTGGTCTACGAGAGCGTAGATTGCTTTCATGCAGTCGCCTTCTTACAGTTTGGTCACTCAAGCACTTGGTGTTCCACTCGCAGCCTTTGGACCAATTGAGTCGCCGTTGCATTTGGTTGAGCTCGCGCAGTAATTTGCAAAAATCGGTCTTGTCTGGGGGTAGTGATGCGACTTGGCCCCCGGTGCCTCTCCGCTACTTCACCTGTGGCACGACAGCGTGTCCACAATCTTGAAATTACATTTTGGTGGGTCCCTATGGCCTCAGCAACATTACGCTGAACAGACTCAGCTTCCACCATTCCCACAGCTCGTAACATCTCCACCCTCGTCAAATGTTGGCGTTGCATGGCTACAAGACCTCAATTTTAACTTTATCTTTCGTTTAAAAATGAAAAAAAAAACTGTAACTAAACGTAATTCGTATTGTTTTCTAAATTTCGCACGAATGAAAATTCCACGAATGAGAAATCAAGACATTTTTATGCCACCGAAACAAAAGAATTATCAAAAATTTGAATTTGGAATTAGTCTGAGATAAATTACAAACAAATCGGTGTATAAAAGATTCCAATGCGGCCAGTACTTTTCGAGTTATTTAATTGAGTATGAAATATCCCTAGACCGTGTTGATGTGTGTATATACAAGAAATGCTCGTATAAACATATTAGATAATATATAAGCAATATGAACTACCTTTACCTTGTAGGTACTTAGTTTTCTGTTCCTTCTTCTTATCTATTTATTAAATATACCTTATCAAAATGATAAATAAATGAATTAGGAAGCCTACTTACTAAGGTAATCAAAGTAAACTTGTATTACTAGATGGTTTTATAATCTACAAAGTACGACAAACTTCAAGCTCTTTATTTTCCATTTATTCCCATTATCCCAAAAATGTGAATAACAAACGCTTTGCATAATCCAATATTTTTAGGTAACATTATATTATTAATAAGCATTTTTAGTCCCTTGATATATTTAGATATGTCTAAATAAACTGTCTTAATTTCCACCGAGCCAGGGGTACCTACTACGCCAGCAATATCCGGCCGTCTCATTATGAAGCTCGTTGTCTTGAGACTCTGTTCCGGCCCAGATCCGACGCCTAGCGAGTGGCGCCACATCAAATGCATAATACTGCACCGATGAGCCGAGAACAATTTACTCATATTGCTGGCGTACTTTCTATTAAGGTTTTACCCTTGGCTTTATTAGGAATGTACCTACTAAGTTGTTTGGGTGCTCCGCTCTTATTATCTTATGAAAGCACCGGCATTGCAATTAAGTTCTATTGAACATGAGCAATCAACATTTATACCTGCATATAGAACTTACAGCGAGCATCAATGCGGCACTTAACTGTAGTGCTCCCACTCTTGCCTAGTACCCACCTGCATTAGTAGTACAGCAAGCAAATTCCCAAACGTGTAGCGCTGGCTTAATTCACGCAAGAAATCTTCTTCTTTTTCATAGCAAGTCTTTAGAGTGCTCTCTAAAGACTTGCTACGAAAAACTCCCAACCGCTTCGCCACTTGCGCAATTTATGACGGTAGTTAGGCCAACGCAGCGCCTCTGTTACCGCAAACAGGTAGGAGCCGTTGTAGCGACGGACACCCCTCCCCCCGCATTGCTCTACCAACATGGCCACCGAGGGGTTGGACAAAAGAAATAATGAGGGTCTATTTTAAGTAGTAGGTTTGCAGCCAAAGCAATATACAAGCGAGTTGAAGACGCGACGCGAATGCCTGATGGACTTTAATTACAGCGGCAGAAGCAACGTGGAAGCAATTGCCTGGCTGGTGTATTAGCATAATCATATTGTAGCCCTGCCGTGGTTAATTGATGTGAAATTGCTGATTTACGGTGCCAATTTTAGAGCAGTGCACATACTTTAATCTCAGTCATAATCATTTCAATATTACAGGGGTCGTTTAGCAATACGATCTCCCGGTCCTTGGGTTTTATTCGTCTATGTAAAAATATTGATTTCGATAAAATGACTCAGATGAACCTTATTTTTATACGTCGTAAGCGTAACAGAGCTCCGGTTGCTTTTAAAGTATAAAACTGAAATGATTTTGCCAAAGTTATAGAGAAATTATGTGTGTGTTCAGCCTACAGGCTGAGGACATAAATAAAAACGTTAACGGCAAGATAGTTTTCTTCGGCAACCCTAAGTTTGAGAGATTTATAGCCGATTTATCAGTATAAGAATATTTGGTTAGTAAAGTCTTTTTAACCGATTTCAAAAAAAGGAGGAGGGCAAGAATTCGTCGGTTTTTTTTTTTTTTTTATTTATTTTCCCCGATTACTCAAAGACGCCTGGACCGATTTCAAAAATTCTTCTTTTGTTTTGAAGGGTATACTTCCTAGTTGGTCCCATAGTCATCAGGTCAGGATCTGATGATGGGATCCTAGTGCAATCGAGGGAACTCCTCAAATATTATAGGCATACATATAGTGATTTTGGTATTTTCATCAACAATGCAATCACATGCACTCAGAAAGTATAATTTGGTGAAGTGGAACTGATGAAGAAGACCAAAGAAAGTTATTTTTTGCTTTGTAGTTTTTTGTTCTGGAAGTCGGTTTGATTTTTTGTTATTATTTTACGAGTTGATTTATGAAAAGGTTCATTGTGGAATGAATAATTGGGAGTTCATTTTGGGTCGCTGATTCTCAGTAAGATAATGAGCAACGGATATAATTAGTAACCGACGAAAAAAAAGGATGAGGTTCTCAATTCGACATGTATTTTATATTTTATTTAATGATGTAATTATTTTTTCAAAACACTTTTTTTACAAAAAAATACTGCCGACTTCCAAATAAAAAAACTACAAAGTGAAAAATTGCTTTATTTTGGAAGTCAGTGTCTTTCGTAGGAACCATTATTTATCGTAATGGTCACGCGTTATGGAGTTTTTTTTTCACTTTTTGGTTGTATCTACCTAAAAGGCAAGTTGTTTAGTTGATACCTATAACGCCAGAATAGATTACCCGAATATCACTAAATTTGAACATAACCGGTGAAATGAGAGATCTGCGTACGGGAACACGCAGATGGCGTGATGTGTTTTTAAATGGTATAAACAATAAACAGACATTCTGGAGGATGTCTTCAAGGTTCTGGACTGGAGAGGGCTAGGCATCAAAGTCAATGGCGAGTACATCACTCACCTTCGGTTTGCCGACGATATAGTGGTCATGGCTGAGACTTTGGAGGACCTCAATACAATGCTCTATGACCTCAGTAGAGCTTCCGAAAGAGTGGGTCTTAGGATGAACATGGACAAAACCAAGGTGATGTTGAATGCCCATGTTACACACACTCCTATCATGTTCGGAGACTCTACACTCGAAGTTGTGGATGACTATGTCTACCTGGGACAAACGATCCAGTTGGGTAGGGCCAACTTCGAGTAAGAGGTCAACCGTCGAATCCGACTCGGCTGGGCACCGTTCGGCAAGTTGCGCGGTATCTTCACGTCCAACTTACCACAGTGTCTCAAGACGAAAGTCCACCAGTGTGTGTTGCCAGTTATGACCTATGGCTCTGAGACGTGGTCGCTCACAATGGGCCTCATCAGAAAGCTTACAGTCACCCAAAGGGCAATGGAGAGGGTTATGCTCGGAGTTTCCTGGCGTGATCGAATTAGAAATGTAGAGATCCGCAAGAGAACCAGGGTTACCGACATAGCCCGAAGAATTGCCAAACTTAAATGGCAGTGGGCAGGGCACATTGCTCGCAGAACGGATGGCCGATGGGGCAGAAAGGTTCTGGAGTGGCGACCGCAAACCGGAAGACGTTGCGTTGGAAGGCCTCTCACCAGGTGGACCGATGACCTGGTGAAGGTTGCGGGGATCCGCTGGATGCGGGACGCACGGCACCGGTCAATGTGGCGACGCTTGTAGGAGGCCTATGTCCTGCAGTGGACCTCTTTCGGCTGATATGATGATATGATGATGATGATGATTGAAGAGTACTTCTTCGAAGTTCATCATCAGATCTCCACCAAATTAAAATGGGACCAAATTCAAAACACACATTTTCAAACAAAAAAGAATTTTCCAAATCGGTCCACAATTGACGGAAATGTCTGTGAACATACACAAAACAAAAAAAATATAACAAACATGAAGTCGAACATAGAACCTCCTCCTTTTTAGAAAGTCGGTTATAAATACAACTTTACATACGTATTCATGCATATTTATATGGGACCTTAATACGGCGAACAGAAACACTTCGATAGCTTTTTTTGATGAATAGATGCAAATTCCGAGTCCGTGG
This sequence comes from Orthosia cruda, assembly GCA_964057195.1. Taxonomy (NCBI): domain Eukaryota; kingdom Metazoa; phylum Arthropoda; class Insecta; order Lepidoptera; family Noctuidae; genus Orthosia; species Orthosia cruda. Next base: position 27,060,062 of record OZ059832.1, read on the forward strand.
GAAAAATGATGAGATTCTTATTGTTCCCTGAGTGTATTTTAAATTCAAATCAGACAGAGGAGAGTTTTTGGACGCCACCTTGGAAAATAATACAAGAAGACTTGAGTTGCGGGAGGTGAATATAAATTGTGACAGTTTTATCCCGGTTCTCTTGAAAAAGAAAATTACAAAAAAAAATGCTAGGTGCTGACGGTTATAACCCGCGCGGTCCTGTGGGATTACTATTTCACGAGACCGTGCGTAAAACTGTGTGTATGTCTGTAAAAGGTAATCTCTGGAAATTGTAATCCAATAGCGAAAAGTTTTCACAGGGTACTTTTAGTCCAGGAAAAATGTAGGTACGGTTCTCTAGGATAGGCCACAGGATTGAAACTGGAAAGTGCAACTAGTTTCTATCTTTTTGATTTTCCAACCTTGTCATTTGAAAAGTGCCTGATAATAGTTTAATTGAAATAAATGTTTTTAATTTGAGTTTGAAAATAATTCTGATTCATCATCACTGCCGGACATAGGCCTGCCCCAGGCATCCCCATATTTTCCGATCCCGTGCGTCTCGCAACCAACGCCTTCCCGCAACCTGTGAGTGGAAGGCCTTCCAACGCATCGTCTACCGGTTCGCGGTCGCCATTCCAGAACTTTTCGGTCCCATCGGCCATCCGTTCTGCGAACAATGTGCCCTGCCCACTGCCATTTAAGATTTGCAATTCTTCGGGCTATTTCGGTAACTTTGGTTCTCCTGTGGATATCCTTATTTCTGACGTGATCACGCAAGGAAACTCCGAGCGTAGTCCTTTCCATTGCCCTTTGGGTGACTTTAAGCTTTGTGATAAGGCCCATTATGAACGACCACGTCTCGGCCCCATAGGTGATCACTGGTAACAAAAACTGGTCACAGACTTTTGTCTTGAGACACTGTGGTAAATTGGACGAGAAGATACAGTGCAACTTCCCTAACGCCGCCCAGCCGAGTCGGATTCGACGGTTGACCTCTTTCTCGAAGTTCGACCTACCCCTGAACCGTTTTGGAATTCTGGTTAATTTATTAATATTCGTAACACATGCAAGTGTTTCTGTTAGTTGATGCCTTAGGTAAGACATATGTTGTTTTGTATATTTATAGACCGTTTACAACCTGTATAGATGGACAGATAGACTGGACGATACTAAAAGGGTTCCATTTTAGGCGTTTGGCTAGGGGACCCCAAAAGCACCAGGAGTATTCGTTATTATCTTATCTTAAATACTCTATATCTAAAAAAAATTGTTCATATTTGAAATATTCTAAACAATTGAAAACATACTTAAACTCACGGTTTTTTCATGAGAAAAAAAAGGGAAGTGATAAGCAGACATTACAGAACGCAATCCGCTACGATTCTTACATACTTACTTTGCTTCACTTACGTTCATACATCTAGTCATACATGCACGCCAGTTATGAGTACTGCGCACCTGGCTTTTCTGAATAACATCACCGATAAGGTTTATTCAAGTCCTTCTAGGATGTACGCAAAACGCAAGGACCGGTCTCGGCGTTTACACTTACGTCTGCCTTGTAAATAATTTTTGTTAGTCGCCTTTCATTTATCCTCTCAACATGCCCAAACCATCTTAGCATACTCTTTTAAATTTTTGTCATAATTGAAAACACAGCACTAAATGAGAGCTTTTTTTCATTTTCAATGCGGACAAATAAATACCTTTCTATGTTCGTACTGGTAACTGCAACGGCGTTCGGCATGAACTAACATTCAATTAAACTCCATACAAACTCATTAACGGGTAACAATTGCATAAGATACAAGAATAATCAGTCAACTGGCAAGTTTCCGACGAATATATTACTATCGCAACCGCTACCAGCCAGTTAAATTTTTCAGCATTAAACCCAGCTGAAGCTATGAGAAATTGTCCTCAGGAAAATTCATATATTTTTATCCTTTATTTTGCATAGCAAAAACATATTTTTTCAGAAAATCTGAAACTATCACGAAACAGCACTAATATTGTGGGCGATTTATTTAATTATTTTGATAAATGATCGTTTTGAATATTATCTGTTTGTAATCTGAACTGCTATTAGTCATACGTTATTAATTTCAAAGGTCAGATTAGATATATTGAAGAGTTTAAACATGACACCGGTCACATTGATCGTGAACTCATCTTCATCTTCAAGCCCATACGGGCTAGTTTATTTGGGGTCGGCACTAAATTACTTCTTCTTCTTCTTTCTTTTTACATCTTTCTTTTTACAAGCAGAAAGAACGACCCTCACGTTCACTCAATATCAATTGTCCAATTCATATTCAAATAAACTGCGCAAAATCTCCTGGTTAAAGAGAAAAATGTTGATAAATAATAAAGTTAATAGGCGTTTATCGGCGGGCAGCGACGGGCATTATCCCAAGCAATCGCTGAGATCCATATTAATCACCAGGGACTTGGTAAATCGTTCAATGTCGTCTGCAGGCGTATTGAGTGCGAATCGTGCGACACTGTCACGACTATTTTGTCGCGCTATAAATTAATGTACAAAAACAAACAGTTCAATAAAACGTTTAAAATAAGCGTGACAAGTATTTAATTGCGCTATCAGACAAGCAAAATATGATATTTATGGTAGGTACTTATTTATAATCTTGCATTACCAATTTTAGGCAGATTTGGCTTAACCTAATTATATGGAAAACGGTTCTGAATTTAAAAAAACAAATAATGTACGACATATTTTTCAGAGCGCTCCACTCACTGAAAAACACTCTTAGATTTGAGGCCAAATATTGTTAATTTACCTTATAACAGATGTAACCCTTTTACTTATTAACTATTTTTCTGTAGTACTCACTTAATTGTATTATGCTCCCAATACTTGATACTTATTCTTGTTTTGTAGTAACTCGAGGGGAATGTTGCTGTTAGCCGAAATACAGGCTATGCCGAGTTCGGCTACAGACGCTAATCTCTTTACCAAAATTGAAATTACTGCCACATTGCCATTGTAAAGTATTATTAAGTTTTTGAAAAAAAACACATATTCTAATTACAGCAGTTCCTTCTCACGCTGGTTAAAATCTCTGGCTCCTTGTTCTTCTGAAAACCTACAACGGCTTCGCGGCTAACTCAGGCGTAGATAACGAGACGATCTTGATGCCTATTTTAGGGTATTCAAATCAATATCTATCAATATTTCATTTATTTTCTCTTTACAATGGTTGCCTTAAAATTAACATTACAACCAATGCTTAATCTATAATACACCATTGCAAGAGACTGGTGCCTGAAGTAGATTTTTCAAAAAAAACCTGCGATGTATTGGTCTATAACAGCTCAAGATTACGGAACGACATTGACCACATCATCTTATACCAGCAGGTGAGATTGAGATCGAACGCGATCTTATGACTCTGATATTATTCAAAAGAAGTATTTTTTATTATGTTTGTAAAAGATAAATTCTAGAAGAATTTACGGTTAAAAATCTTTATTACTTAAAAGAATTACAATGGCATTCACTTACATGAGGAACTTACATATCTAAACAATTTATGTTGAGCGTACTTACAGGACAAAAAAGTAACAAATCAAAAAATTAACGCCGATCGTTTATTTGAATTTAATTACTTATATCAATTTACAATAATGCTTTTACTGATAGAAAGTGGCACTAGCCTTAGTATTATAAATGTGCCTACGTAAACACGCGTCCGGACTACAGAACCCTTATTACGTGATCCGACACGCATTTGAACAGTTATATAATCACGCGCACATACAGCCATTTTTATTTTCTCAAGAGTCGCACTATAAACCTTTTTCTTTACTTGACAAGCGAGCACCAAGAGAGCTTTAGTTTTTCTTAGTACGACATGGTTTATGGATTTTTTTAAAGTTTCAGCAAAAAAAATATCGCCTGCGAATCTCGCAATTAGTGCGATGAGGGCGGAAGAGATCTGTAGCCTTGCTTTTACTTTATACAGATGACTTTTCCCTCCTCATCAAGTCGCAAAAACTGTTGCCTGGGCTTCGGTGAATAGGAAAATTATTCTTAGCGACGCCATTGGGCTCATAAGTACTATGGTATAGTTCGTAGTTTAGCGATCGATATGTCTGTAGGTCGTGCATTACTGCCCGCTCGAGACCAATAGGTGTTTTATGAGGCTATAAGCATCAAACTTGCTAGTGCCATGGAGGCCTTCAGGAACGTAAGTGCTTGGCTACATTTACGTACTCTCTGTCTGAGTAGTGTTAATAAAATAAATGGAAAAGTTAGGTGGTCTACCTACTTTCATAAGTGGCATACGTAATTGTAAATAGATTGGTTTTGTCTACATACCGAATGGTATGACCATTCAAAGTAAAAGTCAAATATATTTAATTAAACTAGTGAAAACTACAACGACTTTTGAAGGTCAAAAATTAAAATTTACAAGAAATAAAAATGTATTCTACCGTGCATTTGAAAAAGTAGCTTGTTATGGAGAAGAACGCACAAGAAACTCCACACCTAAAACTCTACATTTAAAAAAAAAAGTGTTCTACAATATTTAAATAAGTGGACGATGCACCCAGAATAGCACTAAACACTATAATACGTACAGGTACAAAGTATTAAAACAAGTAAGTATTACACATGTACTGTTAAGTTATTTAATAGGTACTAGAAAAACATTAACATCCGAAACAGTTAAGTTATGACCAATCCCAACTGACGGCGCCCGTTCACGATTCACGAACATGACGCATGGACCGGCACCACCCAGCTCGACCATCATGAACGGAACCGAATGATCCAAAACACGTGCCACCATCACACTGGCAGGGCATTCATAGAGATTCGTGAAAAAACATTAAAAGCGTAGTCCAATAACGTCTAAATTATTTTTATTTTTGTTTCTTTGGGATATAAATAACATTTTCGTTTTTCCTTGTAATAAATAACTGTTTTTCCAAGTCTGTGCGATGTTTTCCACATATTCCGTATATCAAGGTTCTTGTAACTTTTCCATCGTATTTCTCTACGTAAATGCTTGCTGCTAATCCTAATCCTAACTGTTCGTTGAAAAACTGAAGCAAACTGGAGAATGGTGCAAAACCTTGAGTAGGAAAGTACCGTAAATATTAATTTTCATCTTTGTAATCGATATTGTCATCCATTTGCCACATAACCGCTCTGATGGATGTTATATCGACGAGGAACTCACCGGCCTGTCTGCATGTTCGAAATATAAATGATTTTATTTCTGTAAGTTTGTTTTTACAACCACTTTTACATGTCGATTATATTTTATAAAACTTGATGAGGTCGGCGTTTCCTACCTGACTACTCTGAGAAAGCGGAAAAAAACTCAGAGAACACAGTCTCTTTTAAAGTCGAGTCATAATCTTGGTTAGATCATGTAAAGACTAATGTAGATTGGTGTCTGAAATGGTTTTTTGAGGCAAGAACCAGCCAGTTTGAGTGGACCTGTCCAGTCAGTGTACGCATTTCTCAATAACCGTGCAGCTCGTCACATAGAGCATTTGTTCAGAACAAAATACGCTTTTGTAGATCAAAGAATTGTTTAATGTATATCTATTCAATTGATTTCTATATGCAAAGTAAATAAAGTAGTATGAGAAGGAAAACATGCCTATTTATCCTCACTCAAACATATGGGTTGCTTGATATTAGTAGCAATCACTTAAGTACTATGTATGTCTAGAAATGGTCTAAATTAATTTGTTTAAGAACAAAGGAAGGTTTCCAGAGTCGGTAGCATTATTTAAATAAAGAATACATAGTAAGCAATATGAATTACCTTTACCTTGTACTTAGTTTTCCGTTCCTTCCTCAAGTCTATTTATTAAATATGTGTACCTTATCAAAATGATAAGTAAATAATTAAGGAAGCCTACTTACTACGGTAATCAAAGTAAACTTTTGTTACTAGATGGTTTTATAATCTGTAAAGTACGACAAGCTCCAAGCTCTTTATTTTCCATTTATTCCCATTATCCCAAAAAAAAAAATTACTAACGCTTTGCATAATCCAATATTTTTACGTAACACAAGCATTTGCGTTCCCTTGATATATGTAGATATGTCTGAATAAACTGTCTTAATTTCCCCCGAGACAGGGGTACCTACTACGCCAGCAATATTCGGCCGTCTCATTATGAAGCTCGTTGTCTTGAGACACTGTTCCGGCCCAGATCCGACGCCTGGCGAGTGGCACCACATCAAATGCATAATACTGCACCGATGAGCCGAGAACAATTTACTCATATTGCTGGCGTATTTTCTATTAAGGTTTTACCCTTGGCTTTATTAGGAATGTACCTATTAAGTTGTGTCGGTGCTCTGCTCTTATTATCTTATGAAAGCACCGGCATTGCAATTAAGTTCTATTGAACATGAGCAATCAACATTTATACCTGCATATAGAACTTACAGCGAGCATCTATGCGGCACTTAACTGTAGTGCTCCTGCTCTTGCCTAGTACCCACCTGCATTAGTAGTACAGCAAGCAAATTCCCAAACGTGTAGCGCTGGCTCAATTCACGCAAGAAATCTTCGCTCGAACCGTTCCTTTGAGTGCTCTCTAAATACTTGCTACGAAAAACTCTCAACCGCTTCGCCACTTGCACAATTTATGACGGTAGTTAGGCCAACGCAGCGCCTCTGTTACCGCAAACAGGTAGGAGCCATTGTAGCGACGGTCAACCCGCCCCTCGCATTGCTCTACCAACATGGCCACCGAGGGGTTGGACAAAGGAAATAATGAGAGTCTATTTTAAGTAGTAGGTTTGCAGCCAAAGCAATACTCAAGCGAGTTGAAGACGCGACGCGAATGCCTGATGAACTTTAATTACAGTGGCAGAAGCAACGTGGAAGCAATTGCCTGCCTGGTGTATTAGCATAATCATTTTGTAGCCCTGCCCTGTTTAATTGATGTGAAATTGCTGATTTAAGGTGCCAATTTTAGAGCAGTGCACATACTTTAATGTCAGTCATAATCATTTCAATATTACAGGGGTCGTTTAGCAATACGATCTCCCGGTCCTTGGGTTTTATTTGTCTATGTAAAAATATTGATTTCGATAAAATGGGTCAGATGAACCTTATTTTTATACGTCGTAAGCGTAACAGACCTCCGGTTGCTTTTAAATTATAAAACTGAAATGATTTTGCCAAAGTTATAGAGAAATTATGTGTGTGTTCAGCCTAAAGGCTGGGGACATAAATAAAAACGTTAACAGCAAGATAGTTTTCTTCGGCAACCCTAAGTTTGAGAGCTTTATAGCCGATTTATCAGTATAAGAATATTTGGTTAGTAAAGTCTTTTTATTTTACGAGTTGATTCTGTTATGAAAATGTTCTTTGTGGAATGAATAATTGGGAGTTCATTTATTTATTTATTTAATACTTCATGCACACAAATGTTCAGAGGCGGACTTAATGCCTTAGGCATTTTCTACCAGTCGACCTTTGGGTGATGCAGAGACAATTAGTGGTAGGTGCAATATTTAAAGTAAATCACGATACCTAATATTCAAATACAAAGCTATACATACATACTATAAATACATACAATAGTTACTCAAACATATAAACTAAATACACTAATACTTAAACAGTTAGTGGTAGCAGTTATCTGGAATACATTATCGCTGTGACGATACTACTGCCATCTTCATACGAACATGTTCGCGAGCTTTTACTTTGAATGCCAATCGGTTGGTTGCCATCCTGATTTCTTGAGGGAGCGCATTCCACAGAGAAATAGACTGAACGAAGGAAGAACAGTGAAAGAAGTCAGTGCGGTGAGTTGAAGACATTAAAGAAGACGGTTATGTGAAGAGCGAAGATTTTTGTTGTGGTTGGCGCAAATGTATTGAAAGTGAGGGGCAAGATAACTAGGGGAGTTGGAAGAGTCAAGAAATGAAAATAAGGTAGTCAGTGCCCTTAGCTCTCTGTGTTGGCGTATGGGCAACCACTTTAGAAGTGACCGATGAGCAGAGACATGATCATATTTACGCAAATTGAAAACAAATCGAATGCAGTAATTTAGAAGACGGTCAAGTTTGTTGAGGAGATCTGCATTCAGGTCATAATAGCACACGTCGCCATAATCGATGATAGGAAAAATTAGGGCCTGCACAAGCATTGTCTTCGTCTTCGAAGGTAATACATTTTTTAAACGATACAACGCAACGCCCGCAACGTTCCAGTGACCCTCTGACTGACACTTGCAACTTGAGTACGCCAGTTAAGAGTACTGTCGATGCGCAAGCCAAGGTCCTTCACGTCAGTACTAAACGGAACAATCGTACCGTTGAACAGAACAGGTGGCAAAGTTGCATAATTCACCTTAGCGATGCTGCGAGGACTCCCAATGATGATCGCTTGGCACTTGTTGGGATTTACAGCAACGCCAAACCTATCCGACCAGGCTTTTATAGCTATTATGTCGTCATTTAACTTCCCGATAACATCAGGAACTTCGTCGACACTCCCTTGACAGTACAATTGAAGATCATCTGCATACAGATGATACGCACACTGAAGTTCGGAAGTAATAAGATTAATAAGAATAGAAAACAGAAGAGGTGAAAGAATTGCGCCTTGAGGAACGCCAGCTATCAAATCACACCAACGAGATGAAAAATCTCCAACGTGAACCGACTGCTGACGCTCCTGAAGGTAAGAGGTGAACCATTCCAGTGCTTTAGGGGAGACCATCAAATAGGAAAGAATGGCTAATAGGATTTCGTGACTGACGGTATTGAAGGCGTTCGAGAAATCTACCAACACTAGTACTGTGACTTTCGTATCTTCCAGTCCCGCCCTTATATCGCCAGTCACTTTAAGTAGGGCGGACACAGTGCTGTGCCCGGGCCTGAACCCATTGAGTTCATTTTGTGTCGCTGATTCTCAGTAAGATAATGAGGAACGGATATAATTAGTAACCGACGAAAAAAAGAAAAGGATGAGGTTCTCAATTCGACATGTAGGTATTTTTTATTTAATGATGTAATTATTATTTTTTAAAACACTTCTTTTACAAAAAAATACTGCCGACTTCCAAATAAAAAAACTACAAAGTGAAAAATAGCTTTAATTTGGAATTCGGTGTCATGGAGTTATGGAGTTTTTTTTTTCACTTTTTTGTTGTACCTACCTTAAAGGCAAGTTGTTTAGTAAGACCTATAACGCCAGAATAGATTACCCGAATATCATTAAATTTGAACATAACCGGTGAAATGAGAGATCTGCGTACCCCTTAAGAGATACGCAGATGGCGTGATGTTATGTTATTAAATGGTATAAACAATAAACAGACATGCGATTGCAGCAATCCCGAGAGATTTGCCGTTATTTATTGACGAGTTCTGTTGTATATCTTCGAAGTTCTTCTTAATTCTTTATTGTACACCAAAAACAATATTTAATACAATGTGATAATAAAGTACATGTACAATGGCGAGCTTAACTCAATGTTGAGTTCTCTTACAGCAAACCCTATAGTGACAGAGAATGATGATAAAAGAGGGTAGGATCCAGTGTACAATTTTAAAATAACAAAGTTATAATCATAAATATATACATACATACATAAATACAAATATATATAATATATATATCTTCTAACATTGCGTTAAAAGGAAATGCTCTTTAATTTTCCTCTTGAAGACATCGAGAGAAGGACTATCGCGTAGGGAGTGTGGGAGAGAGTTCCAGAGGTGCACTGCAGTTACAGAGAAGGAGCCATCATAACGGCTGGAAGTGTGACGTGGAGTACGTAGGAGAAGCGAAGTAGCCGTGCGACAAAGTTTGCCCCTCGGGACGAGGTACTCAAACCGTTCGCGAAGGTATTGGGGTGAAGTAGGATTGTGCAGGATATTATAGAGAAGGGATAGGATATGGGTATCTCGTCGACGCCGAATCGGCAGCCACTTCAATCTGGTCCGAAATTCCGACACATGGTCGTACTTGCGGAGGCCGAAAATAAAGCGGATGCACAAGTTCTGCAATCGCTCGAGTTTGTTCAGGAGTACCTCCGTTGCATCTAGAAAACAGACATCCGCATAGTCTATGAGCGGTAAAAGAAGAGATTGAGCAAGAGTGACCTTAGTGTGAAATGGTAAGAATTTTTGGAGACGTTTAAGAGACTGAAAGGAGTAGAAGACCTTCTTACTCACATCAGCAATATGAACCTCCCAAGAGAGGTTAGTGTCTATATGGACGCCCAAGTTTTTTGCGCTTTTGGAGTAGTATATCGGCACTGAGTTATACATTACTGGCGGAAGAGACTGGGGATCCAATAGATTGAGCATGTATCTGCCACCAATAATGAGCGCTTGAGATTTAGTTGGGTTCAGGAGGAGTCCAAAAGATTGAGTCCACTTGTTGATATTTTCAAGGTCATCATTGATGGCAGCCACAGACTCGGCGAGTTCACCCACCTTAAAATGTCGATATAACTGCAAGTCGTCTGCATAGAGATGAAAGTTAGAAGTTAGGACCTTAGTGATAGCATTTATAAAAATTGAGAAGAGAAGAGGAGAGAGAACACCACCTTGAGGAACGCCCGCAGCCAAGTCACACCATTCAGAGGAATCCTCATCAGATCGAACAGACTGTGAGCGACCCCGGAGATAAGATTTGAACCATTCAATTACCGGAGCAGAGACATTAAGGGAGGAAAGGATGCCTAAGAGAATGTCAAAGTCAACTGAGTTAAAAGCACTGCTGAAGTCCAGTAGAACCAATATAGTTAGACATTTATTGTCCATAGCCAGTCGTATGTCATCGGAAATTTTGACAAGAGTCGTAACGGTGCTATGGCCTGGTCTGAAACCAGATTGGTAAGGACTCAGCAGGCTATTAGAGGATAAGTAACAGGATAGTTGCTTCTGAACAATACTCTCGAGGACTTTGGAGAGGATTGGGAGGATGGATATTGGACGGAATTGGGATGGTAAGGAGGGATTTGAAACTTTGGGAAGCGGTAGGACGTGTGCCCTCTTCCAAGCTGAAGGAAAGGAGTTATTGAAAAGAGAAAAATTAACAATATGAGTTACAACAGGAACTATTTCACCCAAAATAGGTAAGAACATTTGCAATTGAAGGCCATCGTCACCTACCGCCTTAGTGGAGATGGATTGGATACATTTCTTAATGTCTAGTTCAGTAATTGAGTGGAAAGAGAAAGAAGTATTTGCTGGCAATTGAAGATTACAGAGTTCGTTGAGAGTGGAAGATTTAACATGGTCGTCGAGGGTAATTGGTGACTTAGAAAAATGAGCATTAAGTGCATTTAGGTCCATTTTATCAGAAGAACTCTTGCTAGAGGCTTTGCCAATACCGAGAGTCTTTAAAAACTGCCATACTTGTGTTGGGTTGAAGTTGTCAATTGAGCTGTGTATGTGGCGCCTTTTCGCATTCCTACACAAACGACTGCAGCGATTTCGCATCCCTTTATAAATGTTCCAGTTTTCCTCAGTCGGCTGCTTCCTGTACAAGCGCTTGGCCTTGTCTCGCTTAGCCATCTGTTTTTTTATTGTTGGAGATAGCCATGGCGCAGGACGGTGTTTGACTCTCACCTTTTTTAGGGGAGCGTGTGCATCATATAAGTCCAACAATATCCTGGTGAAAACTGACACCATGGTGTCCATATCCTCGCAGGACAACACAGGAGACCAGTCGATGCTACCCGCATCAGCTCTCAAACGCTCCAAATCAATGTTTTTAAAACTACGAAGAGATAGAAATTTGGCCTTGCGTTTAGGAGGTCGAATCTTATAGGAGATATAAATGAGGTCATGGTAGGAAAAAGGAGCAGAAAGCTGTCCATGTGTGGCTACTTTGTTAGGGTCAGAAACTAGTATGAGATCTAATAGAGAAGGAGAACAGTGAGGAGCCCTGTGAGTAGCATTTAACGGAAGTATGTGCATATTAACAGAAGAGACAAGAGATTGGAGTTTACGGCTGCGCGTATCGCCCTTTAGCAGACAAGTGTTGAAGTCTCCGAGAATAATCGTATGCTCAAATTGTGCGGAAAGATTTTCCAAACTGGCTTCGAAGGAGGAAAAGTAATCAATTTGGCAAGAGGGACTATAATAGACTCCTAAAAGTAGCTTAGTATGTTGGAAGTTTATTTCAACAAAAAGATGTTCAGCAAATTTTGTGTAGACACTCGGAGACTGGTCAACTATCTTGTAAATTATATCTCCTCGGAGATAAATGGCAACCCCTCCACATCCCTTGCCCGTTCTGTCATTGCGCACAATCTTGAATCCAGGCAGAGAATACTGCGTGGAAGGAAGTGCAGGTTTGAGAAAAGTTTCGGATACAAGGACAGCGTGAACAAGATCTGAGTCGAAGGACGACAGCAGATCAGAATAATGAGCAGGAATGCTTTGAGCATTAATGTGAACAGCATTAAAGAATTTGGTACAATTTAAAAATGTAGAAGATAGGAGGTCTTTAAGATTTAGAGAATTATCGTCGCCAAAAACACTAGCGCAGCTCTCATCCGACGCACAAGAGGAAGAGCATGAAAAAAAACTGTCATTTAACATAACAAAAATATAAATATTACGTATATATAAATAAATAGACTAAAATTTAAGGTAAACTAACCTAATAATATAAACAAAAACTAAATCAAAGCACCCAAACCTCGATGCACTCGCTGGTTACATTAATTTTGGTGAAATTAATAAAATTGATCAAAAGCCAATAAGCCAAATATTACAGAAATCAGTTTGTGTGTTTCCGAACGTTAGAGAAACGCAATACATGTCATGAGTGACATTAATGACAATGTCACGGCACAATAAAAACAAAGCAGTATTGTTAGTAAAAACTAAACAAAAAAGAAACAAAAATTATTTACCGACATAAGTATGAAAACAATAGAATGAATCGTGAAATATTAGGTACCATCACTTCGCTGGCTTGCGTGTTCTTTTTTCGGGCACGGACTTCGTTGTATGCTGCGACGACTCTGCTACAGGGAACTGAGCGACGATCTCTCGGTACTCCAATGCAGACTCAATCTTCCGACGTGTTTTTTCAGAGACTTGGATTACAATTTTCCCCTCAGACGTCCAACACTTGCGTATGCCGTAGTACTTACGAGCATTCATAAATATCTCGTGTCGGGGCTTGGTGAGAAACTCAGAAAGCGTAAGACCAGACCCTTTAAGCTTGGTCTTGTTTCGCCACACCTCACTCCGCACGATACGGCTCTCAAATCGAACTAAAAGGGGACGAGGCTTGCTGGTGTTGCTTCCGAGTCGATGACAGGCTGTTATGTCTTTTGGTGTGACGTGTCCCATTTCCATACGTTCCGATAAAATGCTGAGGAAACTTTGATCGGTTTCCCTGTCCTCAGACAAACCATGCAGTAATAGGACTTTTGCACGGGATGCCATCTCATGCCTGTCCAGGCCCACCACAAGCAACTCCATCTGGGTTTTAAGTGAACCTAGGGTTTTCCAGACTAGACTTTTGAACTCTGTAAAGTCCTTGGACAGACTGGCAATCGTCTTGTGCGGAGCTTCACCACTGGCATTCTTCAAGTCCTCCTCATATTGTGCCATTCTTGAAGAAAATGTTGATGACAGTTCTTCCACACAGCCTGACAGTTTGGAATAAAGATCCATAGTTGATGTGATGTGTGCTACAAGTAAAGAATTGTTGTAAAGGAGAGTTTATCAGGTGAGTGAGTGCACCAGAGGTTAATGTACAATGTTAATCGAGTTCCTGCATTTAAAAACTGCTTTTAATATTTTTAAAACAAAAAAATATATGAGCTCCAAAATTTTTGTGTGTTACTTAGGACTACCCTCACTCAAAAAAAGTTCTTCATCAGATCTCCACCAAATTAAAGTGGAACCAAATTCAAAACACACCTTTTCAAACAAAAAAGAATTTTCCAAATCGGTCCACAAAAAAAAACAAAGCAAAAAAAAATATAACAAACATGAAGTCGAACATAGAACCTCCTCCTTTTTAGAAAGTCGGTTAAAAATACAACTTTACATACGTATTCATGCATATTTATATGGGACCTTAATACGGCGAACACTTCGATAGCTTTTTTTGATGGATAGATGCAAATTCCGAGGCCATGGGAAAAATTATGAGATTCTTATTGTTCCCTGAGTGTATTTTAAATTCAAATCAGACAGAGGAGAGTTTTTGGACGCCACCTTGGAAAATAATACAAGAATACTTGAGTTGCGGGAGGTGAATATAAATTGTGACAGTTTTATCCCGGTTCTCTTGAAAAAGAAAATTACAAAAAAAAAATGCTAGGTGCTGACGGTTATAACTCGCGCGGTCCTGTGGGATTACTATTCCACGAGACCGTGCGTAAAACTGTCTGTATGTCTGTAAAAGGTAATATCTGGAAATTCTAATCTGATCGCGAAATTTTTTCTCTTGTAGGTAAGTACAACTTGTACAACTTGTTATAGATGTCACAGCAGGCTACTTTTAGACCCGGAAGAATGTACGGTTCCCTAAGATAAGCTGAACTGCGCTTTGGAACGTGCAACTAGCTTGATCTTTTGTACTGACCAACCTTGCCATTTCAAAGGAGTCTGATAATAGTTTAATTGAAATAAATGTTTTTCTTAAACATGCATGGAAATATTGTCATTATTTTCGTAAAAAGAACACGTGAAGTATCGAATTTACGGACACAGAAAATCAAATCCATTGCAGGAGCGTTTTTTGAATTTGGAACATTACAACGCTCCAGCAATGTTGATCAAATAAATTGCAGGGGCGTTTTTTGAATTTGGAACATTAGCACGTTTCAGCAATGTTGTTGTAACTTTTAATAAATTAAATGTATAATATAAACATTATGTTTTATTTCTCTGCATTCTTTTGAGAAAAGCACTATATATGCCTCGGCGGAAATGGCAAATGCCTGTCTCGTATTAATGAATTCCTCGCCTACGGCTAGGCCTTCAAACTCATACTCGACCTGCAATTGCCTATTGCCCGGCCTTTGCAGGAACACTGCACATGTGTTACGACACATGTGCAGTGTGCCTTTTAGGCTATGACTCAGGTAAGGCATACGATATTTTGTATATTTTTACACCGTTTATGACCTGTATAGATGGACAGATAGACTGGACGATACTAAAAGGGTTCGGTTTTAGCCATTTGCTTGGCCCAGAAGCACTTGCAGTACTCGACTATAAGACTATTTTATATGAGAATGTTATCTAAAATACTCTATACCTATACGTAAATAAGCCCTTATTGAGGTATTCAATAAACAATTGAAAACATATGTACATGCATACATAAACTCAAGGCTTTTTCCATGGGGGTAGGCTGAAACTACAGAACGCCACCAGCTACGATCCTTATATACTTATTTTCCTTTACTTACGTTCATACATCTAGTCATACACGCACGCCGGTTATGATTACAGCGCACCTGGCCTTTCTGAAGAACATCCCCAATAAGGTGTATGTCCTTTTAGGGCGTACGCGAAACGCAATGACCGATCCACTCACGTCTGCCTTGTAAATAACTTTTGTTAGTCGCCTTTCATTCATCCTCTCAACATGCCCAAACCATCGTAGCATACTCTTTTAATTTTTTGTCACAATTGAAAACACAGCATTATATGACAGTTTATTTTTATTTTAAATGCGGACAAATTAACACCTACCTACATCCATTCTACCTACATCATTCCTTCATCCTATGTATATTGGCACACTGGTAACTGCAACGGCGTTCAGCGTGAACTAACATTCAATTAAATGCCAATGCCAAAACATACAATTAGGGAACAATTGCATAAAATACAAGAATAATTAGTCAACTAGCAAGTACCCGACGAATACATAACTATCGCAACCGCTACCACTTTAATTTTTCAGCATTAAACCCAGCTGAAGCTAAGAGAAATTGTCCTCAGGAAAATTCATATATTTTATCCTTTATTTTGCATAGCAAAAACATAATTTTGCAGAAAATCTGAAACTATCACGAAACAGCACTAATATTGTGGGAGATTTATTTAATTCTTTTGATAAATGATCGGTTTGAACATTATGTATTTGTAATCTAAACTGCTATTGGTCATACGCTGTTAATTTCAAAGGTGAGACTATATATATCGAGGCGTTTAAACATGATACCGGTCACATTGAACTTGAAAATATCTTCATCCCGTATCCTAGTTTATTTGGGGTTTGCAGAAATGTCTTCTTCATCTTTCTTTTTAATCATCATCTTAGCACCCTTGTTCTATGCATTACCACTGCAGATTCTTATTTCAAATCATAAAGAATTTGAATTAGGAATTTTATAAAATATATTGCTATAATGTGATTTTTTACATATCTGTCCTATACAAACAATAAGATTTACTATATCCTAATGAACTTAATACAAAATTATAATTATAGTCATAAGTACTCACATAACACCAATATTATACTCTTAGTTCGCCATAAATGTTTTGACTTTGAATTTGACATTTTGACTTTATTTCAGAGACTAAACAGACAGTGCCAATGACTTTCTTATTTTAAACGGTTGCAAGCGCGGGGCATAGTGTTGTAGGTAAGGTTCAATCATAAGTAATTCATCGAATCGATGTGACGTGATTCCTTAATTAAATTTTACTAATTGGTGTAAATAAATGTTTTATTTACACCAATTTTAACTAAAGCTAAAACTACTGAAAATGCGATAAATATCTCAAAAAAAGCATTAAATGATGTAATCGACTGGCTAGATAGAAACAATTTAAAGATAAACATTTCATGACATACAATAATAGAAATAGGGACACAATGAATTTAGAAATTAAACATAACAATATCGACATAGAAGAAGTACTTGACATTACATTTTTAGGTTTATTGATAGATTCTATAATTGGAAAGCTCATGTAGATCAGGTGTGTAAAAGAATAAATAAATTTGTATTTGCACTCAAGAGAATTAAAAATCTGACTAACAAACAAACTGCCATAATGGTATACCATAGCCATGTAGGTTCCATTTTAAGATACGGAATCATCATATGGGAAAATTCGACTGATGCCCAAAGAGCATTCAACGCCCAGAAAAAGTGTTTGAGATCAATTTTCAATATTAAATGGACAGACTCTTGCAGACCTATATTTCTTAAGCAAAGGCTACTTACTCTTCCATCCCTTTATATATTTGAAATGTGCAATTTTGTAAGGAACAACCACTCACTATTCGAAAAGGACGAAAAGGCGTTACTCAAAAGAAAAGTTGTTCAAAAACCAAATGGTTTTTCAAAATTTTGAGCTTGTTTCTTGGCACTACAAATGTAGTGCCAAGAAACAAGCTCAAAATTTGCGATAAAAATTGTTTTAATATGGCAGTACGAATTTATAACAAATTACCTAAAGAACTCAGAGAACACACAAAAGATTTTAATTCCAAACTTTATAACTGGCTCTGTGATAAATGTTTTTACTCCATCAGTGATTATTTTAAATGACGTTGTATTTTGACATTCGTTTTGATTAGCTTTATATGATCTTTATATTATTATTTTCCATTTTTATTTTGACATTTGATTGAAATTTTGTACAGATTTGACATATTATTTTTATTATTGTGACATTTGATAAATTTGACGTACCTACATTCTATTTGACAATTGATTGATATATTATTTCTTGTTATTTTTTACATGGATTGATTAGACATACATTATTGTTAATTGACGCTAATTGATATTTTTTACTTATATTTGGCACAAATTATTGCTCTTCGACATCTGCTTATTGTTGTGTTTTTTTTTTTGTTTAATTGATATTTTGTATATTTTACATTTTTGGCATTTAGTTTTCATTGTTTCACTTTGTTTCTTTTGTTGAAATTAATTGTGATAATTACTTTTAGATTAATTTTATTTATTATTTCTATTATATTAATTAATTAATTCAAGATTTGCACGCCATAGTATGTGGCAAACATGTTTGAGCCATTTCTGTTATTGTTATCCTGCATGTACTTATTATTATTTGTTGTGTGTATACACATGTTTATGCAAATAAATATATCTGAATCTGATTAAAATAAACGTAATATATTTAAATATAACAGTACTAATAAACATAGTACACAAACTTATATTATAATAAATAAAAAATCTAATCTGATAATATTTTGTGAGTTTGTGAGGTTGTAGGGATCAATCCTCTCTGGCTCTACTGAACCAATTTAGATGAAATTTGTCATCGAGAATTACGCGGCAGCCGCGGCATACTAGTCAACAATATAATTAATACGATCTATAGATTAAATTCGGATTAAATGTGTAGAAATTAAATAATAGCCGCTAGTTTCTTAACAAATGAAATTTGTTAGCCGTGAAATTGTTCCATTTTCGATCACTCAGGATACGACACAATTTTTATGTAACGATAAATTAGCAACCCCACAAATGTTAGTTCAGTCTACGAAATAAAAATCTGAGATTAAATAGCTCAATAAAAGGTTTTTATAAATAAGGCCCATCATCTTTTACTCAGACCATCATCCACATCCTTCGTTTGTTTAGTTTTCTTCTACTTTCATCCTCATTCATACTAAAATCTTTCCACACGGCATTTTTCTCAAACCTCCGCATAACATGCCATCCGATTTCCACACAAGTTTTCAGTCACTGGTGCTACTTTCAGACCTACTTTTATATACTCACTAGCTGTCGTCCGCGGCTCCACCCGTGTTTTATTATTACTTGTCCCAATATCTTTACAAATTATAGCCTGTGTTATCAGAACAACACAGGCTATAATTTATAAAGATACACATTGACATCAGAATGTACAAGCTATATTTTTGTAAAGTTTCATCAAAATCCGTTCATTAGTTTTTGCGCGAAGGAGTAACAAACATCCAGCCATCCATCCTCACAAACTTTCACGTTTATAATAATAGTACTAAAAATACTATGCTCCAGCATGGATGGTTTATGGCCCAGCATTTACTCTAAGTACCAATATCTCCGTCTCGAAACTATTTTACAGACATGATTATCAAAATGCAAATGGTTACCTAAGCAAACTAGAAAAACATGTCATTCACTTGTTTTTTTTGTATTTTCTAGAATAAAATTATTTGCATAAGTAAATAAATATCCAGAAGCAGTAGGCTTTATCAATCATCGGCATCAACATAGCAACTCATAAACGTCCAGTGCTGTAACATAATAATAATATATGATTCTTCTAATGGTTAGTTTTGAGAATTTGGTATTATATCTTATGAGGTTTTATTTATAAAAACTTATTAAATAAAACACTGGTTAGCAAATTCTAACTTTAAATTTGCCATGAAGAATTTGAATTTAGAATGTGCTAATCAGATCTGCTAATTTATTTAGACTTCATGCACAAAAGGTACAAAGGCAGCCTTAATGCCTACTTAACTTAGTGCTAATCAACTTACAATAAGTACCTACCTACAAACGGGATGAATAGGGATGCACGGGTGAATGGGAACAAAACTTTGATAAGGATTTTAACTTCATACCAGTTCATCGGCAAATCATCGTCTTTTTTATAATTAATTAATATATTGTCGTACCTACTTAAATGCAGCAACTTGAAAAAGCAAAAAAACTTGAATTTTCCCAAAAAAACATTGACCTTAGTCAGTTTTGCGGACAAACACAGAATTTGAAGTATTATTGCAAGTTATTGGTTAAAATAAACTCAAAAACAAAAACCTCAAAATAAAGATGGAATATTGCTTTATTTTACTGCAACTATTTAATTTCTGGCCTATGACAGAATAATTATTATAACGGCAGCATTTGATAACATGGTTAACTTAAAAAATATGGAGTAAAAGGAGACTTGGGGTACTATATAGGTACTATTTATCATTGTGCGCAAAAGTGAGTGGTGGAAGCAATTTAAACAGTGCAGGGTGCATGCTGTTATAAGATGAGGTTACGAGGCAAGGTGGGGGAGCAAACAATTGTCACCTGTCCCAGACTCTCTCTAAAACTAAGAAACACAGGTTCTTTAAGTGTCTTTAGAGCTGGCACAGGATCGTTTCGCGGTCTATTTTAAATATACTCGGGTTTCAGAAACTTTTATATTTTTTTACCCACAAAATTGTGTATATAAATCGGGTGAGATTGTAAACTCTTTCTCACCGATAGGATACGTATATCATAAGCTGTAGACAGGTGTCATTCTAGAATTGCGAAACTTGAATATCAGTGGGCAGGGCACATTGTTCGCAGAACGGATGGCCGATGGGGCCGAAAGTTCTGGAATGGCGACCGCGAAACGGAAGATTATGCGTTGGAAGGCCTCTCACTAGGTGGACCGATGACCTGGTTAAGGTTTCGGGAAGGCGCTGGAAGCGAGATGCACGGGATCGGTCAATGTGGCGACGCTTGGGGGAGGCCTATGTCCAGCAGTGGACGTCTTTCAGCTGAAATGATGCTGATGATGATGATGAGATGTCATTCGAGCAGTGGCGATGGTCGAATACCAAAATGTCAGGGATTCATCACATGATATTTTGATAGATTTTGACATTCCCATACTTGTTTCATTTTCCAGCCACACTTTCGATGATACAATTGTCACTTGTATATGGCCTCTTTATTCTATTTAAAATAATGATGATGTGTTAGATTTTGATTCGTTCACAATTATATCGATAGTTTATAATCTCGCTAAAATGGCAAACTTACGGTGCTTACAATAATCCGTTGACATTTACCTAACTGAAACCTTTGTGAATCCATATGGTCTCTATTTTATAATAGTCCATACAATGCAAATTAATAAGGTACCTCGATAGCAATACCAAGTACCCTGGCGAGAACAGTAAGTCACCTGACCCGGATTACTCTCAAATATTAGTAACAGCATCTTTATGGATCCCAACGACCGACGCCGAAGCAATCCGCCGCGTATTTTACTAGTATCTAAGCACTTTTGTTTTAAAACTTTACTAAACGCAATCTCGAAACTAAAAGTGGTTTCTTGGCATATGTATAATGAGTTTTTAAAATACACATGCAAATGCACATAAAAGCGACTGTTTGGGATAAAGAGCACTATAAGTTTGCTTATGTTAACTTACACGAGTTTGAAGTGTTATGGTGTGTGTTTTGTATGTAAATGAAAGTAAATGGAGGGGAACAAATTTAGATGCTAAACTATGAGTAATAGTCATATTTATTACAAAAAAGATAAACAATTCGTACAGGTTTACCACCTTGTTTTTTGCAACATTTCTATAAACATACATACATACATAAACTCACGCCTTTTCCCCATGGGGTTAGGCAGAAACTACAGAACGCCACCTGCTACGATCCTTACATACTTATTTTGCTTCACTCACATTCATACATCTAGTCATACACACACGCCGGTAATGAGTACTGCGCACCTGGCCTTTTTGAAGAACATCACCTATAAGGTCTATGAATGTCTTTCTATGGCGTCCCCTCCCGGCGTTTCCGTTCACGTCTGCCTTGTAAATATATTTCGTTAGTCGCCTTTCATTCATCATCTCAACATGGCCAAACCATCTTAACATACTCTTTTCAATTTTAGTCACTACATCTTCTTTTAAACCACAACGTTGTCTTATTACCTCATTCCTCAACCTATCATTTAGGCTACCCCACACATACTTCGCAAAGAGCGCATTTCTACTGCATTAATCCTACTTTCATGTCTTTTTTGCCATACCCATCCTTCACTTCCATACATAAGTGTAGGCACCAGCACGCTGTTGTGAATGGCGAGTCGAGCTTCTGGAGACATCGATTTACTGGTCACAACCGCATGTATAGCACCATTCAATTTATACCATGCATTCACTCTCCTTTCCACATCCTCTTCAATCTATCCATAACTTGTGAACATAATTCAAACTCGTTCACTTGCTCCACACTCTTATCATTTATTTTCACTTCACACTCCGATACATCGTCTTCTCTTTCAAACACCATTACCTTAGTCTTGTTCACATTTATACTCATGCCTTTTAACTTAAAAGCTTCATTCATCACAGTCACCATGACTTGCAACTGTTCTGCTGACGATGCAAGTAGAACATGATCATCTGCATAGAGAAGGCATTTGACAGGCAACTCATTCATCCTCAATCCGCACTCATGCTCTTTCAAACCTATCAGACAACTATCCATGTACAAGTTGAACAGCCACGGTGACGCTACACAGCTCTGTCTAACACCCCTTGAGATGGAAAACCAGTCCGTATACGCCCCATTAATTCTAACACAAGCACTGGAATCCCTATATAGAGATTTCATTGCTCGTACCAAGCGCCAGTCCACACCGTACCCGAATAGCGTCGACCACAGTTCATCCCTCCACACACTGTCATAGGCCTTCTCCAAGTCAACGAAAGCACAGTAGACTTTTTTGTGCTTTGCAAGATGTTTTTCAGCTATACTCCTCAACGAGAAGATCTGATCCATACAGCCCATTCCCTCTCTAAATCCTGCTTGCACGTCCCTTAATTGTTCATCCGTCACTTTTACCACTCTGTTTATTAAAACTTTCGCATATAATTTGCCGACAACACTCAAAAGACTAATGCCGCGGTAGGTTTCACATTCCTGCTGTGACCCTTTTCCCTTATATAGTGGTACGATCACAGCCTTGCACTAGTCATTCAGCACGCGGCCATATCTCCAACACATATTAAAGATCCGGCACAACAGGCTTGCTACCACCCCGCCACCGCCATTCAGCATTTCAACAGATATTCTGTCATACCCTGCAGCCTTTCCAATTTTCATACCACTCAGTGCTTTTATAATCTCATCCATTTCAATTTCATTCTCATTTTTTCCCTTCTTCATTTTTACCACCTCTTTGACTTTCGCTTTCATTTGATTGTACATTACTTTCACTCTTGCCAGATCATCAGTCATGTTTGTTGCCTGATTCATTCTATTTTGGGCCTTAAAGGCTAACTCATTAAGCCAAGCCTCTTTCTTCTTCTTCACCACCTCTTTTACTTCATCATCTACCCAAGTATCATTTGTTCGACTACCACGTTTCCTCTTCGCTATACCACATAACTTTGCGTCTACGTTCACCATACTACTTTTCCCTATTTCTCACACATCCTCTAAACTGAAATCATTCATATCATCAAATATCTTATCCGTCTTCTGTTTTACTTCCCTCTTATATTCCTCCTTTACTTTTAGTTATTGTAATCTTTCTACTTTTATTCTTTCTAACGCGGTCGCAGGAACTTGAACTCGATGACGCCAATGCTTGAACAGACCAGCCACCCGACACCTAACCAGATAGTGATCAGTCCCTACATTAGCACACCGATAGGCTCTTGTATCTGCAACTTTGCTCTTCAATCTTTCATCTACAATTACAAAATCAATCATACTTCTACTGTCTTGCCTTTCCCAAGTATACTTATAGATCTTTCTATGATCAAACATAGTGTTCATTACACACAGACCCTTCTCTACACATACTTCTAGTAAATACATCCCATTCTCATTCACTATATTGTCCCCGAATGCCCCTAATACTTTTTCGAACCCATTCCTCTTCACACCAACCCAACTATTAAAGTCGCCGAGCATAACAATCTTCTCGTTAGACCTACATTCATTCAATATATCTCCTAAACTCCCCCAGAATTCATCTCTGTCAGAAGGTGAGCATCCCATATCGGTTGCATACACGCACAGAATAAAGATAGGGTGTAGGCCACCTTCATTCTCACCCAAAGAATCCTAGGGCTCACACAAGCGTAATCTTTTAAACATCTCATCATCCGCTCCGAGAGGATAACCCCCACACCCTGACAGGCCCTCTGTTTCTCTTGAACACCAGACCAGATAGCGGTCAGGGACCCGTGTTTAGACATATCCACTCCCTTTCTTTTTGTCTCATTCACACATAACACATCTGTCCTTTTGTCCTTCACTATTTCACATACTTCATCCATCTTATCTATCATCCCTCCCTGCACATTCAGCGTAGCTAAGCGACACTCCGCAGCTCGCAGCTCGCTTTTCGCCCCATGAGAACAATTGACGTGGTGTATGGCGAGCATAACCGCCGTCTCCGACTATATTATTTCTATAAACAATGTTTATCAAAATTATAATATTGCATACAAATGGGTGCATGTAAAAGTTAGCGTAGAATATACCATCTGTATAATATACAATTTCATACTACGGCTAGACATGGAGTTGCCGCTGGAGTAGGATGTTGACCGAATTATGGCTACGGTTGAGCCATAGTAATCAAGGCCAAAAATGCGTTGGGTCGAAGATATCACTAAAATTGCAATCCTGACCAAACAACACCTGGATGAGGGAAGGATCATCATCATCATTTCAGCCGAAAGACGTCCACTGCTGGACATAGGCCTCCCCCAGGCGTCGCCACACTGATCGGTCCTGTGCGTTTCGCATCCACCGGACACCCGCAGCCTTGACCAGGTCGTCGCTTCACCTAGAGGGATGCCGTGTAAGCGGTCGCCACTCTAGAACTTTTCGGCCCGAACTACCATCCATTCTGCGAGCAATGTTCCCTGCCCACTGCCACTTAAGTTTGGCAATTCTTCGGGCTATCTTGGTAATCTTGGTTCTCTTGCGAATGTCTTCATTTCTGATTCGATCACTCAAGGAAACTCAGGCAGAGGTACAAGGGGCGCATAGAACCGATAAATACTTTTTCTTTCTTTCTTAGAAAGGAAAAGACGTCTAAGCCTAAGCCCAGCATTGGGTGATTCCAGGTGGAGATGATGATGATGACCGCACAATACGAGCAGGCCGTGCAAACCCGCAGCTCAACGCACTGGTTGATCGCTCGTTAGACGTATTTTTACGGCCCCTGTTATCTTGTATGATGGTTCATACAACATAAATGCAAGTGATGTATGCCCAAATGTGTGGTGGCAACCTATCCATTGCACTGCACTTGAGACACTCGATGTCAAGTATTTCGCTAAACATGTTTTGTACGGAAAATATAAATATAAAAATAACGCGGCATTAATGAACGCGGCCCGAAGCAATAAGAAATATTCAAGGGAAAAAAATACAAACAAATACAAAAAAATACCTGCTTTCTTTATGATTACCTGAATCGGACCGAAGTCCGATCGTCTCTGATGATTGTCCGATTGACCTGTAATATTTCCTAAAATTTTGTTTTTCGGTCACTGCATTGCACCTGTGACCCGCCCAACTCAATTTGAGTTCCATAACTCGTTTGACCTTTGTAGGTCTGCGGATCTCAACTTTCGAGACTCGGTCTAACTAATAGATGCCCGAGATTTTGAAGACTTATGCCATTATTATTTAGTCAAAATCAAATAACATGGGTCATAAACTAGCGTCTCCAAGGTATACTGAACCTTGGAGACCTACGTTATATAAACTTTTTCTTTTCGTGTCAGTGCAATGTTGCTATCATTTCCTTCGACGGTTGGGACATCACGACTATTGAAGGCATCGGCAACGGGACGGTCAGCTACAACATCATTCGGAAACGGCGCAACTATTTCTTTGGGCCACAATGAGGCTACTGCAGCCCCGGATTTGTGATGAGCAATACATACCAGTGAGAAAAGTAAGTGGTCAAAAATACCGATGGCCCGTTCTCATAAGTTGGTACTTATGAGAACGGGCCATCAACGGACAACGAACAATTTAGGCATTACATTTAGCGATCACCTGGTGGTTATCGCTAAATGTAATGCCTAAATTGTGTTGTACTGTTTTTTTTTCATTTTCCTATTAGTTTTTCATAATCAATTACTATTATTTTCCTTAACATTAGATTGGAACGCTACCTGGTAATTTGGCTTTAAAAAAATGTGGATCCAAGTTTTCAATCAAATAAAGAATTCTCATAATGGACTGTGTTGGAGCTACTGTCTCTAGGTATGTTCGTACATGGAGTTCTTATCGAAAAAATAGAAGTACTTGAACCAAACAAAAAATATAATTATATTTTAATATTTTATTTTATTATCGAGTTGACTGTAAGATGAAACAAACAAAGATTAAACTATCTGAATTATTGACAAAGAATCTTTGAGGGAAAGTTATGACTCAAAACTGCGACCCCTGTCACGATGCTATAAATTAGTAAATTGTAAGGTGTGTTTTTTACTCACTTAATGTGCTTAGATAAACTAAATTCAATATGCAACGAAAGATTATTTCTTCCTAGCAAAAATAACGCAATAAGTGCTAAAACCGAACAAAAACCAAGTTTAAATATGGTTCCTAACAATACAACTAAATAGAAAGAATACAAAAAGTACAAATAAAAATAACACTGTACGCCAACAAACTCTAATAAAAACTATGGTATTATGTTATGCGCTAAGATTTTTTGCCAATTCTCTAGAGCAAAAACGCTTATGGCCTTATGGCACAAATAAACTTCACTAAACATAAACGTTCACTTCTAGATTACGACGATGGAACAAAACACTCAGGGAGAAATTCTGTCGATTCTGTATTTCTTTTGAAATTCAACCCTCAAACACATCTCGTAAAAGAAACGTCCATTGTGTACGGTAATATTAATCCATCATTTACTAACGCTTACCACACTGAGTAGTTATTGATTGGACGTGACATATTTAACAACCATAGCTTACAAGCGGCTCTCCACGTCTTGGACAAAATAATTAACCCTGATGTTCGACCACCATATCCACCACCATTTACTCGTACAACTTTACAAATAGCTCTGAATAACATTTTTTTGTATAAAAGTTTTTTAATTTTTCACTTTTTAGTTGTACCTACCTAATAGGCAAGTAGTTTAGTAAGGTACCTATAATGCCAGAATAGATCACCCGAATATCATGAAACTGAACATAAACGGTGAAATGAGAGTGTAACAAGGTGATTTGTAACACAAAACACAAAAAGAATTTTCTAAATCGGTCCACAATTGTCGGACACATTGGTGAAGATACACAAAAAAAAATACAAACCTAAAGTCTAACATAGAACATTTTTGGTAAGTCCGTTAAAAAGATATTATTAGATTTATTATTTTAGGAAATCAGAATAGGTTTTGAGAAGTATGTTTGTCCTGTACATTTAGTGATGATGAGTTAATGAGACATTATAGACTACATACATTTACTTTCCTTACAGTGTTTCCTATCAAGAGTATGACACAGACCAGAAAGAATTCCGTATAACACAGCCGCTGTTGAATAAAGAAGGAATGATTCAATGTGCGGGCGAAGCTGTCTACAGTGATGACACGCCGGCGATAAAAGATGAAGTGTTTGCTGCACTAGTACTCTCCACTTTAGTAAAGGCAGATATAGAAAGTATTGATATTTCTGAGGTTTTGGTAAGTACCAACAAAAAATAGCAACTGCGATACTGTCAGTGTTATTGGGGTATTTACTGTTCAAATAATTATAATAATATATGTATATAATTTTGAATGTTTTTCTTGCGTTTCAGAAAGTTGACGGTGTTCTAGCGGTGTTGACTTCCAAGGCCAGGCGTAAACAGCATAGTTCAAGCCGATTTTCTGCTCATGTTTGAGAATGAAGAACTATTGGCTAGCAATAAAATACTATATTACAATCAGCCAGTTATTGTTGTTGCAGTCATTCAAGCATTAGCTTATAAAATCACATATTTGGTTTAAGTGAATTATAAGAATGCTTCTAAAAGACCCATTGTTTTTATCTTTTATGATGCAATATATGCACCTACCGAGGAAAATAGGCTTTCCGGGTATCGTACTGACGATTAGAGGAGAAAACACTAAAAAGGTTATCAAAGGAACTTTTATCGGTCCTCGGCAGTATCACAATACATGGAACTGCATATGATTGTTACGATGCATGTCGATGAAGGTTTAGAAGTTATATCGTCAACTCAGTTCATAGACGTTACCCAAGCAGCAATTGCACAGCTTCTCAATATACCTGGGATTTTGTAAGAAAACCAATGATTACAATGAATAACTCTTGACTTAGACTTGACATTGGTATTGAAATCGTGTTATTAATTTCAGAGTACTAATAAAATCTAGAAGTCGTGGCGGTGCTTTTGGTTCCAGAGTCAGTAGGCGTTGTTTTGTAGCATATGCAACGGCGTTAGTAGCCAAAAGACTAAATAAGCCATGTAGAATGTCTATGCCAATGCACAGTATTACACGAGCTATCGGGCAGAGAACAAACAGTAGACTTGATTACGAGGTAAGAATATAATATGTATGTGAATTTTTAAGCCACATGATAACAAATCTAATTTACCCAACCGTCGCTTGTGTTGAGGAAATAAGGTTTCCCACACTGAAATATTTTAATTTGCCATAATTATAAATACATGTTGGGGTAGACTACAAAGTTAAAATCCAATATATTATGGACGCAGTATTTTATATGAATGATGGCCATTCTCGTAATGAAAATGAAAGTCCGTATTCTACGTCTTTCTTAAAAAATTGTCACGATTACCGCAGATGTAAGTGTAATACTTTCGGTGTCATAACCGCAGTTACGACCGTTGAAAAAAAAAGGATAAATTAAATCCAGTTCATTTCTTTATTTAGGTGTTTTAGAAGGCATTTCAGGAATAGACCACATAATGGACCATACATCCGCGGAGCTAAACATATAACCAATACAAGTTCGCATGGGTAACTATTGTCTAGCAGATAATGATTTACCAAGATTAGTGCCGATTTTTAAGAAAGACAGGAGTGTATAAAAGTGATCAACAATCTTAATAGATGGAAGAAACGTGGAATAAAGCTAAACAATATGGCTTTTCCATCGGCATATCTTGAAAATTATGAAGCTCTGGTATCTGAGTACCACGGTGACGGAAGTGTGGTCATCAATATTAGTGGTATTGAGATCGGAAAAGAAATGTTCACTAAAATGACATAAGTGGCAGCTTATGAGTTCAATGTCCCTGTTGTAACCGTATCAGTCATACCTTCTATTAACTTTGCAACCCCAAATTCTTTTGCGACCAATTCCAGTTTAGCTAGTGCAAATAGTGCCTACTGTGTGGTTAGATGTTGTGACCAGATAAAAGAAAGACTGGCGCCCTTTAGAGCAGCTATGCCTGTTGCTTCATGGCGAGAAATCGTATTTGAAGCTGACAGTCAGGGAGTATCGTTACAAGCTAATTATTTGCCAAGCCCAAACGATCCAAAATCGGTGAATTACTCGATATATAGCTGTAAACGAGGTTGAGGTCGACATATTGAGTGGCATGAAATGGATCGTTGAGCGGATATATTTGAGGATGCTGGTCGCACCTTGAATCCAGCCATAGAAGTGGTGATATTTTGTGTTTATTTATTCCTGATGTGCCTCAATGTGCCTTGTTGATTCTTTAATAAAGAGATAGGTGGAAGGAGGATTTTTAATGGGTAAATAAATGCTGATAATAGAAAATACAGGTAACAACGAGAGTACAGGGGAATTGTGTAGTGAAAAAATCTACGATTTCCATGTATATTTTAGACGAAAAAACCTAATCTTGTTGATTTTTTGGGAGCTAAAGGTAAAGATTACATTGAAGTGGTTGTATTCGGCAGGGACGGTTACCGTTACCAAATAAATACCGGTAAAAGTACCAAAACATTTCGTTCCGTTATGTTAAATAATTAACGTTAAAAATAACGTTATATCGCAGGATTTACCGGTATTTAAATAGCGATACTAATAGCGGTATTTCGCTAAAACTTAGCAACGTCTGGTGCGACGTTGCCAAACCGAAACGTGTGCCGCGCGCCGCGCCGTGGTTTCTAAGCAGAGCGGCAACATACATATGAATACGAGACGGCTCGCGGTCACGCGTTTTATTTTAATAATCATAACAAACATCGCGTACGTCGGACATACTTTTTAACCGACTTCCTAAAAAGGAGGAGGTTTTCAATTCGACTGTATTTTTTTTTGTATGTGTGTTGCCTCAGAACTTGTTACTGGATGAACCGATTCTGATGTTTTTTTTTGCTTTAAGCTGGTTCTTGTCATGTGGTCCCGTTTAATTTTCATCAAGATCTGATGAATCGCATATCTGTTTATTGTTTACACCATTTCAAAACATAACATCACGATCACACTAGCACGCTCTAAAGGGGTACGCGGGTGAAAACAGTTCACCTTGGTATACTCTTATTCCACCGGTTTTGTTTAAGTTTCGTGTTATTGGGTTAATCTATTCTGGCTTCACTTTGGGCATTATTGGTACCTAGCCTATACATATATCTGGTCCTCTATGTACCACTACTAAAAAGTGATAAATAAAAAAACTTTTTACAAAAAAAACAACCGATTTCCAAATAAAAACACTACAAAGTGAAAAATAACTTCAATTTCGGAAGTCGGTGTCAAAAAACGAAGAAACGAAAATAAGAACACCGACTTCCGAAATTGATTTTATTTTTCACTTTGTAGTGTTTTTATTTGGAAGTCGGTTGTTTTTTTTGTAAAAGTTTTTTTACTGTCTCTATTTATTAACAAGTTGTTTGTGATAAATATTATTATGGGCAGAAAGAAGTGCAACAAAGTGTACCGATATTTCAAAGACGTATCGCTGGCTGCTGACTGTCATTAAGCACTAGTCTTTTTGATATATTAAATCAGATGCCTTATTAAAAAACTTACCACCATGATGGCATTTTGGGGGCTGAGTCATCCGCGTCCGTAGGTGAGTACCCCTTCTGTGACACTAACCGGTGGTAGGTTTCGGCCGAAGGTTTACGACCACCCTCCGATTAAAGACGTACCGCCAAGCGGCCTAGCTGTGTTCCGGTATGATGCCCGGTGTAGCCCCAAGAGGGGTTGGGTCGAGATAGTTGTTCCACTGCAAGCAGACAAGCATGTCTCGCGTTGTTATGGGCGTATCGGGAGACTAGTCGCGGAGGGTAGCGGGATCCGAGGCACGGTGCGACGCTGGCCGCAGGTAGTTGGGGGCCCAAGTAATGTGCCAGCCACACACGAAAGGCTGCCCCGCCAAATGTCTAAAAATGCCGGGGTGCGCCATCCCATCGTGCTGGATGGCGACCAGACGAGAGTGCTCGATGGACATTCCCGGAGGGGCTCGGGCGTCCCCGCAGTCTCTTGACTAGTCCCCCAATGATGGCGTCCTGTCTGCGCGTGTCTGAAGGTTGCCAGCGTTTAACCTCATCTCACTTCCTTCTCCTCACCTTCCTTCGGCCGTACTCACTCTCACATAAGGTGCACATCAGCAACATCCGAGGTCTGCACTCGAACCTTGTTGTTCATCACCACCTTGAGAGAGGCTGAGAAACCAGCATTTTTGTTCCTTACGGAGACGCAGATCGGATGTGCGTCGAACGTGGCGTACCTATCTTACCCAGGATTTACCCTGGAGCACAAATTCAAGCCACGCGCGGGTGTATGCATGTACGCCAGTGACGACATCTGCTATCGGCGTCTCCGTGACCTTGAAGAGTCAAACTACTCAGTGCTATAGGCCCTGGTGTACACAGGTCTGGATAAGATTATCTATGCCTGTGTCTACCGATCACATAACACACTTGTCCACGATCAACTTAGCACGTTCCTTATCAAACAAAATCTGCTAAATCCTTTCCAGTCTGGTTTTCGACGCGGACACAGCACTACCTCAGCACTTGTACACATTACGGACGATATCAGGTCGGGCATGGAAGTGGGAAAGTTAACGGTACTTGCTCTGCTCGATTTTAGCAATGCCTTCAATACCGTTGACTTCGACATTTTGCTTGGCGTCTTAAGCTCTTTTAACATATCTCCTCCGGTAATTGACTGGTTTCGTAGTTACCTGTTTGGCCGCCGGCAGCGTATTTGCACTGACGAATATTTCTCTTCTTGGTGTCACACCTCTGCCGGTGTGCCGCAGGGTGGCGTTTTATCTCCTCTTCTTTTCGCACTCTTTATTAATGCTATCTCTCAACGACTTTCTTCTTTCTACCACCTATATGCTGATGATCTCCAGATTTATACCCAAGCCCCTCTTGGAGAGTTAGGAGATGCCATTGAGACGATTAATATAGACCTGGCTCGAATAGGTGACTGGAGTGCTCAGTTTGGACTGAAGATTAATCCCGCGAAGACTCAGGTGACGGTTGTTGGTAGTTCCCGGACTGTTCCTAAAATTGATTGGTCGACGCTTCCCCAGGTTTCTTTCAACAACACCATTATTCCTATAGCTAACACTGTGAAGAACTTGGGGATTTATATCGACAGCACTCTTGCCTGGACCAAACAACTGCAGGAAGTTAGTCGTAAACTGTTTGCTTCTGCGGGCTCCCTGAGGCGTCTTCGTAATTTTCTTCCCATCACCACTAAAATTGCGATAGCACAATCTCTTCTTCTCCCTATCCTGGACTATGCTGATGCCAGCTATCTTGATCTCACCCAAGACCAATTGGATAAGCTTGAGCGACTTCAAAATCTCTGTATTAGGTTTATATTTGGCTTGCGCAAATATGATCACGTTTCTGAATTTCGTACTAAGCTCAAATGGCTTCCTATTCGCCTTCGCCGGAATGCACACATACTCTCTTTGCTTTATAATGTGCTTTTTAATCCTTTTACCCCTTTTTATCTTAAAGAACGTTTTCAGTTCCTCTGTGACACCCATTCTAAGTCCTTGAGATCATCGGAGAATTTAAAATTGAGTGTTCGTATGCATTCCACTTCCTTCTTCGACAAATCTTTTACGATTCAAGCAGTTCGGTTGTGGAATGTATTACCTATAGAAATAAGACGTGCTCAAACACTGCCAACGTTTAAGAAAATGGTAAAGGAGCATTACCTTTCACTATAATTTTTAGTCTTTTCCTTTCTCTGTCATATATTCGATATTTATTAGTATATTAGATATTTTTTATATTGGGTATTTATGTATTTTATGTTATTATGTATAAGTAAGTAATATTATTTATGATCATTGTACACTGACAGCCCTAAATTCTTCTCCTATCGTTTTAGTCCATCCAAAGGTTGTCTGTAAGAGATTGCCCTGTGCGATAAGACCGCCCATTGTACACTTTGTTTTTAAAAATGATTGATCTGTATGTTTGTATTTTTGTGGTGTACAATAAAGTATATAATAATAATAATAACAGTGATCTGGAGACAACCAGCTACGCAGATCTGGCCCAGCAACGGTGCCCTTCCGCCCAATTAGTTTTACTGGGGGACTTTAATGCCCACCATCAGGAGTGGCAAAAGATTTTGCATCTCTCGTCGATCATGGTTAGTGCACTGGTATGGGTAGTACCAGTGCACTAGCAACTGCCCCTGCTGGTAGCAAAGCGTTTTGGTCCCTGGCTAAGTCGGTTGAATCAAACTTCTGTCGCCCCTCACTACCACCACTCCGTCGAGGACAAGGCAAACTTGTTTGCATCCCTTTTTGCGCCCCTACGTCTCCTGGTGGATGTGGGATGAGTATGTCGGACATTCGCATCCATCAGAGGGAGGTCTGTAGGGTGTTGCGTAACCTTGACGTGAACTAAGCAAGTAGCCCCGACGGCATACCGGAAATTGTATTAAAAACTTGTGCGCCTGAATTGTCTCCGATCCTGACAAGCCTATATCGCCTTTCGATAGTGACTGGAAAGGTGCCGAAGGCTTGGAAGCAAGCTAATCTTCAGCACGTGCCCAAGAAGGGTAGTCGGGCTGACCCGACCAACTACAGGCCCATCTCGGTAACGTCTATCCTCTGTAAGAGTATGGCACTTGTGCTAAACAATAAACTCCTGGCATACCAAAAAGACAACGACATCCTCAGTGACCGCCAATATGGCTGCCGCCGAAATCGGTCAACTGGGGATCTTCTAGCGTATGCCATTCACATCTGGAGTGAGGCCATCGAGTGGCATGGGGAAGCGCTCTTGATATCTCGAAGGCTTTCGACAGGGTCTGGCATGAGAGCCTTATTGATAACCTTCCTTCCTTAGGTCTGCCTAGTGGTCTGTGTGACTGGATTGCTGACTTCCTGAGGGATTGGTCCATCCGAATGGGTATTGATGGCTGCTCGTCCGTTCAGTTGCATATAAACGCCGGAGTCCGCCAGGGGTCGGTGCTCTTGGCTACACTGTTTTTGCTGCACATCTATGGCCTGCTAAAACCCAGAACCTTTGGGTACGCAGACTACAGCACGGTTGCTGAGAGATAAGTGACTGGCTACTGGGCCTGAGATCCGGTCTCTCTGGGAAGCCATGGTTGAGCGCTTCTTTGGAGGCAGTCTCCGAATAGGGTGATGCCAATCTAGTCAGTTTTAATGTTGCTAAGACCCAGAGGCGTGTCTTTTCCCCGCAAAAAAGAGCCTATTCCGTCCGGCTCCATCTTTCCGTCGTGTAACCGTGCCTATAACGGACCATCTCGACCTTCTTGGTGTTACGTTAACATCGACCCTTAATTTTGGTTAATTAATTTCGTCTTCTTTTCGTAGGAGTTATGGCCACCTCTGGTGTCAGAGTTAATTAAGCCGCCTCTGGTAATCCCCTCAGGCCTCCGCTATTTCAGACTTACGCTCCATTGGTGTAATTGCTTCAAGGCGTTCCAGTGCGAGGATAAACTAATAAATAAATAAATCTATACACAAAATATTATAAAGCTGAAGAGTTTGTTTGTTTGTTTGAACGCGCTTATCTCAGGAACTAACTGGTTGGAATTGAAAAAGTCTTCTTGTGTTGGATAGTCCATTTATCGAGGAAGGTTATAGGCTATATAACAATAGGCTACGACAAATAGGAGCGGAGCATAAATGAAAAATGTTGCAAAAACGGGCAAAAATATTCCTTTTTGAGCGCTTCGGTTGCGTGCTCTGCGTAAACGGTTTAAGTTACGCAATAATAATTAATTAAGGGTAGGTAGGGTAGGGTAGGCAGGGTAGGTTAGGTAGAGTAGGTAGGGTAGGGTAGGTACGATAGGTAGGGTAGGGTAGGTAAGGTAGGTAGGGTAGCTAGGGTAGGGTAGGTAGGTAGCCAGTTGACGGGAGCAAAGCCGCGTGGGACAGCTAGTTAACTATATAAGGATATATTTGGTACATAAATTGAGGCAAAGGCTCAGTTGGCTGCAAAAAAGATGGGGATCCTTGCAAAGGTGAGAGGGTACTTCACGCCTGAACAGCTGCTCAAATTGTATAAAGCGCAAGTTCGGACATGCATGGAGTACTACTCTCACCTCTGGGAAGGATCTGCCAAATATCAACTCAATACACTTGAGTCGATTGACTAACGGGCCAAGAGGCTTATCGGCAACGATGCACTGGTCGCCTCAAAGCTCCAGAGCCTTGAACATCGACGCCAAGTGGTCAGTCTTTAGGTTTTTTATCGGTTACATTTCAGGGAGTGTGCGATGGAACTGCACAATCTGATACCTCCTAACCCTTTCCATCACCGGACAACAAGACGTACGGCAAAGCGTCACCGATACATGGTGGACATCCCACCCATACGTACAAAGCGTTTTGCGAATACTTTCATTGTGCGCACAGCTTAGGAGGGAATTCCCTGCCGGAGTCTTTTCTTTCTTTTTCCTGATATCTACAACCTTGGGGTCTTTAAGTCAAGAGTGAATAGGTTACTTCTAGGCAAGCGTGCTTCACCGTCGATCACATCATCACTTACCTTCAGGCGAGATAGTGGTCAAACGCGAGCCTATCGATAAATAAATAAATAAAAAACCATGATGGCTATCTTCAGGAACTGGTGATTCCAATTGTGTTTGCGCTTGTGATTCAAGAAACATTACAGCAAAAGAAAATTTAGTCAGTGCTATGTCCAGTAGTAGGTACAGTCGGTCAACCTGGACACGTCTTTGGATGCACTATGAAAACCGCTCTTACTACGTAAATATAGCGCAATCAAGATCAAAGTGTATATAGAGACGTGTGGTCAATTGTTCATGTCTATACCTATATGTTTACTGGCCGATGTTTTATTCAAAAAATTAATTAATTAAAATTAATATACGGTTCTCGTTCTCTTTTTAATAATATTATTTATATAAACCTTCCTCTTGAATCACTATCTATTAAAAAACCATATCAAAATCCGTTGCGTAGTTTTAAAGATCTAAGCATACATAGAGACAGACAGCGGGCAGCGACTTTGTTTTATACTATGTAAGGATACGTCGCGGGATGCAGCTCAGTAAAAATATTTTATACACGCTGAAACTAGTCGTACTCACACCAAAATATGTTGGTCTAACCACCTTCATTGTTAGAAAGAGATAAGCATATAAATTACCGGTATAACAATTGCAATTTTTACCGGTACTAATACTGGTAATTAGATAACGTTAACTGACTTATGGGTATCGTTATTAATATCGTTACTTTTTTATCGTTAACGTAACGGTAAATGATAACGTTATAAAAAAATAACGGTAATTCGGTCCCTGGTATTCGGTAAATCCATAATTTACTTTTTTTAACCTAGAATCTATTTTTTTTATAGCTACGGGGGAACTTCCGTGCTGCCTTGGTTATGTTGCAGTGGAGTCGTTGAGAGATGCTATACAAGCCTCTCGGAAAGACAGTGCTCATGATACAAGCTACCTCTCTTTAAGTAAGTCTGGGATCATTATTTGATAATAAACCAAATGCTTTAAATTTTGTTATTGTAGATCCAATTGTAGTGTACATTTCTATAAAATACTATATCCGGACGATCTTATTCCCTTTAGTTTGTGATTTATTCATTATAGTTAGCTCCAACTGAAAGTAAAATAATTAATTAGTTAAATACTAGGTGTCTGGGCATAACTTCCATCATCTCCGGATACAAAATGACGATCTCAAAGCTATAAAAGTCTAACTTTCCGTAGTAGTTTTTCAATTAAGGAAAGAGATAAGACAGACTAATTATAATTGTATTTCTTATTTCATTGAGTTTCTTTCAGCTCTTAAGAATTTATAGCAGGATAAGTGCCCAACCCAATTTTTTGTTTTAAAACGGTTTCCCTGGACTAATAAAGTAGAAGTAACATGAAAAATCACTGGTCACTGACTGAGCCACAAAAGTTCCGCCTTGGGGTTTGTCAAAGAGCAATGGAGCGCAGCTTTCTAAGAATCATCAAAATCGGCCAACGCGTTTTGTCTCTAGAACGCCACGTAAAAACATATATGCATATATAGACTGATAAACACATTACTCTCCTTCGGCAGTCGGGTAAAAAGGTGTAGTGATTCCAGAGATGACCCTACACGTTTGAACAAACTCCCAAAATGCGGGCTCGCTCTTTATTATATTAATTAAGAAAATGATTTTGTATGAATTCCATTCTGAGAAATGTTACTGTCGGGAATAGATATTGACTTTTTTAACCAACTATTATGAAGACTTTGTGTCTACTACTAGATAAATTATATAGTTTAAAAAGCATGAAATAAAAATGCGGCGGGATTTTTTTTTTCTACTTTTTTTTATTAAATAAACCAGAGAATTAGTAATCTTGTTGATTACTTACCAACCTGAGATCAGTACAGTAAAGTTTAGTCGTTTCCCTTTATCTCTATAATACCTATTAAATCATATATATATATATATCTTAAACATATAAAAGAAGAAAGTGACTGATTGACTGACTGACTCACTCACTGACCATCAACGCACAGCCCAAACGGCTGAAGCTACAATCATGAAACTTGGCACGTAGGTTTCTTTGGTAGTGTAGGTGAGCATTAAGAAAGAATTTTTGAAAAATCCACCCCTAAGGGCGTGAAATAGGGGATGAAAGTTTGTATGAAAATCCGTCAGTTTTAAAGCCAGGGTCTTCATATTTTGGGTGTAGGCTGAAAATAAAAAAATAATTTACAGCTGTCTCAGCGATTTTGAAAATCCACCCCCATGAGGGTGGAAAGGGGGATGAAGTCATGGGAATAATGAAATCGTCAAGAGACTTGAAATTTTGCACATAGATACTTTATACTGTGTAGGCATCCACTAAGAAAGGAGTTTTGTGAATTCAACCTCTAAGGGGGTGAAATAGGGGTTGAAAGTTTGTATAAAAATCCGTCAGTTTTAAAGTCAGATTTTTCATATTTTGGGTTTAGGCTGAAAATTAAAAATAATTTAAACCTGTCTCAGCGATTTTGAAAATCCACCCCCATGAGAGTGAAAAGGGGGATGAAGTCATGGGAATAATGAAATCGTCTAGAGACTTGAAATATTGCACATAGATACTTTATACTGTGCAGGCATCCATTAAGAAAGATTTTTTGTGTATTCCACCCCCAATAGGGTTAAAATAGGGGATGAATTTTGTATGAAAGTCGGTCAGTTTTAAGTTAGGATCTTCGAATTTTGGGTTTGGGCTGAAGAGTAAAATCTAGCACAACTTAAGGTTTTATTGGGAATTCCGTCCTTGGGGAGCGGATCATGGGGGATGAAATGTTGTGTACAAAAGTCCTTCTTTTACAAAGATAAGATAAGATAAGTCTTTATTTGCCTTAAACATGGTATAAAGTTGTTACAGTCAGGTATTAAGTTTATTGTTAAAAAATATCTTTAATGTCATAAAACACATGTTCTTTCAGCCATTTCAATAATCTGTTTTTAAATGAGTTAATATTATATAATAATTTTATTTCTTTTGGAATTCTGTTATAAAACTATGTAACTTTTCGCATACTTGGCTGATTTTGGAGTATCCTGCAATACAAGTCTGCACGGATCTCTAGTTCGAGAATTAATTTGATAGGCTTTTTTGAACAATCCCTTATTATTATAAACATAATTACATATTTCGTAAATGTAGAGTGACGGAAATGGTAATATACCTAGCTTTTTAAAGAAAGGTTTACATGACTCGTCAGGAAGGATACCACAAATGGCTCTGATGCATTTCATTTGCGCAATAAATGCTCTGTCTATCCGTGCTGTTACCCCAAATAATAAGCCCGTATCGTAAGATGGATTCTATATAGGCGTGCTAAGTTGTAATTGCTGTTTTTATGTTGGTTATATTCTTCACTTGTCTGAGAGCATAAACAAACTTATTAATACTACCGCACAAATTATCCAGATGTACTTTCTAACTTAGATCTTGATCTATGAGTACTCCTAAGAATTTAGTTTGTGGAACTTCTTTTAGCCTGTCAATATTAAGTTTGAAATTGTATTTAGTATGTTTTGATTTTTTAAACTGTATATAATTAGATTTATCTAAATTGAATTTTAAATTATTTGTCTGTAACCATTTTATAATGTCGTCAATAGTATTATTAATGTCCATCTCATGATCAGCTTTCATTTTATACTTTTTGTCAGATGTCACAATAATCGAAATGTCATCTGCAAATAATAGACATTTATGTTTAGTCACTAGTGGCAAGTCATTTATGTATAATAGAAACAATAAGGGTCCTAATAAACTCCCTTGGGGCACGCCGCAGTTATTAACTCTATAGTTAGAAGAATACGAGGTTAATAGGTTTTCATTTACTTTATTAATGACAACGTATTGTTTTCGGTTACTTAAATAAGACGTGATCCACTGCAGTGCTTAACCTCGTATGTCATTTTTTTATAATTTTTCCAACAAGTTATCATGTGCCACAAAGTCGTAAGCTCGAAGAATAGTCCTGTCGTTAAGTAGTTTTTATTTAGAAAATTATGAATATGAGTTAAAAGATCAACAATTGCTAGTGTTGTTGACTTGTGCTTTTGAAATCCATACTGTTCTTTTGTTATGATGTTGTATTTGCTACAGAAGTCGGAAATTCTCTTGTGCATACATTTTTCAAATAATTTAGATATTATGGGTATAAGAGTTATCGGGCGATAATTTTTAACATCATTTCTATCGTTTTTTTGTACAGTGGTTTAACGACTGATAATTTAAGGGCATCGGGAAATGTTCCAGATGAAAATGAAAGATTAATAAGATAGGTCAATATAGGAATCAATTCTGTACTGCAAGTTATAATTACTTTACTAAACTAACTATTATTTCTTTTTTTATCTCGTCTTCAGTCATAGAGCCAAGAAACATGGAATTGGGTATTGTCTTGGTTTTATTAGGCTCATTATTATCATGTAAATTATTAAATTTCACAGTGCTAGTCGAATCAATAAAGTAATCATTAAAAGCATTTGCTATGTCAGAGGGATTATCCAGTATTCTTTTATCTAGTTTTAGTTGAGATATATTAATGTCACATTTTGTATTTCCAATTTCACGGTTATTGACTGACCACGTTGCTCTACATTTGTTTTGACTTTTATTTATGTAATTAATGTTTGAATTTATTTTGGATTTAAAGATACATTTTTTAAGTATTGATGAATATTTTTTATATCTAAGTTTGTGCGTTAGGGTTTTATTTTTATAATAGAGATACCATAAACATCGTTTAGTTTTGCAACTATTTCTGAGACCTTTATTTATCCATTTTTGTTTATTTGCATTAGAGTTGATTATTTTAATCTTAATCTTTGGGAAGCATAAATTATACAATAAACAAAGGAAAAATTATTAATAAAAACTTTTTTGCAAAAAAATACTACCGACTCCCAAATACAAAACTACAAAGTGAAAAATAACTTTAATTTTTGAAGTCAGTGTCTTTCGTAGGTGCCAATTTTTTGCGTTATGGACACCGACTTCAAAAATTAAAGTTATTTTTCACTTTGTAGTTTTGTATTTGGAAGTCGGTAGTATTTTTTGCAAAAAAGTTTTTTTATTTTTCACTTTTTAGTTGTACCTACCTAATAGGCAAGTTAGTAAGGTAACTATAACGCCGAAATAGATTTCATAAAACTTGAACTTAACCGCTGAAATGAGAGATCTGCGTACCCCTTAAGAGCGTACTCAATACTCAATTCGTTTATTGCATTCCACAATGTGAACTTAGGTGGTAGGTACATAAAGATACATACAATAGTTTTGGAGCATTGTAGGCCCTGTCGGGCATAACAACATAAAAATTAGGAGGAGGGCTATTATAAATATTTGTTCACAACTTCAATTAATATAATGTAGGTAGGTGGGCTTATAATTAAATGTATCACATAATTTTTGCGACTTAAATATTGAATCTATACATCAATAACTATTTAATTTATACATGTTTTATTATTATTTGTATTATAGATTATTATTGCGTTTTTCGGTATTATTATTTATTTATTAAATTTATCATTGAAATATTCATGTACATTATAATAACATTTACGGATTAGAAATTGTTTTAATTTATTTATAAAGATATTAAATTTTTGTTCATTTTTAATGTCATCTGGTAATTTATTATATATTTTAACTGACATTACTAAAGTGCTTGTGGAGTGTATTTTTAGTTTAGAACCTGGCTGGTTTAGTCTATTTTTGTGTCGTAGTGTGTAGTGAGTCTGTATGTTTTCTCGTGTAGTGAAGAGATTTTCATTATTTTTAACAAATTTACACATTTCCAAGATATAAATACAAGGTAGGGTTAGAAGTTTATATTCCTGAAAATGGGGTTTGCAGCTGTCTGTGTTATCTATATTGGCTAGTATTCTAATCAGTCGTTTTTGTAGTATGAAAAGTGTTGATGCGTCTGTGCTATTTCCCCATAATATTACGCCGTAGCTTAACCATGCGTATGCATAGGCATAGTACGTAACCAGAGCAGTGGAGAGATTAGTCGATTTTTTTATTTCACGGAGGGCATAGGCAAATTTTGACAACTTTGTCCTGATTTTTTTAATATGCGATTTCCAATTTAAATGTGTATCTATGGATAAGCCAAGTAAGTTGAATTCTTTTACTGTTTCTATTTTTTTGTCATTGTAAGTAAATGTTATGTCTAAAGGAGTTTTTTGATGTGGATAGAAGGATATGATTTTAGTTTTATTGAAATTTAGTTCAAGATTA
The DNA here is from genome assembly GCA_964057195.1 of Orthosia cruda. Lineage (NCBI taxonomy): Eukaryota > Metazoa > Arthropoda > Insecta > Lepidoptera > Noctuidae > Orthosia > Orthosia cruda. Next base: position 27,101,968 of record OZ059832.1, read on the forward strand.
TGTTCTGTCATCCAAGTTGTAATTTTGTTGAGTATACCTGTAAGTAATTCGGTTAAGTTGGTATTGTCGTGACAGGAGGTTAGTACTGAGATGTCGTCGGCAAACAGAACACATGACTCATTTATGATTGTAGGGAGATCATTTATATAGATTATAAATAGGAGACATCCAATAACACTCCCTTGGGGGATTGAGGCGTTAATTTGCTTGCTATCCGACCGAACGTATTGGATTTGTTTTGTATGTTCGTTGTAATATTCTACTTCGACTTGGTGTTCTCTGTTTTCTAAATATGATTTGAACCATTCGTAAGCCTTTCCGCGGATCCCTATTCCTTGTAACTTATTAAGTAGGATGTCAAATTGCACTTTGTCGTAAGCTTTAGTCATGTCTAACAGTATACCTACGGCATATTTTTTCTTATCAATTATATTAATGGCTTCCTGGATAAAATTATATACTGCTAGAACTGTAGAGTGGTTTTTGCGGAAACCATTCTGGGATTCATTAAAAAATTTATATTTTTCGCAAAAAGAATAGACGCGATTACACTTTGCTTTCTCGAATACTTTCGAGGCTGTAGGTAAAAGAGCAATAGGGCGGTAATTAGAGGGGTCGGTTTTTGAGTCTTTTTTGTGAATTGGCTTTATAATGGCTTTTTTTAGGTAGTTTGGAAATCTTCCTTCCTCAAAAGACTGATTGACTAGCAAGTAGAAGGGTAGGGTCAACTCATCTGCACACTGTTTGACTAGGGTTGGCGGTATTTCGTCTATTCCATAGCTGTTTTTATTTTTAAGGCTTTTCAATATTAAATTTATTTCACTGGGACCTGCTGTACTAAGGAACATGGTATTTTCTGTGCGGTGGACCACAGAGATGTTTCGTGGTTCTTTGCCGAGGGTTTGCATATATCCTTCTCCGATAGACGCAAAGAAGTTATTAAATATATTTGCTGTTTGCTTTGGGTCCGAGATAGCATTGTCATTTAGATGTAGCGTTATGTTTTTTTTTACCTTTTTACGTTTTTATTCGTTCGTTCGTTTATAATTTTCCACATAGTCTTTACTTTGTTATTAGATTTCATTAATTTATTTATATACTGGAGTTTTTTAGCTATTTGTTTTAAAGTTTTTTCATATATTTTGTAGTGTTGTTTAAGTAAAAGGTTATTTGTTTTAATGGAGAGTATTTTTTCAAGCCTTTTATTTTTACAAGAAATTTTTATGCCTTTCGTTAGCCAATGTTTTTTATAGTTTGTTTTTAGCTTTAATTTTGTTTTTGGTATAGATTGATTAAGTATGTCAGTAAGTGTATCGTTAAATGATTTATATAATAAATATAATAAAGCCCAGTAGGGACATTGATGAAAACTTCATCAATGTCCCTACTGGGCTTTATTATATCGTTCCATTTTATTTCTTTTAGTTTAGATTTGAAACTTTCTATGTTTTTGCTATTGAACAGCCTCTTTTCAACACACCAGACTATCTGTCTCGTTAGCCGGGGTACAGCCAGTTTTATTATTGTACTACTATGGTCAGAGAACCCCAACTCTTCCACTGTGGTGTGTGATTTTATATTTCAGTTTGTAAAAATTAGATCTAGACACGTAGAGGTGGTTTGGGTCACTCGCGTTGGTTCTTTTATATGCTGTACAAAATTATATTCTAACATGAGATCTAAAAATTGGTTTGTTTTTAAGCTACTATCTAATACATTTATATTAAAATCTCCTCCTATAACAATATTCAGTCTGAAGTCTTTCTTATTTAAATAATCTAATATTTGTTTTAATTGTTTATAAAATATAGCTTCCTCTCTCCTATTCCAGTAAATAATTATTAATAGTAAGTTCTCCATTGGTAACTCTATTGCACACACTTCTATCACATATTCAATTGACATGTCTGTTATATCACTTCTCTCCAAGTATTCTATGTGTTCTTGTAGGAAAATACAGACGCCGCCACCAGTGCGAGTTTTCCGACAGAATGAGGCCGCAACCTTGTAGCCACAAAAATTTATTAAATCCAGTCTTTCCTTTGATAGCCAGGTTTCCGATACACATATAGCATGATATTTTGGTGTTTGTTGAATGAAGGCTTCCATTAAGTGCTGTTTATTGGAGAGGCTTTGGATATTCTGAAATAATATTCTAAATTGTAGGTCTTTGTTTTCGAGGTGTTCTGTTTCTGTCCCCTGTGTCGGTGTAGCGGCGAAAAAAATTGTTGTTGTTTTGAGAAGATGATAAGTCTGCTTGTGTATTCCATTTATTTGTGTTCATTTGGTTGTCAGTTATATTATTTATTTTATTCGTTATTTTTCCATCAATAAATAGTTGATTATCGCGGATTACTGCGTGAAGTCCTTGCCTTCTTGCTTTCAACATTTCTTCGCGCAGCAATTTCCTTTCCCTTCGTGCTTCATCATCTAAGAATTCCGATAAAAACAGTCTAGTTCCTCGAAATACGTTGCTATTTTCTTTGAGATACGTAACCATCCTTTTGCTCAATATTTCTATCACTAATGGGCGGTTCTTCGAGCTTCGTTTGCCAATCCTATAGGTTTCTTCAATGTAGCCCATCAGGTCAACATTCATAAATTCGCGTAATAAGTCGATCAATCTGATGTGTAAGTTATTTACAGGCTCCTTATAGTATTCATCAAATCCGTACAAAACTATTTTCTTTGAGTAGCTTTCGGTGCACTTAGTTTGGCAAGTATTACTTCGCGTCTTCAAGCTCTCTATTTCAGTTTTTAACTTTTCGTTTTCGATTTTTAAGTTCTCAATTTCCGTGTTTACATGTTGGATGACCATTTTCCTCTCTTCGTTTTGCCTTTGTAAGCGATTTGTTTCGCGTTCAAAATCTTCTCTTAACTTTTGGATGGCCTTATTTAACTCTAGTTGGATAGTATTCTGTAGTTCGGTGATGATTGATCTATTATTTTCTTTTAAACGAAGCATTATCATTTCACCTATGTTCTGCAGTGTTAGTTCTGTTTGTGTAATAGATTGGGGTGTTTTACCTTCATCTTGCGCGCATATTGTATCACCCAATAGACTTAAGTCCAGGGAACTGGTATTCATAGGTTTTATTGTTCTTCTAATTGTGACATTGTTTATTTCCGGTGGTGTGGTTGTCGGGCGTGAGTCATGTTCTTGTGGGCATATGGGTGTGTTTATATTTCCTCGCTTTGGTATTTTGCAGTAACAAGCTAGGCATTTCCAGGTTTCAATGCTCTCTGTTTCCATCATTGTTTTAAAGCGCTCATGGTTAATATTGGCACATTCCAAATCGTATACACCGTTACATAATGAACAGGATAAGTAGTCGTTGTTGGGTACGTTTTGTTTACAACCAGCACATATAAGAGCCATTTTGCAAACAGCGCCCTCTGGCGGATATGCTATGAACTATTTTGAATCGAAACTTTTTGCGACTTGCTACTCGCCCACAGATGGCGCTTTACTCAATTCTGTTTGTTCCCTTTTTTGAGCTTTAAACTTTCCCTTTATTAGTATGTTACAAATATACAATTTAAAGGGATTCTGCGTACCTTTTTATGGTGGTAGGTGCTTGTCCCAAAGTTTTCTTCAGCACCTGATCCTCAAATAATGTGTTCTTCAAACATCTCACTATTTTTTCCACAGGTTTGAAATTTGGTCGTTATTTAAGAGAAGTATAGTTTTCTTGAGTATTTATGAACTTTAGCTTTATACTGCACTTCTAATCACTGAAGGTCTTTATGCACTTGGATTCTATTGACTTTTTATCACAAGTTATGCACTTAAACTATTTTTAACGTTTTTTATATACGGAGCTGATGTTTACGTGCGCATAGTAGCGCCCTCTCTCCCTGGCCTGATGTTATGTTATGAAATGGTATAAACAATAAACAGACATGCGATTCACCATAAGATCTCCACCAAATTAAAATGGGACCAATTTCGGAACATACGTTTTCAAACAAAAAAAGAATTTTCAAAATCGGTCCACAATTGACGGAGATATAGGTGAAAATACACAAAAAAAAAAAAAAAACTAACTTGAAGTCTTGGTTCTATGAACCTCCTCCTTTTTGGGAAGTCGGTTAAAAATACGCATAAACATGGGAATTAAATAGGGACGGGATAGGGATAGATCTATTATCTAAGCTAACTTATCAATGTTAAACATTTACGTGTCAATTGTATTAAAATAATTTAGTGTTTATTTCAATTTAATTTAATTTAAGCTGTTGCATTAGGGGTCAGCAGTGTAGCAAAATAAATATAGGTATTCTGTAAAGTATGTAGTACCTAATAATTACTTCTGTAAGTAGGTAATTAACTTCTAACTACATAATAATTAATTCAGTGATAGGAAATAAGTGTACCTAGATATAATCCGCGGCAATGCACGCCACAATTGTGGCGGCAAATGCGCCCTCACCTTCCACCTGACGCAGGTCCTCACCGGACACGGCTGTTTCGGGAGGTTTCTGTTCAGGATAAGGCGGGTGGAAACGCCTGGGTTTCACCATTGTGAGGATCGTCCGGAGGACACGGTAAAACACATGGTGGAGATCTGCCCAGGGCGGAGCAACGCCGTGTCCTCGTGGAGGCGATCGGCGGTGTCGACCTCCCGCGTCCGGCCCTGGTCCAGACCATGGTACGGAGCGAGAGTGCATGGGAAGCTGTCGCCTCCTTCTGCGAAGCAGAATTGCTCGCAAAGGAGGAGGCAGAATGCGTGAGGGAGACGCAACGGAGGCCCCCTCGCGCCCAAAGCCACCGCAGGAGACGCCCAGGGCGTCGGGAGTCTCAAGCCGATTCCCGGCCACCGTAGGCGCGGGCTTGCGGACGGCGAGTAATGGGAAGCTCGCCGTCCGATAAGGACCAGGCCCGAGTCAAAGTCACATAGTGTTCCACGCGCGCCTCAAAGAGATGTCAGCAAAATTGACGGGGTCCATTAGGGCCGATGCCTGTCTGGGTCGCGGATAAATTTGAAAAAGAGTTACTGCGGCCCTGGCTTAAGCAACTGAAGGAACACGGGAGGGTTTTAGTCAGTAATAGTCTGACACGCCTACCCGCTGCACCCAGAGCGGGAGAAGTTATAGGATGATTTTCCACCAAACTCTGCTTGGACGTCATAAGAACCTATTTGTTTTTCTTTCGATATTATTTTATCGTAAGTGTTATAGCGGTTTGAGAAACCTCTTCATCCTTGTGTCTATCATGAAAAGTGGACTGTATTTGAAGGGTTCTGGCAATAGTGCGTTGAAAATAAGCGGGAAAATATTCACGGATCAATTCGGGCGATCTAGTATGGAAATGAGGGAAGTAGTACGCCTTACCTTGTAGTGGTCGATGCCAGCCCACGTGTGGCAGCGAGCTGGTGTTCTTCTACTCCAAAATGGCTCCTTCAGGATCCACACACTTCACACAATTGTTTTATATCCGCGAGGCGGGTTAATAGACACGGTTCACAAGGTTCTCTGCAATCTAACTAATTAGATGCATCAGTCTCCAGCCAGGTGGCTTGGAAAGCTGGCGGTTGAGATACGAGGCCCGTTCACGATGAAGTTTCGGTTCGTTCTGGCGACCTGTCATTAAGGCGTACATAAAGGGAAAAGGAATGAGGAAGGAACGAGATAATTAGGATATCGATCGCCCGCGAAATCTCAAATGCGTTTGTCTATGTGTTTTCGGTCATTGATTTATGACATTTACAAGAGATGGCGCTACCATTTTCGCGGCCTTAAAGGGTCACCTTTAATGAAAATTAAACTTAGCCCTATGAGGTGTACTACCGTATACCTATTCAGCAATACGGACTAAGATGCGGATTTTTACATTTCAATTATTAAGATTTAAGATAAATACTGCGAGTTGCATAATACATTAAGTTGCATACCTATAGTTAAATTTTAATAGAAAATTATGTTGCGTCGCTAACTAACTAAAACTAAGAGACCTAACTATCAAGCCAGGCCTTATTGAGTCGGTAATGGACACAGACGCACAACAGGGCGCACATAGCTACCCTTTGCGGTTTTCACAGTAACAACACGGGTTGTACCGTCCTTGGAGGTATGCAATTTATCAATAATGCCTAACGGCCATGAAAGGGGCGGAGAGTTATCAGTAATGATAACTACAATAGTACCCTCTTGTATAGAAGGTGCAGGACTATTCCATTTGGATCTAGCCTGAAGTTGATGTAAGTATTCTGAACGCCAGCGCTGCCAGAACGACTGCACCAGTTTGTCAAGTAGAGTATGTCGCTGAAGCAAGCTGAGCGGGAAGGGACAACAATGGCGCGGTGTGCAAGAAATGCGCAGGGGTCAGTGCTGATGGTTCAGTAGGGTCACTACTCAAAGCAGTAAGTGGCCGCGAATTAACTAGAGCCTCAACTTGACTAAGGACAGTTATAAGTTCCTCGTAGGAGAGGATTTGTTGACCTATAACTTTAAAAAGGTGAGTTTTAACTACCTTAACCATACTTTCCCAACATCCTCCAAAATGTGGGGAAGCAGGCGGAATAAACTTCCAATCTATATGATTGAAGGAAAGTTCTTCCTCAAGATGAGGACGAAAATCTTTAAGAAATTTGTGAAGGTCGCGTAAATAAGAACTTGCACCTACGAAACAAGTACCGTTATCGGTATATAAGCATTTAATAGGACCGCGTCGCGGTAGAAAGCGTTTTAAGGCTGCAAGGAAAGTCACTGTACTTAAATCTGTAGCCACTTCAATGTGCGTGGCACGCGTCGTCAAACACGTAAAAATGCAGAGCCAAGCCTTACGGCTCTTAACACCTCGACCACGAAATGGTGTGTACTGCAGCGGGCCTGCATAGTCACAGCCGGTGTGAGTGAATGCCTTGTCGACTTGGTTAACACGCTGGCTAGGTAGATCTGCTATAAGTGGAAGAATAGGACGCGGGCGGAACTTAAAGCAAGTGTTACAGTTGTGGATTCTGTGACGAATTATTCGACGTGCAGCTAAAATCCAATAATTATGCCTGAGTAAGGACATAAGCAACTCCGGACCGGCATGAAGATGTTTCTTGTGACAAAAGTCAACAAGAAGATCAACAATATGGTCATGACGTGGTAGAATACAGGGATGTTTATATTCGTAGGGTTCGTCCGAATTTGTGAGACGAGCACCAACTCGTATGATGCCGTGCTCATCGAGAAACGGCTTAAGCTTATGGATGGCGGGACTACATGGTTTATTGTTTTTTAAATTTAGAATATCGTTACGGAAATGAACATCGTGTACAGCTCGCAGCAATTTAATTTCTGCATATTGGAGATCAGAGCTTGATACAGTACGTGCACTAGGCAGTTGTCTTAAAAACTTATAGACGTAAACAATAGCGCGTAGCAACTTAGACCAGGACGAAACACGTAGTGCCAGCGCATAAATTGGTGATTCCGTAACCTCAGAAACCACGGCATGAGCGACTGATTTCTGTTCGGTTACGCCCTCATGCAGTGCATTGTGTGCGAAAGTATGTATGGGCCACTCAGCTGGGTCATGAGAAACCCATGATGGTCCACGATACCACAATGGATGATGCAAGAGCTTAGCTGGCGTGACACCACGAGACAGACAATCAGCGGGGTTCTCAGTACCCGCGACATGGTTGAAACAATTAGCGGGTATAAGCTCTATTAGCTTAGTAACCCGATTGGCAACAAAAGTTTGCCAGCGGTGCGGTGAGGAATTTATCCAGGCGAGCACTACTTTAGAGTCAGTAAACGCGTATACCTTATGGATGCGGTAGTGGGGCGATATTGGGTCTTGTACCTTGCGAAGCAACCTAGACAACAATAGAGCCGCGCACAACTCTAGTCTAGCCACCGAAATGGTTTTCACAGGTGAGACTTTAGACTTCGCACTAACTAACTGCACTGTGTAGTTAGAACCATTGTATATTAGAATGTATACGACTCCACCGTAAGCACGCTCGCTGGCGTCAGCGAAACCTACTAAATTCATGGTGCATCCGTCGACCAACCCCAGATGACGCGGGATAATAATTTCATTAAGCGTAGAAAGCTCAGTACAAAACTGCTTCCAAGCGGTGACTATATGTTCAGGTGGTATGTCGTCCCAGTCACACTTTGCTAGCCAAAGTTCCTTAATTAAGAGCTTAGCGTACAGAATAGTGGGGGCGACAAAACCCATTAAGTCCCATAGCCGAGCCACTGTGGAAAGCATGGTTCGCTTGGTACATTTATCATCTGGTGTGGTGACGTCAAAGCGGAAACTGTCACAAGACTTGTCCCAGCGTAAACCCAGGACCTTATGCGGTATAGACTTCTCATACTCGATATCGGGCGAAGCCTTATGAGTATCAGGTATGTGTGCGAGAACCTCTTTCGAGTTACTTGTCCATTTGACAAGGTCGAACTGGCCTCGCTTGAAGAGCTGAATAAGCTCATCACAAAGCGAAATTTCTTGCGGTATGGACATGACACTACAGGCAATGTCATCCATATATAGGGCGGAAGAAGCAGCAGCAGACGCTGCAGGGAAATTATCGCCTTCATCAGCGACTAACTGGCGGACTACACGTAACGCGTGATATGGACTAGACTTAAATCCGAAGCAAACACGATTAAATTGGTAGACCATTACAGGTTCATGTTTACTGAATCTGTAAAAGATGCGTTGAAATCTACGGTCCGATTCACGAACGCCGACATTGAGAAACATTTGGCGGCAATCAGCAGACAGGGCTATTTGAAAGAGTCGAAAACGAATTATAATATTAAATAAATCACCCTGTAGATTGGGGCCTGCATGTAGAATGTCATTGATCGACTGTCCCGATGTAGTTCGACTACTAGCGTCTAAAACCACGCGAAGTTTAGTGGAAGTCTTATCTTCGCGAAAGACACCGTGATGCGGAATGTAATATGACAGATTAGAAACGTTGTCATCTTTTAAAATCGGACTCAAATATCCCTTATTTATGTAGTCCCGCATGACGTCATTGTAAGCGCTGCGTAACCCTAAGGACGCATCAAGTTTGCGCTCCAAACAATGAAAACGCCTAAGTGCGGCAGCGTATGAGTCGCCTAGCGAATAAGGGTCGTCGCAAAATGGCAGCGACACAATATATCTACCACTGTCATCGCGAACAGTGGTAGCGCGAAAATGTTCTTCGCACTCGAGATCCTTACGGCTCTGCGAGGGCGAAGCGGAAATTTCTTCAAGCTCCCAGAATCGTTTGAGAAGCGAATCTAAACTGGGATCTTGAAGAACAGAACAACTTGAAGTTGTACTCGTACAGTGTGAAGTATTTGCCGTAGGTACGGAACCCATAACCACATACCCCAACACAGTTTCGATAGCGGGAGGTATTTATATTGCTCGCTATGCACTATGTTAGGCAAAAGCAAGTGCGGGAATATAGCAGCACCAATCAAAACATCGATACCGCTCGGCTCCGCAAACTTCGAATCTGCGAGCGGTAATGTTTTGAGATGTGTAAGTTTAGAGACATCGACGAGAGCGGTCGGCAATGTCTCCGTTATACGTTCAACAATAAGCGAAGAAACGTTAAAATTAATATCATTACTAAAACGAGAATATAATTTAATATCTACGGAACCTTTAACTGGTTTTTCCGACCCACCGATTCCTTTAACTATTAAATTAGAAGTATGAAAGTTCTTCCAAAGTCCTAGACGCTTAAAACATTCAGAAGTAATAAAATTACTTTGTGATGCACTATCTAGTAAACAACGTATTATGTGCGGCTTATCATTTACATCGTAAATTACGACTTGAGCAGTAGCGAGCAGAACTGTTGTGTACGCCGTACATTGCGGGCTATCTCTCGCCGACGGCGACGCCGCAACGCATCGAGTGTCAATCGAACGCGATCGAGCGGCGCCAGCGACAGAGGTCGTACACAACGATACCTCAGTTTGTGAGGTAATAGAAGGTACAGTCGGCATAGGCGTTGGGACCGGATTCGGCTGTGACGTCACTACAGTTGATAATTGCGGGTCTTTATTAAAATGTAACAATGTATGATGACGTTGATTACATGTGCAACACTTTAATTTAGAAGAACAGTTAACCGTTTTATGTTTAATACTCAAACAATTGACACAAGCATTGTTGTCTTTCACACATTTGAAACGAGCTGTCGGAGTCAAATTATCAAAAGCGGGACATTTATATAAGTGTTCATGGTTATATGCTTCGCACAGACACTTGTTTGAATTATTTGACTCAGAGCAAGCTACATAGGATTGTGGTCATTTTATTATTAAAACTACGCGATTTATTCGACTTATGTGAATTGTCTGAACTATTAGGCTTATTATTGTTAGCTAAGGGTGGTTGGGTATTACGGAATATCCGACACTGATCATTGATGAAGGTGACAAAACTATCTAGAGTGGGAATCTTACGATTACGTTCTGTCATCTCGAAAGCGCGAATAGTTTCAGTGTCAAACTTTTTGATTGCGGGGTGCAATAAAATGAAATCCAGAAGGTCAACTAATTTTAGATTCTTTAGGGAATTAATTGCGGTGACGAACTTGTCCACAAATAGCTGGTAATTCGAAACAGACGCGGGACCGGCCAATTTAAGATTTAAAGCTTGATCTAAATAGGTAGACGCGAGGACACGGATATCCTGGTACCTATCGAGGAGTGCCTGGAATATGAATTGGTAATTCTCAGCACACGGTGTGACTCCCGCGAACACAGACTGTGCCTTCGGCGACAGCTTACCTATTAAAAGTACAACCTGTCTGCATCCGTCAGCGACTTATTGTCATGAACTGTAGATTTAAAACTTGCATAAAATAATGGCCAGTTTCGTATATCACCGTCGAACGACATGAGTTCGATTGGCGGCAACCTTGGTCTACATGTTGCGCAATCACTCATACTGTGCCTCCCGGACGGCTTATCTTCCAACTGAGACATCACACGTTTCACGGAACAATACATATCCTCGAATGAGGCGTAGGCTTGATAGCTAGGCTTCGCATCGGGATATATAGCCAGTAACCTAGCATTATAATCATCCAATAATTTATGAAAGTCCGTTCGAATATCAACTATTGTTACACAAGAACTGAGAAAGCCTTCTCTCAGCGATTCGGAAGTATTAGCGACTTTAGAGCGATCATAAATTGACTGAATACGCTCGAAAAGTATATTACGCTTAGCTTCTAAAATCAACAACTGTTGATCTTCCGAAGAAGCGATTGCTTTCGCATCACGCGGCATTGTTATGTAATGTAGTTACAAATAACCACACAAACAAAACAATGTACGGTAATTATTTAAACGAACAACTATATGTAGAAAAGTAATACTACTGAGTGTGACTGTGCTGTGACAACGGGTTTCGCAATATTTGCGTAATAACGAAATAAGTTTTTTCGTAGTACCCACTAACCAAAGTAATTAGATAGTACAAAATGTTAATAGCATTACTATCCTAACCAGTTTTATTTTTAAGTTTGAATATTGTTTAAGATAAATGAATAGGTATAAATATGCAACTTATAGCCCGCAATCGTCTAAACGTATTCGGTAAAGTTATGATATCTATACTGCGTAGGTACCTACAAGTAGTACACCTATTTTATTTTTCTCTTATAGAATGAATGTCTACCCCGCGGTATTCGGAAAGTAACTTATTCCTAACAATTTATAATTGGAGGTAGGTGATTCCTATAAGGGCGGTTAAACTAAAAGACGTTTGAAATGTGGAAATTTACAATACGACAAGTTAGTTTTTTAATAATATATTTATTATTTTTAATAATAGCAGATACGTAATTATGAACCTGCTATAGCGGCGTTGATGGAACCACGTATTGGGTTTACAACTTGATTATGTGGGTAGGCGGCTAGGTGCCACGACCCTAGTAGGAATTTATAATTGATACCTACGTAAGAAATAAAGGAAAATGGATATTGGATAAACATTAAGCCTATCCTTCTATATATCCTATCCAAATTAGCTAGCGCCTCACTGCGGTGAGAGTGAAAACTACGACTTGAAAAAATGGCGAAAAGCAGATAACTGCTCCCGCGCTGGGTCCGATTCAAAATAGGGTTAAAAATTAGCCAAAAGGCTTCGCTAGAAATTGATTAACTGATTGGTTCTCGTAATCCTCCTTGTGAAGTGAAATCAAGCAGAAACGTGAACTTGTAGTGCATATTGAATATCCGCCACGCCGGCCGGCCCGGAGTCCCGAGTGTAGTGGTTACCTTCAATCCCTGCCTATCCAGGTGAGTGTTTATACTTTTTCTCAACGCAAGGAATCGCAGGGTTGGGATTGCCAACATCGGAGATTGTAATTGTTTCTGCGGACGAAGTCCAATCATTTCTTTTTGGTGCCTCCTGTGAGGATTCTACTTACCCTCACATTCTCTTATTAATCATAAATTCTCGTTTTAATGAGTACATATTGCGTTGTAATATCGTGTATTCTTATTAATTTAATAAGTAACAAGTAAGAATCACGATTTAAATAAATACATTTCATAATTTCTATTAACGGTACAACGCAAAAGGTAGGTCCAATTCAAGTCGGGTTCCCGTACAACGTGCCAAGCTGGCCAGCGGACCACGATTGTACCTAACCTACTCTCATTGATCATTATTATTTATTCAGGAAATTTAATCGTATTTAAGGTTTAAATTGAAACCTTCAATTCAATGGGTATTTCTTGCAATAACTGATGTTGGTATAAAGCTAATGGGAATGTTTCATGGTCAAATAGTTGTGCTCGAGAAATTACCTATCCACCTACATTTTATTACGAATAAAAGTGATAACTTATAAGTGTCTAAATCGTAATAGGTATTTATACCTACATATTTAAATTTATAACTTGTATTGCTTGCCAAAGTAGGTACGCATAATAGTGCCTAAAGTATATTCCGCTTGCAGTTCGGATAGGTACTTACCTACCTACCTTCTCATCTCATTTATAAATCGTGAATACGTAAGTTAACAAAATGTCTGATGAAGTTGAATTACAGGCGTCCCTTAAAAGACGCGAATATGATTTCAAGTGTATGCAGATTATCTACGATTTGTCCAAAGATGTTCTGAAGGATAGTTCTAAGCTATCTCCTTTCAAGGCTAGATACAAGAAGATTGATCAGATTAGGGCTGCTTTTATGGAGTCTAGCGAAAATGTCAATAGATTACAGTTAAAGTTAAAACCCAAGTCAGAAATAGATTTGAGTGCGATGTTGTCATTTGATGATTTGTATTATGCGTCTATCGAAGTTGCCAAATCTTTGTTTGCGACGTCGCTGCCTGCGCCCCACGCGTCTGCAGTCGCCGATCCGTCCGTACATTGTCGTCCAGAAGGTTCTATTGTTCAAGTGAAATTACCTAAATTGAAAATTCCGCATTTCAATGGGAAAATAGAAAACTGGCAGACGTTCAAGGATAGTTACATCCCGCTTATTCATAACAATAGTTCACTTTCGGACACGGAAAGGTTTCATTATTTGCTGTCTTGTTTGTCTGGGTGTGCACTGACCTTGGCCAGGGGCGTACCTATAACCGAGTCGAATTATTCCGTGGTTTTCAATCTTTTATTAGATCGATATGACAACAAGCGTATATTAGCAAATACTTATCTAGAAAAAATATTTAAATTAACGTCTGTTAACAAGCCGTCACTTGAAACTTTATCCGAACTGACCAATGCGTTATATGAAAGCGTAAATGCGTTACGTGCTTTGCAAATTGATGAGCTAAGTGAATTTATTTTATTTCACATTGCATCGTGATCACTTGACCTTGAAACTAGGAAACGGTTCGAGTTACAAAAGAAAGATACAACAACGCGATCAGAATAATAATAATATAATAATAAATAATAATAATATCGTTTATTTATAACATAAGGCATATGAGAATGAGTTGTCTTTGAAAATAACTAATCAAACCATTTCTGATAGGCAAGAAGTCGCTGAGACATTAGAAAATTTCTTTACCAACATTCCGTTAGAGGTTACGAAGTCTCTTCCTTCCTCATCTAAATTAGCTGAAGCTCTTCTTAAAGAAAACTTTACTGAAGACATACCAATCTTTAAATTTAAACCAATATGTATTGATACAATTAAAAACGCGTTCAAAAGTCTCAATATAAAGAATACTGAAGACTTGTGGGGGATATCCGTTAGGGTTCTTGGAGATATTATTGACTCAATTGCTCCTGTCCTAACAGGCATATTCAATCAATGTTTGGACAGCGGCACTTTTCCTGACTTAATGAAACACAGTAAAGTAGTACCAATTTTCAAATCAGGCTGTAAGAGTGATCCTTCTAATTATAGACCTATATCCGTGCTTCCAGCATTGAGTAAAATCTATGAAAAAATCATGCTGGAACAGATGTTGTCTCACTTCAATTCAAATGGGATCCTGCATAGTCAACAGTTTGGTTTCACGAAAGGTAGGTCGACAACGGACGCGGGAGTAAAACTCATCAGCCACATCTTGGAGGCTTGGGAGAGGTCCCAGGATGCCATTGGCATTTTCTGTGATCTCTCAAAAGCTTTCGACTGCGTCGACCACAACACACTGATCTGTAAATTGCACCACTACGGAATTCGTGGAAAATCTGCTGATCTCGTGCTTTCCTATTTATCAAACAGACAGCAAAAAGTAAATGTTAATGGGGCGACGTCCTCCGGGTCTCTAGTCAAGATGGGCGTGCCCCAAGGTTCAATTCTCGGCCCTTTCCTTTTTCTTGTTTACATTAATGATCTCCCTTTTATGATGGCCAAATTATCGGATATAATTCTATTTGCTGATGATACTTCGCTAATTTTTAAAATAGATAGGCAAGATACGGATGTTTTAAATGTCAACGAAAGTCTAATTGTTCTCTCAAAATGGTTCGCAGCTAACAATCTTTTACTGAATGCGAAAAAAACAAAATGTCTAAAGTTCTCTTTACCAAATGTACCACAACATGACCTAAACTTAAATCTTGACGGCAAAAATCTTGAAGTTATAACGGAAACTGTATTCTTAGGGATTACTATCGATTCAAAATTGCAGTGGGGCGCGCACATTAGAACTCTTTCGGGTAGGTTAAGTTCGGCTGCATATGCAGTAAGGAAAATAAGGCAGCTAACCGATGTAGCTACAGCTAGGTTAGTATACTATGCTTATTTCCACAGTATTATGTCTTATGGCATTCTGCTGTGGGGATCAGCAGCAGACGTTGACTCAATTTTCATCCTACAAAAGAGGGCAATCCGCGCAATCTATAAAATGGGTCCTCGCGAGTCCCTCAGAGAAAAATTTAAAGAGATCGATATACTGACTCTACCTTCACTTTATATTTTGGAATGTATTTTGTATGTCCGTAAAAATCGGGGGCTGTTCAAAACTAGAAGCGACTTCCATAATTTAAATACACGCAGTAAGCACGAAATTGTAATACCCAAATTCAGATTAACGAAAACTAGCAAGTCTTTTCTTATAAACAGTATACGCTTTTATAACAAGTTGCCAAAGTCAGTTATAGAACTGACCGATGGAAGGTTCAAAAACTACATCAAACGTATCCTTGTTAAAAAAGCATATTATAAAATCAAGGACTACGTTGAAGATAAAAACATTTGGCCTTAGCTCCTTCTGCGCATGCAGCTTCCCTGGTAACTTGTAAACGGCACAAATATGTGGATGTCTCTAACTATTCTCAATCTCATTTTTCTTTCCTTCTTTTAATTAGACTTTTTACAATGGTTTTCAAACATCTTTATAGCCCTTTGCTAAGAATAGTTACAGCACTGATAACAAAATTTGTGCCACATGTTAAATTTAGTCTTGTTATACTTATTTTTATTTACAATGTATAGATTCTTTTTACCGATTGTTTTGTGAATGTGTGAACATTGTAGGCCTTCTAGTTGCTAGTTAACATTTGTTAACTTTTTTATAAAATATATAATCCGTTTATTTTATTTTTTTAGTTTCTTACGACTTATTGTCATAAGTCGGGCCTACGTTGTCCCCACATGTCTAAGTACTAATGCTGTAACATGGAAATATTGTAAAACCAAACCATTTTTAAAAGAGTAACCATGGAGTTTCTTGCCGGTTCTTCTCCATAGGAAACGACCAACCCGAACCGTGCACCTTTTGTCGACGTTTTATAAGTGCCCATGTAGGCCTATGTGAAATAAAAAAAAAAAAAAAAATACTCACGAGATTCCTAAGTTCAATGACTTAATTGTTTATTTACAAACTTATATAAAGATTCTGGAAGTTAGTCAACCTGTCTCGGTTTCGACTACTCCTCATAAGGCAGGACATAAGGGTCAGCAAAGGTCATCATCATTTGTAGCATCTACGAACCAAAGTAATAATAATAATGCATCGGGCTCATTTGTTTGTTTATGTTGTAATGAAAATCATTCTATTTACCGATGCGGCAAGTTACATTCTATGACACTTGAACAGCGTCAACATTTCGTTAAGAAATTGAACCTATGTGCCAATTGCTTAAGGCCCGGTCACGATAATAATAATTGCAAATCTAAAACCACATGTTTTGTTTGTAACGCGAAACATAACACGTTATTACATGTGGAAAATAAAAGTTTATTAAGGTCTACTGTTAATTCAAATGAGAATAGCGAAAGTTCCGCTAAAGCTACGAGCACACTTACTTGTATTACGTCACAAACTTCGAGTCCAAATTGTAGTACGAAGATTCTTGGCTCAGCGGTAGTTCGTTTACGTCACGCAGACGGCTCGCTCCAGTGTGCACGCGCCGTTATTGACAGCGGTTCGATGGATTCTTTCATTACCAGCGCATGCGTGCGCCGCCTTAGTTTACGTATAAGAAAATTATAGTAATTATAGTATTATAGTAATATATCGGGCTACGAAGGACCAAAAATGTTATAGCGGTTTGAGAAACCTCTTCATCCTTGTGTCTATCATGAAAAGTGGACTGTATTTGAAGGGTTCTGGCAATAATGCGTTGAAAATAAGCGGGAAAATATTCACGGATCAATTCGGGCGATCTAGTATGGAAATGAGGGAAGTAGTACGCCTTACCTTGTAGTGGTCGATGCCAGCCCACGTGTGGCAGCGAGCTGGTGTTCTTCTACTCCAAAATGGCTCCTTCAGGATCCACACACTTCACACAATTGTTTTATATCCGCGAGGCGGGTTAATAGACACGGTTCACAAGGTTCTCTGCAATCTAACTAATTAGATGCATCAGTCTCCAGCCAGGTGGCTTGGAAAGCTGGCGGTTGAGATACGAGGCCCGTTCACGATGAAGTTTCGGTTCGTTCTGGCGACCTGTCATTAAGGCGTACATAAAGGGAAAAGGAATGAGGAAGGAACGAGATAATTAGGATATCGATCGCCCGCGAAATCTCAAATGCGTTTGTCTATGTGTTTTCGGTCATTGATTTATGACATTTACAAGAGATGGCGCTACCAGTAAGTATGGCAATTCTTTACGGTTTATTTGTTTTTTCAGATAAATGTAGGCTATGTAGACAGTCATACGACGAGCGACGAGGTCTCATATGTGCAAACGCATCCTAGCTCCCAAATGGAGCTATTGTGAAGTGTGTGGGAAAGAAACGCTAAAGGCACAGCGGCTCCGACGAGCGAAGATGCTATCGAGCTATAATCCATATCTAAACATAAAGCTAAATAAAAGAAGAAAGTGATTGACTGACTCACTGACCATCAACCAATCAGCCACAGCCCAAACGGCTGAAGTTACAATCATGAAACTTGGCACGTAGGTTCCTTTGGTGGTGTAGGTGAGCACTAAGAAAGGTACCTACCTACCAATGCAACGCATAGCCTACAAGCACCCTGCCTACTGATTTCCAGTAGATAATTTACTACAGGTTGGCTAGATAGTAACTGAAGTTATTGCAATACCTACTAATAAGGCGCACTTATCCTCTTTATTTATTTAACAGAATTAGATACCTACCACTACACTACATGATAACAATAATTAAAGAAATAATATAATAATAATCAATAATCACTCAAATCTACTAGACAGACAGACAGGCAGGTAACTTGAGCCCTGCCCTGATTGTCATACTTTCGGTATGGTAGCCAAGGGTCAAGATACGAGTACGTGGCGGGGATTAGGTATACGTTCCATCCACACGGCTGCATCGCGGAATGAGAGTTGCAACAAAGGTGCAAGGGGCGAGGGGGGCACCAGTATGATTGCAGAGCCCTGGAGCGGGCACTTGCTACAGGACCAACGTCGTTGACAGTTGTATGCAAAAACGGAATTTTGAGCTTATGCGTGAATACTTTGTGGTTTTGCTGGGGACAGTTTCTTTTCTTCATTGGTTTTGTAGCTTAGTTTTGTTAGTTTAGAAGGTTTTGTTAAAATATGGTAAGGAGAAGCATGTAGTCTACGCGTGCGAAGCCGCGGGCAAAAGCTAGTATATATATATAATCTGAATCTCGGAAACACCTCTAATGATTTCATGAAACTTAGTCTACATATACCTCTAGAACTTAACATCTCTTTCCGTCCAATTATGCCAAACAGACATACGACCTTTTAGTTTCCACATGCTATGTACAGGGGGTGAGATTGTTGACAGGCAACTGAAATGAATAATTGTTAGTCGCGGAACGACGCCGCAGACGTCTCCTCGTTACTGCGCCTCGTACCTATTCCCGTCGACAAATTTGACGAAAATGCGAGCTGCACCCAGACAAAATGTGTGTATTTCTACGTTGTTTGTTATACTTGCTGGAACCACTGAGTATGTGAGGAAGGAGCCTTTACACGTTTTGTTACTTAGGACCCCTTGTCCCACCCTGAGTTATTTTATTAACTCCGAGCTAGTAGCTAATGCAGCCAATTAGGAATGACAAATTTGTTATTTAACTTCGTGTAAGCAACTAACTGTGAGTGAACTATTTGGCTCAAGTGGGTCTTAGAGACGTCACATCTAATTGCATAATTCCTCTTATTAACGTCGTAACTGAATAGATATTTTTGTCATTCTTCAATCGTCAAAGGATGTGCTCTTGTTAATTTTTTTGCTGCGAAATTCCCTTAGCGGCCTCAGACTAAACCCTGTTACAGCTTTAAGTTCGTGCTTTCATAACTAGCCTAGCTGCCGTCCGAGACTCCGCCCTCGTGAAAGTCAAAATTACTCTAAAAAAACCCTACTCTCTGGCTATTGCATTCATATTATCAACTACCGGGCCAATTTCATCCAAATCCGTCCAGTAGTGTTTGCGTTAAAGAGTAACAAACCTCCATTCATCAATCCATACTCACAAATTTTCACATTTATAATATTACTAGTTGCCGTCCGTGGCTCCGCCCCCTTGCTATTAGTACAGTACAACCGATGCGCCGTGGCCCGTCTTAGTTTTCTTATCCCAAAGGAACATTATAGTGGGACGAAAAGTAAGCCAGCCAATAGTCTATCTCTGTGCTAAATTTCATCAAATCAAATCAAATCAAATCAAATATGTTTATTTGTTCGAATATGGTAAAATAGATGTTACAATATTGGTTCCAGCATATCCTGCCATAATATGGCGTACAAATATTTATTAATAATTATGAATTAGAGTATAAAATCTGAATCTGTTATAGTCAATTAATAAAAAATTAAATTGTATTGTAGTAATGTTAATTAATAAAAATAATTTTTTTTTTATTATATTAGTAACGACTTATCTTCTAAATATTCTTGCACACTGTAATAATTTTTCTCCAATAACAGTCTGAACAACACCCTTTTGAACAACGGGAATGGCAAATCTTGAGTCTTATTTGGTAAATGATTATATATAATAATTGCCATGCAGTAAGTATTTCTTTTAAATTGCATTAATTTTATTTGGGGTATTTTCAATTTGTCTTTGTGTCGTGTTCTACTATTTATTTTGTAATAGCTTTTTTCGAAAAGATTATATTTTTTTTTTACAAAAATGCATATTTCAAAAATATAAAGACATGGTAAAGATAGTATTTTCAGTTTTTGAAATAATGGTTTACAGCTATCCAAAAAGTGGGCTCCACACATTGCCCGGATGCATTTTTTTTGTCCTTTAAAAATTCTTTGCACGTCTACTGAGTTCCCCCAAATTATAAGACCATATCTGAGTACAGATGCTACGTAAGCATGGTAAGCAACCATTGCGGTATTAAGATTAACTGTTTGTCTTATTCTTTTCAGGACATACACAAAGCGATCTATTTTTTTGAGTATTTTTTCTATTTGTGGTTTCCAATTGCAATTCTGGTCCACCGTTATACCTAAGAATACACATTCGTTAACAATGTTTAAGGGGGCATTATTATACTGAATGTCTAGGCTATCTGTGTTTGTGTTGAGTGCTCGAAATTTTATTATATTTGTTTTTGTCATGTTTATCTTTAAATTATTATTTTCTAGCCATTTTATTGCCTTGTCTAATGCGTTAACAACTCGTTTTTGCAGGTCTTTGTTATCGTCGCTTTTAATAATCAATGTTGTGTCATCAGCAAATAGTACGCACTCTTCATTAATCGCCTCTGGTAGGTCGTTGATGTATACTAGAAAGAAAAGAGGGGATAAAATTCCTCCCTGAGGTGTACCGACGTTGTTTTGTTTGTATTTTGATCTATATATTTTTTGTTCATTTTGACAATTTCTTGTTATTTCTACACATTGCAGTCGGTCGGTAAGAAAGCTTTTGATCCACTCGTTGGCCTTCCCGCGGATTCCATAGTGAGAAAGTTTTGACAGTAATGTTTGATGGCAGACAAAGTCAAAGGCTTTTGTCATGTCTAGAAAGACACAGCCTATTTTGGATTTTTGGTTGAGACTTTCGGTTATTTGTTTAATTAAGGAGAAACATGCTGAAGCCGTAGAGCTCCTCTTCCTAAATCCAAACTGTTCTTTTTTAAGGATGTCACATGATGTCAAAAAGTTCTCTATTTTATTACACATTATCTTCTCAAATATTTTCGATAATATAGGGATTAAAGTGATTGGACGATAGTTACTCATATCAGATTTTAAGCCTTTCTTGTATAAAGGTTTGACAATAGACATTTTCAGTCGTTTTGGGAAAGCTCCTTCACTTAAGGATAAATTTATGATGTAGCTCAAAGGCGAGACTAAACTCGATGCACATATTTTTAACACTTTAGTATTTAAGTCATCATACCCAGTTGAGTTCGTATTTTTTAGATTATGAATTATTTTATACACATCTGCTTCATCTATTGGTGTAAGGAAAATACTTTTAGGATTCTGAGGAATTGTAAAATTGATATTCTGATTATTTTCTTGTGGCTTTTGGGTCGTATTGGTTAGGGATATGTAATAGTTATTAAAGAGGTCACAAATATGGTTTGGATTGTCGTAATTTTTATTATTGATTTGTATTGTGTCTATATCAGAGTAACTTGTCGTATTGTTAACATCTGCTTTAATTAAATTCCATGCTGCTTTACTTGCATTTTTTGCTTTGTTGATGTACTGTAAACTATTAATTTGTTGCGCCTTTTGTATACATTTTTTTAATATTCGAGTATAGTCGACATATTTTTTTTTGTTTTGTTTTTTGTTGTCTCTACAAAGGTTATATTTTAGATATAAAGTTCGTTTTTTAATGCAACAAAGTTTTATATTCTTTGTTAGACATCGGTTTTTCACTTGCTTGTTACCATTCTTAACTTTAATAATGGGGAAGCATAAATTGTAAAAAAGAACAATAGTATCGTGAAGGCAATTGAAGGCGTTGTCTGTTGAGTGGCATTCGTATACCTCTGAGAAAGATAAGCTTGACAAGCTGTCTCTAAATTTGGTTATGTTTTCGTCACTGAGATCCCTTACAGTTTTAAACCAAAAACGCTGAATGTCCTTAACTTTATTATCAGTTTCTAAGTTAACTGCTAGTGTTAGTTAACATCCAGATCCGGTCAGCTGTTTTAACATGTTAAATATAGTAAAATAGCCTATGTGTTATTTTAATGTTTGAGCTATATTACTGTATTTTTAACCGACTTACCAAAAAGGAGGAGGTTCTATGTTCGAATTATTTTTGTTTTATTTTTTTGGTATGTTCACCGATATCTCCGTCAATTGTGGACCGAGGTTGAAATGTTTTTTTTTTGTTTGATAGAGTATATTTCGAAATTGGTCCCATTTTAATTTGGTGAAGATCTAATGTAGAACTTCGGAGATATACTACAGAACTCTTCAATAAATAACGGTAAATCTCTCGGGATTGCTGCAATCGCATTTATGTTTATTGTTTATACCATTTCATAACATAACATTACGCCAGTACGCTCTAAAGGGTTACGCAGATGTGTACAGTTCACCTTGGTACACTCTGATTCCACCGGTACTGTTCAAGTTTTATGATATTCTGGCATTATAGGTACCTTACTCAACAACTTGCCTATTACGTAGGTACAACTAAAAAAGAGAAAAATAAAAAAAAAACTACAAATAAATACTACCGACTTCCAAATAAAAAAAACTACGAAGTGTAAAATAACTTTCTTTTTGGAAGTCGGTGTCCATAACGCAAAAAAATGGTACCTACGAAAGACACAAACTTCCTAAAAGGAAGTTATTTTTCACTTTTTAGTTTTCTTATACAAAAGTCGGTAGTATTTTTTTGTAAAAAGTTTTTTTTTTATCAAAATCTTTGCTGTAGTTTTTACGTGAAAGAAGAACAAACATCGATACATCGACACTTTTACAGTTTTTGTAGGATAATATTATAAGGATTACATCTAGCACTAATTTATAGTACTGCGATAAAAATCTAACGTAGCAAAGGTGACTCAGAACAAATTACAATCGAGTCTGTCTAGATAAATATATATGCTCGTACGCACGTCCTGAACAAATGACCAACGACTGGAAGATTGTATTTATTTATTCCACTTTATTTGAGTCCATTTGTACTAATTTCCTTCGAAGCGTTAGTGACGCCGTGTAAGTGAATGAAATTGATTTTCTCACGTGGGTTACAGGAGAAAGCGGTTTATTGGTTTTTGTTACAAAAGGTTAAGCTGCGCTAGATTTGATTACAATGTAAAAGTTTTTGATTGTTAATAAACTATTGGCTTATTTATAACAATTTGTTAACCATATGATTAGGCTACACTATAATTAACAGATTCTAAATACAAATTCTCCATACAAAATCATGGGTAGATTTTTTTTGTTATAAAATTACGGCTAGGCTTAAGTTTATGTCAGCAATTTAAAGTTACTAGCTTCACCTGGCTGAAAATTGTTTTCTTATCCCAAGGGCACATTATACCGGAATGAAAAGTGCCGCAAGTATTTCTTTCTTGTCTTGTTTTGAAAGCCTATGTATTCCAAACTACAGTCTATCTCAGTGCCAAATTTCATCCGGATCCGTCCAGCCTATCTGTCGTGATTACATCCATCCAACCAAACTATCACATTTATAATATTTGTAAGATAAGATAGTAAGACTAGCTTTTTTCGCAGCTTTGTTCACTTAATCTTGCCGACAGAACCAAAAGACTTAGTCTATGACACTCACCGATAGCAGGTTTCTAATAATTGAATAATTTTCCTAATCGTATCAGTACTTCCAGAGATTACGCTGAACAAAAAAATTAAATTAGCTAGACAAAAACGACGTAAATAAAGAAATCATACTGCTTCTTTTCATAATTTACATTAAGGATCAGACTAACAGGTTCACAATGATTTTCATCACCCTTGATCTTTCAATAAAAACTCACCACAATATATATTCCAGTCTCGCAGCCCCATCGTAAATATAGCACGTAATCGAGACTCAGCTGGTCGCCGTCGGCATTGCCTTCTCGCTATAGTGCGCAGGCTATTTTCCGCTAGGCTGGCTCCCTGGTCGAACTGTCACCCCTTGGGCTTTGATGTAAAATGATACCTAACGCCATTGTCTTCCGCGTCATCTTCAATCAAATACACGCTATCTCTGTAGGCCACTCTACACCCTTCAAGATAGCGATGGGCGTTGAAGTAACCGTTGATCTCGGAGGTATAATGTTAACCGTTTATAAATAAACTAGTTGAATTCGTCAACGACGTTTATGATTATTGACTAAATTCGAGAACGCAGTCGCACCGATGCTTTTTTATTTAATGTATTTTGAAAATAACATCATAGATTGCGAGCGACAGTCATGTCATAGAATTTGAACTCAACTATAGTATACAGTTGATTTTTGAAAAAGAATTTTCACTCTTTCTTAAATAACATTATAGACTGATTGACCGTCGCAACGTTGAATAAGAATCGTTGAATGAATGGTTTTTGTTTCAAGTTGACATTAATAGCACGTTAATTCGTTGACGAATTTTACTAGTTGATCGACCACTTAAATTATTTATTTACTTAGATACAAATTTACATAGTATAAAATATTTAATTAACAATAACTACTTATATTTACAATTAAATCAAAAACTACGAACGCGTTAAAAAAACAAAAAACCCGACTGCTTAAAAAGCGAACTAAAAAGGCATAAACAAGAAAAAAAATATACTGTGCAGTCGGAGGATACTTATTCACGAGCTGGCTGACAAAAACCAGATGTATACTCTAACTGCACAGCATATTTTTTTTCTTGTTTTTGTCTTTTTAGTTCGCTTTTTAAGCAGTCAGGTTTTTTGATTTTATTAATTAATTTTATTATTTAACTCTTTTTAGATTTATTCGAATTAGGTACATTTAAACATATAAGTGTTAAATATTTTTGAAATCGCCTCTTAAAATCCTTGAATTTAATACCCCAAACGATGGGAATGGAAACAATAAATAGGCCCTATTTTCCAATTTTAATGTAGCCAGTGACACTTGCAAGATTAAGACGAATCGATTGACGTACGAATCATCAAAATCGGCCAACGCATTTGGTCTTTGGAACGCCACATAGGAATAAACATACATACATAGACTGATAAACACATTACCCTCCTTCGGCAGTCGGGTAGTAAAAAGGGGAGGGCTAATTGGGCGCCAAAAAATTCGTTCAACTTATTGATCGACTAGTTGAAGAACTTAAATCAATGTTAACGTTACGTAAACGGAAAGGCCGTCAAAGACCCATCACTACTTCAAGATGACTTGAGCCATCTCCTTAAACTAGCGAAGCAAGTTGGGTTACTACAGGGTTAATATTGACAGCTTTCGCTTTGAGTTTGTGTTAGCATTTGTGTAAGTTGTGTGGGGTGTATCTTGTTCTACATAAATGTGACGTCATTTTGATACTGATGTTAGCAATCAATTTTGTTGTAAACTTATGTCTAGCAGTCGTATTTCTATTCACGAAAATGTCACTAACAGCCACCCTAGCCAAGTTACAATCGTTTCGTATCGAATCTCTTTCTACAATCGTTAACGCCTTCTATTTGTATGGTGTGACCACGTGATTTAACGTTCAGATGTGTCATTCCCATACATTGATTCGTTTTCTACTAGCGTTATCGATTGTAGATTGTCAACTTGGCTACAGGTGCGAAATGTTCATTCAACAATCGACACTGTCGGTAGAACCATGATATAAATGAAATATCAGAAAAATATTATATTAATTTTGAAAGGAATTTCACGATTTATGTCATAATGTTCCGGTGTAAGTGACACCTCCGGTGCGGCCGTTGACCCTTGCAAAGCAAAGTTGCGCGATATTCTTCAATAGATGGGATGCGTAGATACATTGTCGATGGAATTTAGACTTTATGATCTTTTAAGAAAGTGCATACTCCGTTGAAGGTATTAGTAGACGGATTAGTAGAGGGTATTATTTTTTTAGTTTCTTACGACTTATTGTCATAAGTCGGGCCTACGTTGTCCCCCCATGTCTAAGTACTAATGCTGTAACATGGAAATATTGTAAAACCAAACCATTTTTAAAAGAGTAACCATGGAGTTTCTTGCCGGTTCTTCTCCATAGGAAACGACCAACCCGAACCGTGCACCTTTTGTCGACGTTTTATAAGTGCCCATGTAGGCCTATGTGAAATAAAAAATATTGATTTTGATTTTGATTTTTGGTAAAGACTACGCAAAATTAGAAAAATATTTTATTATTGTACAAATGGTTACATCGAAAAATTAATATTTTCTACTATGTGTTTTCTTTTAGTATTAACAAATGTATTCTGTGTTGTATGTAATTTATTTCAAAAAGAGATTGAGGGCCGGTTTCTGAATTGCACCTCTACGTATTTTTTTTAATCCGTTTAGTCGTTTAAGCTACAGAGTGTATCAAATATATAGACATATATCATATACTCGATAAATGCATATTACTCGCCTTCTGGGACAGTCAGTGCTAAGTAAGAGGTTCCGTAGTTGATAAGGAACCGCCAATCATTTTTACGGTACGGTAGTTATTTAATTAAGCTATAAACTCGGTTATGTCTGCCCGGCGCCGAGTCCGAACACATAATCAAATAAACCCTAGTAAATCAATGGATTCACGACCGACAAAGAGAATCATTCCACCTGTAATAATAAATAAACGCTAAGCTTAGGTAGGATAACCTGACATTATTACTTTATTATCTTTGTATGAAATAGGTATCATGATGACCGCCGTTTTGCGATCTAATGATTGCTAACAATTTGCTATTAATTCTTCATCATCATCACTCAGAAATATAACCAATGACTGCCCCATTTCATGTTCAGGTAATTACTGTCCTTACCAAGATGCCTGTAAGAAATCACTAAATGAGACTTATCTCAATATCGAGCTTACGTTGTGATTGCATGTGTTTTCTTTTAAAATGTATTTTATGGTGTAAAATAAAGTATATAAAGTAAATAATAACAATACATAAATAAGTCTCACACTAGCTTCAACTAAAGGCCAGCTTGACATACAAATGAAAAGTGATGCCCAACCCTTATTCAAAAATCTAAAACCCAACTAAATCAAAATAATAATTGATCAAACTACGAAGCTATACTATTTTAGAAATAATTACATCCTCTCAGTAAAAAGTAAAAGGTACAAAAAAGTAACAATAATAATTTATTCTAGGTTTATTTAACGTGTCTAATGGTGCTTCCACACTGCTGTTAAAAATGTTTGTAAACATTTTACACAAGTACGTTTGCTAACAAATGTTAGGAATTGTTACATTCTGTTAGGAATTCTAAGATGTTTTGAGTGCTCCTACACTGATGGAAAATGTTTACCGGCTCGCAGTTTGGATTTACGTTCTGAGGCGTCTGTTTTATTTGTAACAATTTGTTAACTAACAGTTTTGTGTTTACTAACATTACCTAACATTAAAATATTTTCTTAACATTGAGGACAAATGTTTGTTTACAAAATGTTTACTATTGTTTGTAAACATCACCAGTGTGGAGCACCATTAAAACTAGCTTCGATAATGTCAATTAAACTTTAATAACAGTGCAGCCTCAGGTATATTCGTTTTGAGACGACACATATTATGATGCCCGTCGAAGCTTGAAATCAATGTTCTGCCACTCAAAAACTCTTCAATAAAGGCGAAACTCTTCTATTCTCACATCAGCTGCTTCAACAATACTTTCAAGATTTACTGGAACCTCTGTAAAAATTAAATGTTTTATTTTAGTACAGCATATTTTTTTGTTTGTACTCTGAATTTCGTTTATCAAGAAAAGGGAAGATTTTTTTTTCTGACAACATGCCATTCATTAAAAAATCTTCAACCAAATTATTGATATTTTATAGCAGCGGTTAAAAGCGTCGGTTTTATTTGAAATGCCGAGCAAGATGTTCAATAGGCTCTAGTCTTCACCAGTTCCTCTGGGAAAAGTTCCACATATCGTTTTAAAAAAAATGTCACCATTCACTAAAGCGTTGTATTATGAAAAGTGGTATTTAACGTATTTTCCAAAAAAATATTCTTTGGAATGTCGCTTCTTCTGATATTTCAGAATGCCTTTTGTTTCATAATTTTTATTGTCCTTTTCCTTGTCTGTAGATATCCAGTTGCAAAGGCGCATGACCTGTTATGTGCCAGCATTATTCGTGAATCCGTACATTTTACAACGGATTCCGTATATTTTTTCAACGGCCTGAGTTTTGCCATGAGAACTGCGGCGCGGTCTCAGCTTGTAATCCTGTTTTGGTTCGCTACTACTGAAGGCGTTTTTTTTTCGTCCAACGCGGCTCTCCCACAAGTAGCTGAAGAATCATATTTTATTTATATAAATGTTTGTGTTAGAATTAACCTAGTATGTATTTATGTGATAGTTTCTAGTTTCTAAATTCCACGGATGAAAACTTAGCTTTACGACGTAAAGGATTCGTTACCACCTGGATGCTGCCATAATTTAACCGGTTGAAACTGCGTTGAGAACAGGCACTTGTATTCAGTTTCAAACCTTCAAACCTTGGCAAAATTTCACTCCCAAGTTTTTATATTGCTAAAAATACAAAATAAATAATTCAATATCATACAATTTCCTATCATACCATTCAATATCCTACGGATTTTCCTGTATTTTTAATACTGTGATTTACCTTTTTGTATTTTTTATTATATTTTCTGTGTATTTTTTTTTTAATTATTCGTAGCGTTAACGTGGCGCTGTTTTATTTTTATTTTTAGGGGGTCCAATACGCTGCGCTTTATATCCTCCATTCGATGAATAAAGAGGTGATGTTCTGTTTACAAAGATAATGGTAAAGCAATTAAAATTAAAATCTATATAATAAATGTGAATAGGATCTTACTCAAACAGAGATAATTTGTATCGTAGCCACTGTCTTTTCGCGAGGCTTTAATTGCATCTCTCAACGACTCCACTACAACATAACCAAGGCAGCATGGAGGTTCACCAGTAGCTATAAAGATATACATTTAAACATAAACAATGCTTAGAAATTGTCAATACGACCAGTAAATAATATCTAACAATGGTCTTGTTTGTACCTTTAGATCCCAAAATACCAACAGGATTCGGCCTTTTACGTCTGAAATAAACACGAAAATCGAACGGAATGTCTTTTGCTCCTTTTATTTTGTATGTCCAAGTACGATCACTATACAATTCTCCGGTACGCGCGTTGTAAACAGTATTCTCCATCATCCACAAAGAGGTAGCCATTATAAATGCTCCTTCCACCTAAAAACCAAACTCAATGTTTCTTATAATTTCTTGCAGTTGTTATATTCGCAACGCGGAACGCTAATTAGACAAACCAACATCATCAAAACTCAAAATATCTCTCACCTGACCCACATCTATAGCTGGATTCAATGTACGACCAGCATCCTCAAATATATCAGCTCGAACAATCCATTTACTGCCAGTCAATATGTCTACCTCAACCTCGGTCACGGCTATCCCAAATATCGAGTAATTTACCAATCTTGGATCATTTGGACTTGTTAAATAATTAGCTTGTAACGATACTCCTTGACTGTCAGCTTCAAATACGATTTCTCGCCATGAAGCAGTAGGCATAGCTGCTCTAAAGGGCGCAAGCCTTGCTTTGATCTGGTCGCAACATCTAATGACGGAGTAAGCAGAACATTCACTAGTTATGCTAGAAGCTGTTGCAAAAGAATTCGGAGTTGCGAAGTTAATAGAAGGTATGACTGATACGGTTTCAACAGGGATATTGAACTCGTAAGCTGCCACTTGCGCCATTTTAGTGAAAACTCCTTGTCCGATCTCAATACCACCAATATTGATGACCACACTTCCGTCACCGTGGTACACTGATACCAGAGCTCCATAATTACCGAGGTATGCCGTTGGAAAGGCCATATTATTTAGTTTTATCCCACGTTTCTTCCATCTATTAAGATTATTGAACTCTTTTATACACTCCTGTCGCTCTTTAAAGTTGATTCTCTCGAGAAACATCGGCACTAATGTTGGTAAATCATTGTCTTCTCGACGATAGTTAGCCATGCGAACTGGTACTGGATCTATGTTTAATTCTTCAGCTATATGGTCCATTATGTGTTCAATTCCTGAAATTCCTTCTAATCCACCTGAAATAAATAAGCATCATTTTATTTTATCCCAATCTTTTGTCAGTAAAAAGTGTTTCACATTATCATCCATCTTACCTGGAGCCCTCATAAATACATTTGATGGAGTATCTGTAATGACACCAAAAGAATCACACTTCCATCTGCGGGCATCATAACAATTTTTTAAGGAATCTGTAGAGTACGCATTCTCATTTTCATTACGGGAAATGCCATCATTCACATAAAAGACAGCGTCCATGTATTGGATTTCGCCTCTGTCGTCCACCCCAACCTTATTTAAAAAATAATTACTATTATCTAAATACCAGTGAAGAAAAACCTTCTAAAATAAATAATTCAACTAAAAACCCAATTATTGATCAAATAAATTCAGAATTCTTATTATTATAAGATAAATGATTTAGTATTTCATACCTCGTAATCAAGTCTTGTGTTCGGTCTTTTTCCAATAGCTCGTGTAATGCTGTGCATTGGCATAGACATTCTACATGGCTTATTTAGTATTTTGGCAACTAACGCAGTGGCACATGCTACATAACCATGCCTACTGATTTTACAGCCAAAACCACCG
The DNA here is from genome assembly GCA_964057195.1 of Orthosia cruda. Taxonomy (NCBI): domain Eukaryota; kingdom Metazoa; phylum Arthropoda; class Insecta; order Lepidoptera; family Noctuidae; genus Orthosia; species Orthosia cruda. Next base: position 27,132,565 of record OZ059832.1, read on the forward strand.
CCACATCTTCTTGTTTTTACAATTATTCTGAAATTAAAAACACCATTACGACTGTCTGGTAAAAACAAAAATATATTTATTGTAATCATTAAGTATTTTTCTTACAAACTCTCAGGCATCTTGAGAAGCTGTGCAATTGCCGCTTGTGTAAGATCCATGAACTGAGTTGACGATATAACTTCTAAACCTTCATCAACGGGCTTTGTAACAGTCGTATGCAGTTCCATCATATTGTGGTACTGACGAGGACTGATAAAAGTTCCTTTAATAACTTTTCTAACGTTTGCTCCTCTATCTGTAGGAACGATACCTGGGTAAGGGAATAGCCTATTTTCCTCTTTCGGTGCACGTATTGCATCTTCAATGGTGATTACAATAGGTTTTTTTGGAACATTCTTATAATTCACTTTAACTAAATACGCCATTTTATCAGCTAATACTTGAGTGACTGCAACGACAATAGCTACTGGCTGATTGTAATAGAGTATTTTATTGCTAGCCAATAGTTCTTCATTCTCATACATTAGCATAAAATCTGCTCGAACTATGCTGTTTACGCCTGGAATATCCACGGAAGTCAATACCGCTAGAACACCGTCAACTTTCTGAAACGCAAGAAAAACATTGAAAATTATATAAATTATTATAATTATTTGAACAGTAAATTCCCCATTAACACTAACCGTATTGGAGTTGCTAATTTTGTTGGTACTTACCAGAACCTCAGAACTATCAATACTTTCTATATCTGCCTTTGCTACAGTGGAGAGTACTAGTGCAGCAAACACTTCGTTTTTTATCGCCGGCGTGTCATCACTGTAGACTGCTTCGCCCGCACATTGAATCATTCCTTCTTTCTTCAACAGTGGCTGTGTTATAGGGTAGTCTTTCTGGTCTGTATCATACTCTTGATAGCTACGACTGACTGGTGGTCTGTCGTCACTGGGCGTGGTAGCTCCAGACTTGTAGATGGGGTTCAATATATCTTTTGGACATAATTTGATGATACACTGTAAGGAAAGTTAAAATTATGATGTTATTATGTTAAATTTTGATGTTTGTCTTGTCATTGTCACTACGCTTCCTCGTAGTTGGCTCGAACTGCAGTCGCACGCGTATTAAACAACGTTTTTCAACATAAACAGTTGTGAAGATTTTTTTTTCTGGTACGCGTACCATGCCCACGTATTGTATCTATATGTGTACAGCGTGGGCCAAAAATCGTAGATCAAACGTAAGACGAATTCAAGTTTACCATCGACAACTGCGCAACCCAGGATTCCATAACCATTTTGAGGGTTACGTTCCTCAAAAAGAAAAAAAATATACCCTTATAGGATCACTTCGTTGTCTGTCAAGATCTTTTTCGCAGTAACTCGAGACGGTATCAAGTTGAAATTAATATTTTGGTAACGCGGTATAGTTGGTTCCATCATCAGTAGTTTGAGTTCTCACGACCCCCTAACGAGAAAAACTCTCAAAGAATCACGAATAACAGCCCGATACCAACAGCTTATCGTACTTTCCAAAATAAGGAGGTGTCCTCGCTATGTAAATATATATGGTTATCCAACCATGGATCGAACTGCTGCAAATCTTTATCCTTGCGTGCGGTAGTTACTTCGAGGCAAAAGCATATTATGGTAGCTGCGTAACTCTTCCAAGTAAGTATGTTTTAGTTCTAGATCCTAGGTCCTAGCAAGTCCCGGCAATCCTATAACCAACGGCGCACCCAGGCACTTAAAAACCTATCTTAGATAAAAAATTGAGAAATTCTTAGTAGAAAAAAGTAAAGTACATATCAGTCGATATTTTTTTATCGACTGATTTGTACCTTATTCAAATTAACAGCCGGTAGATCACGTGAGCGAAGCCGCGGACACAGCTAGTTAAAATATAAAAACTGAATATTTTTGTTTACTACGAGTATGTACAACATTGTACAAACATTAATGAATTGTCAACCATCAACAAACTTATTGGACTCACCTTATAAAAGAGACCCAGTGCTACTTTTTGCCGAGCATATGGTGGTGGATACGGCGGTCGAATATCAGGATTAATTTCTTTCTCCAAGACGTGCAGAGCCGCTTGTAAGGTATGATTGTTAAATATGTCACGTCCAATCAGAAACTTCTCAGTGTCATAAGCGTGTGTAAATGACGGATTAATATTACCGTACACAATGGACGCTTCTTCTATGAGATGTGTGTGAGGGTCGAATTTCAAAAGAAACCCTGAATTTACGTATGCCTGAGCGTTTTGTTCCCTTGGCATTATCTGGAAGGAAATATTCATGTTTAGATTTTTATGTAGGTCGGTCCTCAAGTATTCTAAAGTCGTTTTACATCTGGAACTAAATCTTAAACAGATACGTCTACGACAAAAACTCAATGTGGAAGTTACTTCAAAAACGAAATCGCTCATAAATTATTAAATGATCTGAAATTACCATAACATAACCAAATTTACACATATGCAGATGTTTATTTGACGCCACATATAAAATAAACCCACCTTATAGGTAATTAATTCATAGTGTCGCGACAGGGGCCGTAGTTTTATTTGGGTCATAACTTTTCCTCTTAGATTCGTCGTCAAAAATTCTGGTAGTTTCATCTCTGTCTGTCTCATCTCACGGTCAACTACAATATATAAATTGAAATATGATTGTTTTATTTGTCCCAGCAATTCTGTTTTTACGATCAGAAATCCATGTGAACATACCTAGAGTAATGGTAGCCCCGATGCAGTCCAATAGGAGAAATATATCAGATTGAAAACTCGGATCTGAATTTTTCAACGCCAAATTACCGGCTAGCGTTCCGATCTGAAATGTGAAAAGAAATGAGATATCCTGCACTATACAATTATGAATTTAAATATGTTAATCAATATTAATGTAATATGTACCAAAAATTTCAAAAAATTGTCTTATTTTTAACCCCCGCCGGAAAAATAGGGCTTTTATAAGTTTACGTGTGTTGCTGTGTATCTGTGTGTCTGTCTGTGGCATCATAGCTCCTAAACGGATGAACCGATTTTGAATAAGTTTTTTTTTTGAAAGTTGATTTTGTCGAGAGTGCTCTCGCGAGTGAAAGTTATTAGCGTTTTACCATTTGAATCGGGGTGTTTTCGCAAGATAAATGTGACGGGGGTTTTATAAATTTTTAAATTTTACTTGTTATAAATAAAGGCTATTTTAATTTAAAAAATCGGCAAAGTGCGAGTCAGACTCGCGCACGAAGGGTTCTGTACCATTATAGCAAAGAACGGCAAAAAATCACGATTGTTATATGGGAGCCTCACTTAAATATTTATTTTATTCTGTTTTTAGTATTTGTTGTTATAGCGGCAGCAGAAATGCCTCATCTGTGAAAATTTCAACTATCTAGCTATCACGGTTCATGAGATACAGCCTGGTGACAGACAGACAGACGGACCGTGGAGTCTTAGTAATAGGGTCCCATTTTTACCCTTTGGGTACGGAACCTTAAAAAGTCATTGCATAAGAACGGTTTATGTTTGCCTACTTACGTTTCTCACTGGTATGTGAGCCACTCGATCCAAATGGTCATACAGTATACCTAAATACCAGAAGTCGTCATTTGATTCACATAGCTCTTTGAATAGGTGCATCGTGTCAGTCAACGTCATGTTGGCTCCAAGGACCAAGTTTATGTCCAAGTAATGTGTAGCCAGTTCCTTTACATCGCTTATATCTATCAACAACCTTGGGTAAAATAGTATTGGACGGACTCCTGAAATGTAATCAAAGCATTAAACGTAGTACCTACTCGCACCCCCATTTTTTCAAACAGTACGCACTGTTTGAAAAAATATTACAGCACATAAAATAAATTGAAAATACCTCAAATAATTATTAAATTACCTTTAGCAGTATTACCAGCGACCAACATATAAGAATCATACCCGACGTCGTCTAAAGCCGCAAATATTGATCTCACATCACTAACAGAGAACCACACTCTTCCATCGGCGAGAGATATTTTCTTAGGCAAATTTGGAGTGCTCATATTATTATCCATATTTACTAAACACCAGTCCTCATTGATCCTACAAGTGCCTCCGCATGTTTTACCGGATTTGGGACATATTTGCTCCGATATATCTTCAATATCCTTTATCTTGCTCAATGTATTCGCGTCTGGGTGGACGGCAAGAGATTTGAATGCTTCTAAAATGGGACGGTAGCCGGTACACCTACATAGATTGCTGCCCAAAGAGTTTTCTATTTCCGCTTCTGTCAGATGGCGGTCACTGCCCTGTACGAGGCTAATACAAACACATGTTAAAATAGTTTGCAAATAACTCTTAGACAGATTACAGTGTGACTTAGTTTTTTGCAAAAATATAAAACATTTTTTACAAAATCAAGCTAACAACCGAAAAAGCACTGTAGTTAGTTCCACGCAAATTTTAATTGCCAACCCGAATATTGTAGTGCATTTTCTATAAAATCTGATGCAAACACACCGAATATGCGCGTGTGAACACAGAAACTACATGTGATGCGGTTAAAAACCGCGCCCGGTTAAGTCCATTACGTGCCTGACCCTATTGTCAACCAAAAGATGATTTTGAGAAAGTTTAATTACCTGTACATGCTCATCACAAATCCGGGGCTGCAGTAGCCACATTGTGACCCAAAGAAGTGATTAAGTCGTTTCTGAATGATATTGTAGCCGATCTTCCTGTTGCCGATGCCTTCAATAGTCGTGATGTCCCAACCATCGCAAGACATGATGGCTACAAGGCACTGACACAAAAAGATAAAAGTTAATAAAATATAGGTGTAACACTAATACGGGCCTTGAGTATTTATTACCTTGTTCCTATTTGATTTTATTTTAAGCTGCAAATTGGGCTATCGCGATGGAATAGTTTTGGGGTTGTGGATACGGAACTGTGTCGTAAATTATGCCCACCTCCTACCCTGCCCTCTTTGCCCCAAAACGTTCAGCATAAGTGACCTGTGTGGGACCACCGACGACTCCAAGGATGTGTCGAAATGTTGAACCACCTAAATTAGATGTACCAGCAAAAAAAGGTAATAGGAAAATCCTTACAGAATTGACAGAAAACGAGGTGACTTCCTGCGAGCCAGGCGCGTGTGCTCGCACATTGACCACGCAGGCTCCGCAGCCGCCCTCGCGACACATGTACTTAGTGCCACGTAGCTCCGCATACCGACGGATGTACTCGTTGAGAGTCAGGTCCGCCGAGAACTCGGAACCCGCTGAAAAAATTAAAAGAAAGAATTGAAAAGATCTTGCACGTCTTTCATCGGGAAAACTAAACCAGTCAAATTTTGACATTGCGTAACAGTTCTTAAAAACTATTGATAACAAAAATATACTTTGTTTAAATCTCAGAAGAAATAGTAAGTAGTTTATTTATTTATAATTTTAGCAGGTGGAAAGAATTATTTTATTTGTTTTTTTGAATAAGTGTGTTGAAAAACGTCGTTTGATATACTTGGGAATTTGTTACTGCAGTCTCTCAGCTACCTAAGCGCCTCGCCTTTGGCTCGGGCGTTTATTCCACCTCGGCTGTAATAACTAAGCGTACTTACTTATATCAAAATATAGGTACTATTTGGCACTGATCGAAATATGGACTACTAGCTTCTAGCAGCGGCTTCACCCGCGTGAAAAGCGTTTTATCATCCCAAAAAAAAAATACCGTTATAAAAAGTAGCCTATGTGCTATTTCTGACAGGTGCGTCACATATCATATAAAGTTATTTGGTATATTTTCATTTCAATAACGTTCACAAGATATAATAAACGTGAGTTATACCAACTGTTGATTTAATTTTATTTTGATTTTAAATTTATATACTCTAAAACTTATTTCGTATAACGTTATTGGATATCCAATAACGTTATACGTTTATTTAATCGAAAATCATTAGGCCTATCGTTTAAAATATATAATATACATACCATCTTTATGGTCAAGACACCGATTCAAAGCAAATCCGACTCGGATTGGTTATATTAGGTTAGAAGGGTAAGGGGGGAGCGGAGTGGAGTGCCAGCTCCCCTCTATGTCGGTGAATCATTTGGGTTAGGTTTGGTTAGAACAGCGACCATTAAAGCGCGAAGGCGAACGAGTGAAGCGAGCGTACTGCAATCACGTAGGCGCAGAGTGGCGAGGCGGCCCGCGAGCTGAGGAGCAGGTGGTTTCAACACTCGCACGCAACACATCTGCGATGATAAGCTCGCATGCGACCGCCGGAGCCCCGCAGCGCCGGATCCATGACAGAAACCATGCTTGCTTGCTGCATGTTTGCTTGCTTGCATGCTGCATGCTTACTGGCATTCTGCATATATGGTGTATGCTTGTTTGCATGCCTGTTGCATGCAAGGTGTATGCATGTTTTTACTAGGCGTTTTATCATATTAGACTAAATAGGTTTTATGTCTTTTGAGTGGTATATCAAACGATTTTATATTCAATGTATGTTATGCTAAAAATTAGTTACTTTAAAAATAATATCAATCGTTTATTATATTAAACTAGCTGATCTTGCTAATTAAGAATTTACACGAATTGAGTGTACCTAAGTATGCGGTTATCACTGAAATTATACATGACTAGAGGACGCCTCGCGGTTTCACACGCGTAGTTCCCGTTCCCGTGGGAATACAGGGATAAAAAGTAGCCTATGTCACCCGGGGATAGAGTAGCTTCCCAACGGTGAAAGAATTTTTGAAATCGGTCCAGTAGTTTTGGAGCCTATTCGGTACAAACAAACAAAAAAACTTTCCTCTTTATAATATTGGTATAGATGGTATCATTATATCAAATAAATTTATCGATTCAGTTGTTATAACTTGTAAATATTAGACATTTCTGACTATAATCTATCTTTGTACTAATTTCATCCAGATCCGTTCAGCCGTTTTGGCGTGATTGAGTAACAAACATACATCCATCCATCCAAACTTTCGCATTTATAATATTAATAATTAATAAGATATTTAGGAACTAGAATGCATAATGTCGTAGAAAACAATTTCACTATTTTAGGTACAATTTATCATGTACTACGCTCTCTCTCTGTCATCGTCCGTGTGACCTGTCATACGGTTTTTTCCGTGTGTACTGTTCTTTTAGTTTATTAAAATCTCCAAAATGTTGCCTTCCCTTATTTCATCAGACACACACTCAATTTTTAAAAAGAAGCTTTACACAAGGACGACAAAAGCCCGAGATCACAGCCTGTATCAAGGGTTACCTAGGGAATATAATTATTATTTAAAAAATAAAATACTGACCGCTATACTTTCTTCCATTTATCGTAAACTTCACCCGATCCAATGTCTCTGGTTTATCCATTTTAAAAACAACTAAATCAGCATTACTGAAAATCTAAAACAATTCTAAATACTGTGTAGACTAGACTAGCAAAGTGACTTATTCCAAGCAAAGTGATTCAAATTGTACAATTATTGCACCTAACATTAAAATGTCAGAATATCCGTAAGCAGGCTTGTATGCAATTATTGAGTGCATATTTTTTGCGAATAAAATCGCTCCATACACATTCAAGCATGAAGTAATTTGTATCGCAACATCGATTTACAACGTTTATGGAAATTATGCAACAATCACGGTTTACGACCGTATCGATATTAGTGTTGATCGAAATAATTTATTAGTTAATCATTTATCTAACATTATATGGTCGGATGGTAAGAAATTACGGTGAGCATGATATTATAATGCCTTCTCTGTTTGAGAAGATTCCTTTGCCCTGCAGTGGGACAGTTACAGGCCGGTATTATTATTACATGATACAATCTGCCTGTCTGTTTTTAAGTGGGTTTTTCATCATAGGTCGTATAGTTTTTGTAAAATATCGTAGAAATAGAAATTTCGATTTAAATAAAAAAATAGTTTTCTGTCATTTATGAAAAAAACTACTAATGTCTTCAATACAGAACATCTACACAGGCTTCCTGGGATAAAAGGAAACAAGCAGTGAATTTTTTTAATGAAATTTTCGCTGCATGTAGATTAGAGGTAGAATAGATTATTTCTAGGCAAGCGTGTTTCACCGTCGACCACATCATCGCTTACCATCAGGTGAGATAGTGGTCAAGCGCGAGCCAATAGGATATATAAAAAAAAAAAAAGATATACCTACAACTTGTGCAAATATAAAATCGCAATAATCTTTAGTCATCATCATCTTCCTGTCCTTATCCCATGTTACTTGGGGTCGGCGCAATACGTTTTCTTCTTCCATACCGTCCTGTCCCCCGTCACGCTATCACTGACTCCCTTTTCTTTCATATCACTACTCACACAGTCCATCCATCTTTTCTTTGGCCTTCCTCTCCCTCTCCATCCATCCACATTTATATTCATAACTCTTTTAGTAACATGCGTTTCATCCCTCCTCATCACTTGACCATACCAGGATAAACGGTTTCCCTTTAACATTTCCGTTCAAGTTTCAAGTCAATAATCTTTAGTATCAATCATAATTATGATTTTAATATTTCAAGTAATTCAAGCGAAAATCCGCTACTTTAAATCTTACCGTTACACATTTCTTGATAGGTAAAATTCCATAATAGGTTCTACATTCATTGGCTAGGTATGCCACTCCAGTCGAGGTGGGATAGGCGTTATGGAGCCGAGAGTGCAATGACAAAAATTCACGCGTATCAAACAACGTTTTTCGATACACTCGTGAATCTTACTAATATTAGAAATGCGAAAGTTTGGATGGATGTATGTTTGTCACTCATTCACACCAAAATGGCTGAATGTTTTTTTTGGTGCGCCGTGTTTGATTTTCAAACGAGAAACAAACTGTCAAACAGCATGCATGCGTATTTAATTTGGAGACCTATAAATTCAATTCAAAAACAGGACACACAGAAAAACATTACCTAAAAGTATTGGGTTCAATTAAAACTCTAATAATCCCTGTTATCCAGAGGCAACATAAATAAAATTTAAAGGAATAATAAAATATACCTACCAAAGAGAAGAGAGATATTTTCAGCTTTACTAAGCTCTCCAATTGCGAGTCAGTTTAATTAATTCATCTGACGTTAAGACGTTTCTTTTATTGTGTTCCCACCACTTAGCGACGCGGACATTGGAAATACATTTATTAATTAAAAACAGTGTTTAAAATTGTGCCAGCCGTCGCGTCGGTCCGGTCTCGTTTTTCATTTTTCTTCTATTTAAAAAAGGATAATTTTAAACTTGATGCGGATCCCTAACTGTTATAGCTAAGTAATTACAGCAAAAAAGTAGTTCACTTTCGTGATTGTGTGGTTAAGAAACCTAGTTATTATGACGAAGAAAAATACGAGTAAAATCAACTAACTATAGTCAGTTAGTGAATGCTGGAATGCTCTGCTTATTGCCGGATTTTCTTACAGGTAAACAATTTTTTTTGAGGTTTCCCGGTCCCCTGATACTACTGTTTATTAGAAGATATTATCAGAATGATAGCGGAAGCTAGTGATTTCTAAATTCCTAGTGTCGTAAACCAATTCCAACTGCTAAATATTCTAGAATATCTTAGTCATAGAGGAACACACGTCCAACAGCAGCCAGATTCTAACACACATCGAATCCTCCGTGTAGCTACCGACAGTGAATATTAACAGAAGGATTATCTCGTCGGAAGTTGGCTCGGAGCTCTCACTAATATCTCAACTACGTGTTTACACTGGGATACGCGAATTAGACGGTATTATATCCGTTACCATGGTGATTAGAGAGCCCACTACATCTTCGATGGTAAGCCTGTTTCGCCGCTTATTAATAAAGTTACGGATAATTAAGAGCGTTGTGTACGTTGTAGATGTGTCGGTCCTTAATCTAGGTTTTAAGTACCAATACTGGTTTATTACAGTATGTCTGTTACACGTGCTGGTGAAAATAAATTATGTGTTTATTTTTCCTGACACGTGTAAATGAAATGTACTTTTATACCTTAGAAGAGACGACAGTGATAAAATAATAAACAGGTACCTCAGGTCTGTAAGAGACAACCAGCCAGAAATAAAATGATTCTCTTTTTTTACCCGACTGCGCAACGCATAGGAGAGTAATGTGTTTATCAATCTATGTATGTATGTATGTATGTTTGTATGTATGTTTGTAAGTATGTTTGTATGATGTTTGTATGTATGTTTGTATGTTTGATTGTATGTATATATGTTTGTATTTATGTTTGTTCCTATGTGGCGCTCTAGATACCAAACGCGTCGGCCGATTTTAATGATTCTTTCATCAATCGATTGGTCTCGTAAGTAACCTTGCAAGTGCCACTAAAGACATGATAGTAATAAAAAATCTTCATATTGACTACCAGATGCCAGAGTCAAAAAAAAAAATACGTACTATGTCAAGTAGGGTATCGTTGGAAAGGTAATAATAGTAGTGTAATTTAAAAATATTTTTTAGGCTCCTTTCACGATTTTTCAATTTAAATAAGGGTCAACGATATACAACTATTCTCGCTAATTACCTCATATATTTCAAACCACTAGACTGATTTATATGTAGTATAATTAAGACATTGTTAGACACGTCTTGACTGCAAAGGTGTAGGTAATAGACGTAAAAAAAACAGACATAGTGAATTTTGGGACCTATATTGTGGGGGCCGCAGTTATTATTTCTTCCAAACCCATCGAATAGGGTATCAAAACAAAGGATTCTTAGAGGTGATTACAAAAATATATACCACTTATATGTTTAAAAGTTATACGAAAAAAAAAGTTGTAAACAAGTAAAATGATAATTCTCTTTTTATAAATTTAAAATATTATAAACCAGAGTGAACTAAAAATGTAACATAGTGGTTTTGTTTAGCCAACTCACGAATATGTACAAATCCACCATCTTTATAGTTCGCTTTTTAACAGTCGGCGCTAAGATTTTCTGAATTCACTTTCTTTTTAGCTAATTATTTTTATCTTTCTGTACTGTTGATTCACGATCTTTACAAAATAGCACTCCCACTAGGGATCCATTTATTCAATGATATGTGACACTAATGACATGAAAGTCATAAATAACAGGCTACCAGTAGTAGTGGTCGAATCCAACAAGACACTAGAGATTTAACAAGTAATTGCTCTGTTGAATATTCAAAGCCATATGCCTGATGATCGCCAGACTCCGTACACCACCCTTGATTAGTACAACTAAGTATTCATGCTTTACACCCATTTTACACCAGTATACAGTATATTTACGTTTTACTAATAGGTAGATAGTATTTTGTAATATGTAATTGTAACTAAAAGTATTGAAAAACACTACAGCATGACTTTTTTAAATGTTTAAATAATAACCTATTTTTTACATCGCGCAATAATATTGGAAGTTTTCCATACAAAATTTCGTCGCCCCCTTTCGAACCCCTTAATGATGTTTGCCGGGATAAAAACTGTACGTCCTTTCCGGGCACTCAAACTATCTCCATACCAAATTTTCTTTAAACCGGTTCAGCGGTTTAAGCGTGAAAAGATAACAGACAAACAGACAGAGTTACTTTCGCGTTTATAATATTAAGTATGGATTTAAAGTTCACACATAACGTCATGCCTTTATTTCACGAAGGGTTAGGCAGGGTTTATTCAAACTTCTTGTTTTGCAAAAGGCAGACTCATACCCGTCAACCAAGAGTGATTGAGAGATGAAACGGCAGGTGCAAAGTTTCCAAAAAAATCTTTGGTATTCTTAATAATATTAGTTATTCAATTTGTTAGTTGTGTTTTGACAATAAACCTTCTAAACTTTTTCTTGGTACCTAGAAAACGAAAAGAGGTCAGTTGCGAAGACTCTTTACAGGTTAATTGAAAACTTTCCACATAGATATAGTCGTGGCTTCTGGTACTATTTTTGTAGAACTTAGTACTAGAAGTTTGTACCACTGTGCGACCTTTTCTCAAGGAAATAAATCAATGATCCGACTTTGTAGAAACTTTTACTGGGCACTTCTTTTCCAATATTATTTCTAAATAAAAAGTACTGAATAGGATCGTAGCAGGTGGTACCCTGTAGTTTCTGCCTAACCCCATGGAAAAAGGCGTGTATTTATATATGTATGTAAAGTACCCTTAGATTAAAACTGTCATGCAAAGTTATAAAATTTTCCACATATTTTTTTATTTAACTGCAGTCTTGCGTTTGACCACTACACCGTACCGTTTATTTATATGTATTTGCTTCATCATAGTCGGTTAGCCATTCGATATATCTTATACCCGTGATATACTTAGCATTATTAATCTGTGGACAATGGTGTGGGTTATATGTTTGCCAATTTATTATGTACTCATAGTTTTATTAAAACTTTAATATGTAACTGTTTTTTTGTCCCTAATAAATTAATAAATTAAGGAGTTCCAGTGGCCATCTTCGGACTTCTTCATCAGTTCCATTTCCCCAAATGACTTTCTGAGTGTAAATGATTGCATTGTTAATAAAAATACCAAAATCGCTATATGTATGCCTATAATATTTGAGGAGTTCCCTCGATTTCTCTGGGATGTCATCATCAGATCCTGGTTTCCTTATATAATAATATACCACCCTTGGGATATCTCCATTCCAACAAAAAAAAACATCATAATTGGTTCATAAACGACGAAGTTATCCGCGAACACACATAAAAATATATATATACAGTCAAATTGAGAATTGATGATAAGAACCCTCCTCCTTTTTTGAAGTCGGTTAAGAATAGCCCTCAGATAAAAAAATAATCTTTTTAACTCACCTAGGCACCATTCTACCTTTGAGTCCTTTGCTGTGCCAACGAAATGGTACGTTCACACTTATCCAAAACTAGCTTTAAACTATATTTATGACAGAGTTATGACACAGATACACTTCCATATCCTACCTCACAGGACAAAACATTTTTGGGATGAAAATTAGTACACATTACATTACATTACTTTCAAGATATAGCAAGTGTAGGCTTACCGGTACCAGAGAAAATATGTACATGTTTGGATCAGTAGATTGATTCCTTTTACAAACATGTAAACGAACAATTTTACTTTTTTATAATATGAGTATACATAGATGAATCGTCCGCACGCAGCTGCCTTCAACTCTTCTGCTCCATAACTTGTAATCTTCGCCACAAAACTATCCTGATTCAGAGAATAACTTGCCATAATACGTGGAGTAACTCCGAGTCTGCGCACGTAATTAATTAGATGATGTGCCGGTCTGCTGTTAATACCTTCGATCTTCAGGGAAGAAGAGCATGCTCGCTCCTTAATAAACAACGTGGTCCGATTAACTGGCTAAAGATCTTAGCGTGCTTGTTCAATCTCGTAGAATACGGAATTACTGTACCGGCCGATAGAAACGCCAACACAAATAAAGCCACGAAATGTGCTCTGAGCACAAGTTTCAGCAGGCATATAAAAAGGAATTCGGACTGTTTGTGGCAAACATGGCAATCAGCTCACAATTATAAAACTTTTAGACGCTAACAGAGAAACTGGAGTCTGGAGACACTAGTTTATAACGATACAATAAAGTCTAAAGGCATCTTGACCTTGTAAGCCATACTCGTTACGGTCCATCGGAGAGGTCTTCTTATGCAGGTGTACTAGAACAGGTCGAGCACATGTCCTATTCATCCACCGGACTATGAGAGTAAAGGAAGAACAATTTTACCTGTGTTTGCGCTAACACTTGTGCACTATAACCTCTCCTGCGGCCAACATCGATGATGTTGGGCGCCATCAGGAGGACTATATACTACATTAAAGTAAGAACTGGGCAGGTCTCTAAACTACACCGACAACAGGATCTAAAAATGCCGGACTAATTGCGCAAGCACTGCTCTGGTAGATCATAGCGTGCACCTACGGCCATCACTACGAATCATCTGCAAAGAAGTTATTAATTTAATTATACTCTTTTGCAGAAATTACCTTTTCGAATATACCGAGCCAAGGTAAAACATTTAATCTCCCAATAAATAAATATCCAGGTAGCAACATCCTGAATACTTGTGTATTCGGATCACAGAGGCGAGGCCGGGGAACGCACCGGTATTCAATTTACACAAAGTAGAAGAAATCGCAAGGATGTACTAATTACGAACACCGTGTTTTTCCGTTCACGTACCGTAATTGCTAACCTGGATGTTACCCAATAAACATTTGTCTGTATTATAAGGAACGCTACTTTATGCTCGTATGCGTGTGCCACATTTATTTGTGCTGTTATTTTCAGAGTATTCTTTTAGACGTTTTTAACTTACGATTAGGGTAATTTGATAGTGGCAATAAAAGCCAAAACACGAGTAGTTATCTTACCATACCTACCTATTAGGCAATTGTCTGCAATATATTGAAATGCACTATCTATAGATAAAAACAAAACTAGCTTTTCAAAACGGATGTTGTTACGATTTTCAACATCAATTAGAGAATGAATGGCAGAAAATGTATATGTACTTAGACATTATTATTAAAATTATATTATGATAAAGAAATCTCAGTGTTTTGAACAGACTTCCCAAAAAAAAACTTTTTGCAAAAAAATACTACCGACTTCCAAATACAAAACTACAAAGTGAAAAATAACTTAATTTTTTGATTTCGGTGTCCATAACGCAAAAAATGGTAGCTACGAAAGACACCGACTTCAAAAAATTAAGTTATTTTTCACTTTGTAGTTTTGTATTTGGAAGTCGGTAGTATTTTTTTGCAAAAGTTTTTTTTTATTTTTCACTTTTTAGTTGTACGTACCTAATAGACAAGTTAGGAAGGAAACTATTTCGCCAGAATAGATTTCATGAAACTTGAACATAACCGGTGAAATGAGAGGTCTGCTTACCCCTTAAGAGCGAACTGGCGTGATGTTATGAAATGTTATAAACAACAAACAGACATGCGATTGCAGCAATCCCGAGAGATTTGCCGTTATTTATTGAAGAGTTCTGTTGTATATCTCCAAAGTTCTTCATCAGATCTTCACCAAATTAAAATGGGTTCAATATCGGAACATACTTTTGCAAACAAAAAAAGAATTTTCAAAATCGGTCCACAATTGACGGAGTAATCGGTGAACATACACAAAAAAAGTCGAACATAGAACTTTTTGGGAAGTCAGTTAAAAAGGAGGAGGTTCTCAGTTCGGTTGTTTATTTTTATATTTTTTTAATGTATTTTCAGGCATAACTATGTCATAAATATAGACGAATTTGCAAAATTATTTTTTGTTTGAAATGGTATACTCTCGAGGTGGTCCCATTGTCACCAAGTCAGATTCTGATGATGAGATCCCATGGAAATCGAAAGAACGCCCCAAATATTATAGGCATACATATCGTAATTGTGGTATTTTCATTAACATTTGCAGAAAATATCATTTTGTGAAGTGGAACTGATGATGAAGACCACAGATGGCCACTGGAATTCCGTAATAATTATGTCATAGGTACTCGAATAGTTAAGTGTAAACGACTATGATGAAGCAAATACATATGCATAAATATATGGTACTGATGAAAATGGTACCATCGAACTTTATGAATGGAACTCCGTAATGAAAAAATGTATCCTAGTCGTTTTTGGGCTTCTTATAAGCGAAATGAGATATACTCTGGCTATAAATGATTTTCATGGTAATATGACGTACCAAAACTAAAAAAGAAAAAAAAAATGTTCATCACAAAAAAAAACCGTCTTCTAAAGCAAAACATTACAAAGCGAAAAATAACTTTGTTTTCCGACGTCGATGTCCAAAAACGAAAACCAATAGGTAACAAAGACACAAGATTATTAAAATTACATTATGATAAATAAAACTCAGTGATTTATCACGTTGCAGACCGTCTGCAGCAGGGGGCAGGCCGCTACCACTACCCCCGGATCCCGAATTGTCAAGGCGGGGGGGCTCTGTAGACGTGGCTTGGTCACGCACGGTGAAGCGAAGAGGAACCTGAGGAGGAGCCGTTCGTCAGGGCTTTTGACGTAGCAACCAAGTAGGTTGCGGTACCGCTTGGATGACATCGTAATTTTTATTAAACTCCCTACCTTCCAGGGCTTGGACGGGATGGCCACCGTGTGATGGCGGACGTGGTGGGCCGCAAGGGAGGAGGAGTGACGGTATAGCGTTGGCCGCTCTCCCTATTCTCTGCGGCCGAAAAGTGGTAGGTGGCGGGGCCACTGACCTGACCCGTCACAGGGGGACCTGGCACCCATGTGCTGATTTGGTCCCTGAGGTAGTCACGCCGTGCAATGGTACTCCCCAGATGAGGGACCGGCGAAGAGTGCTAACGCGTTCCCATGTTCCACAGGAGGACACCGTGGAGTTTTAGTGGGTTGTTTTCCCACATAACTGCGGTGTCTTCCCGTGGTAACGCAGTATGCATGAGCATGCAAACAAGCAAAAAAAAAAGGCCGGTAGCACTAGAAGTTATACCTACAATCAAAAGAAGTTCACAAACGGTAGCAGTAGCCTCTGTTGCTGATGAATATCTCCCTTCCATATTTTACAGACAAAGACACTCAACAGATTACCTCATCACAACCAACAATATCATAAGTTACTTTACCCTTAAATGAGAGATTAATTCGACCAGAGAATTACTCAACTGGATTAAAAACTCCAAATATTTTACGCAGCTGTAACTTTTACGTCTTCGTTCTAAGTTACGCAAGTTCTTACGTAGGCAGGTAATAAAGATACCTCCGTGTCACGGGATAAACTTATATCACAAGAGTGTTGGCGGCTTGGAGCTCTTGTAAGGAATTCCTCGCTCGGTTGCCCTTCCAATTTTGATGCTCTCAACTAAATTAGGGTATGTTATTGTTCATAACATCAATGTTGGTCCCAAGTACTTTCAATAATCAAAATACTTTTCTAAATTTATTAAACTTATTTTTAGTCAAATCCGTGCTAGTTACTCTACGGGTGCGACACGTGGAAGGTCACAAAGAACATCTCACGCCAAATCCAAGTCTTCGTTAACCGCTGTCTTCGAAACATTCTTGGAATTTACTGGCCCGAGAACATATTTAACGCAGAGCTGTTGGAGAAATGCCGCGAAGGCCCGATCGTCCGCCAGATCAAGCGTCGCAAAAGGAGATTGAATGACCACACAATCGGAAGTGGACCCGATCACATTCCCTTGCAAGCTTTGGACTGGAATCCCCAAGGAATAAGAAAGCGTGGCCGTCCCCGTCAAACCTGGCATCGCACCTTGTTGTCAGAAGCGGCAAGCATCGGAATGATGTGAAGCGAGGTGAGGCTTGAAGCTCAAGACCGATCGCGTAGAAGGAGTTCTGTAGACGCCTTTTGCCCTATCTAGGGGACATAGGACATTAAGTCAAGTAAGACAAATTGTGGTCGGCTTCCAGTCCAACCGGATTTAGCTGGATACCAGTACACACACACACAATTTACATAGGCCCCAAGTCAGTCGTCAATTTTGTACCTACCATCTCCTATTTTGTAATGGATTATAATTCAGCTTATTACGTAAGTTTAGTTAAGAAGGGCTGATGTCCGCAACTCCACGTCTAAGCACGTATTTTGCGTACAGATTATTATGTAACACTTGTAACAGTACCTGGGCGACTGAGCTCTGCTTGGGTGAAATTGAGAAAACAATTCTTTTCGAGAAATCGAATTTTGCCAGATATGAAGCTAGATAGATTTTTTGCCCCCGAAAACGCCTATATTGCAAAATTTATCGAAATCGTTGGAGCCGTTTTCTAGAACGTGATTTCAAATATATAATTATGTCAATAAAGCCCGAAGTACAGTAAAACCTAGGATTTACCGGTTCAACCTAAGATTCACCAAGTCTTACAGGTTTATTCAAAAGTCTGAAACAATCTATGGTAATCGCTAATTTCGGTCTTTTGCCAGCAAACACACGGTAAATCTTAGGATTTACCTCAGCGACTGGTAAATGTTGAGATAACATAATGTCTTCGGTCTTCAATCTTCACTTAGCCTAACCGTAACAGTCTACCACAATCGAACCCCAGACCTAGAAGCTTAATTGAAAAGTTTGAGGTAATAGAGTCTACTCTAAAACAATGGTATTTAGACTAAATGGCAAATTACATGGAAATGCGCTCACAAAAACCCCAAGTAATTGGGTTTTTCTTTTAGTTACAGCCCGGGATTGCAGTAAATGGGGATCGACCCTCCTATGGCATTAAGATTGGACCAGCGTTAATGTCCCGATTCTTGCACATTGTTGAATATACTAGCTGAAAGCTAATTATTACCTATGCAGTATTTTTTTATCGTTTTCTTTGTTCTTGTAATTTTTTAAATTAATCATTTCTTCAAATAATTACAGAGAATAAAATTGTGAATAGGTATTTATAACATGTAATCTCATTACGTGAATCAATTGACCAATCAATCAATCTGCCTAGCCTTTTCCCAACTATGTTGGGGTCGGCTTCCAACGTGAATCAATTGACCATTCTTATTAAATGTAATGAAATAGGTAGATAAGAATACAAGGTTTTAATAGACTCATAACAAACCCATCATTTACACATTCTGAAGATCAAACCAATTAACAAAAACATAGCATAGCACAAGCAGCTTATAATGTCCCTAGTGCTAGGATCCAGTCCTCCTTTCTGGGGGAGGGACTGGCCCGTAAGCCACCACGCGGGCTCAGTGCGGGTTGGTGAATTAACATGGAACAAAAATAATTACTGGGAATTTTGTTTTTGGTGTGAAATGTCTTGATCGCAAATCTTTGCGCTCATGTGTAAATGCAACGGTACAGCAGAGATATTTGAAATGAAGTTATATTGTTTTCGTTAAAATTTTGATCTTCAATATCTCCGTAACAGAAAAACTCCTAGTATGGTGAAACACAACAAAAGGATCACAATTACGAAAAGAGAGTGACCCTCAGCTTCCTTAAGCATCTTTTTACACCCTTTAATGTAGATAACATGAATGTCGCAAACACTAAGAAGTATCACTTTTGCGGCGCCGCCTTTTTATTTGCCTTCCTTTTAATAGCCTTCCTTGGTTCTTTATTTTCTTTTGATTCAGGAACAGCTTCGTCTATGGGGTCGATCTTGGGTTCTTGAAACTTGAAAGTGGGGAACGCGGTCATGTCAACCGCTTTGCCACCCCCATAATTCTTATTGAGCTTATCCATCTCTGACTTCAATTCCTTTAAAATAGATTGGCTGGGTTCCACAAACGAGTCATCAGGGCTCTTACTCCTGTATTCTCTCAGTTTGTCAAGAAATAACTGCTGAACAGGGTCGGAAGCCGTTCCTTTACCCATTCCTTTACCTGTTCCCTTACCAGTTCCTTTGTTCCTGGTGATAACTGTGGGAACCAGCGCTTTCCTTAATCCACACACATGTTTATAAGTAAACATATTCCAGAATATTATACTGTGATATTATTTTGTGAACTTTTACATTGGTAAGAATTATTTTAACAAGTCGAGTGAAATCATTGACGGAGAGCACGGTGACATATGACGGCAAAATGTCAATGACAATTTAATTATATTAATTATCTTTGAAGTACTCTATGAAGTTTTATCAGAGACATTGTATTACCTAGACAGAACGTATTTAAGACACAATTTCAACATCGGTATTCACTTTCGCACTTACAGATAACGTCATAAGCAAAAAGAGATAGATATACTTTGCCATCTTTTGTGCCAGTGTGGCCGAGTATGCCATAGATACTTATCTACGGACATATATCGGTACTAGATCTGTGCCACTGACTTATCGATATTATCGGGTTTAGCTTTGGACTTGCTACAAATTTGGTCCGTAAATGTCCGTAAGAATCGTCCCTGAATGCGGTTTTTTTTTTTTTTTTTAAGGGATTATTTATAATTATTTAAAGAGTGAATGTGTACTCGTACAAAGAGTGAACTTATAGGTCATTGTAAGAGTACAATTCCACTCATTTGTAACTTTTCTGCGCGTTATACGCGTTGTATAATAATGTTTATTCATAACTTGCGCAAAGAGAGATCAAAGTGAAAGTTTTTGGTACACTCGTACGACTGTACAAACAGGTACTGATCAATACACTGATATATAGTATGCTAGTTCTTGTGCAAGACTGAAAATAAAGTTTACCGAAGAGTATGTAAATAAAAGTAATAAAATAAATAAGATCAAAATGGTTTAAATATAATAATTTAATTATTAAAAGGAAAACTTGAAAATAAAGATGATTCAATCCTTAGATGGATCAAGGGATAGCGATAGCATGATTCATTAAAATGCAGTGTTCACAAGCGAGAATATGGTGAAGGTGTCCAGTTAGCTCGTTTTATATTCTTGATCCACTTATTTCTTAAATAAGTACTCTTAGGAAACCTGTGCACATTCATATTAGATTAATAAGAACAAATAGCAAATAAAGTTTATTAAATAACTAAAGTTTGTAAAATAAAAATACAGTATCGATAAATATTTCTTGTGACTATTGTCACATCTCTAAAATCGAAACGTAAGTACACAATCTGTCATAGCTCTATCAGCGAACGCTTAAAAGTTTATTATTTCATTAAATAGAATGGTTTAAATGATACGTTACGTCCTCGACTTATTTAGAACTGAGATTCCTTTATTCGGGACAGACTATGAAATATATTGCCTGCACAATAATTTCAGTATGCTAGTCGATAACTCACCTGTGAAAAGATATCCTTTGATTATGTTCTGTTAATACTAAATATGATATTTTAAAAAAAGCTACCAAAACATTAACTTCAGTAGGAACTCCTGGCAAAAGCAAGAATACACCTACCTCATCAACTCCACGTATTAACTCTCAAAAGAAAAACAGGAAGCATTGTAATAAACTCCCCTTCAATGAGAACCTGGACTCTAGCAAGACGTCTGTTATTACACCTAGAAACCATGAAAACCAAATAATAGAAGCTGTAAACAAACCAGTGAAGAATAAATTATGTGTTGTTAGTGCTAACAAAGTTAATAATATTACATCAATAGCTGAAGAAACATTTAAAAACTCTCAAATATGTCATTATATTTTGCCAAACTGTGGTATATCACAACTTATTAATAATTTAGATAAGAAATTGGCGGACTTTACAATGTCCGACTATTGTGTCATCTTGATTGGTGAAAAAGACTTTCAGCAAACAGAAAACTATGTTAATATAATCATAGAATTAAGAGAATCCTTGCTTAAAATTCAGCATACAAATGTAATTTTATGTGTTCCTACCTTTAAATTAAGTAATTTCTCAACTATGTTTAATTGGCGAATTGAGACCTTTAACAACTTACTACATCTTGATCTTCAAACTTATGGTTACGCAACTGCATTTGATACTAACTTAGATCTACTGTATGATTTGTCTATGTTTTCAAGAATAAATAGAAAGTTAAACGACCGCGGAATGCGCAATATTTTTAATAACTTACTGCAAACTATATCTGAGATTTCGACAGAATGTGATGCCTTTATTCACGAGAATGATAACAACGTCGTTGCATCCCCAAGTCGTGAGCTTTTTCTTTGATTCTATGTATATTCTTCACCAAAATATTGCCGGACTTATAAATAAATCAGACCTTTTAAATATTTACATTCAGGAATTGTTGAGTCAGCAAAAAGTAGTCGACGTAATATGTATAACCGAGCATTTTATAATGTCAGGCCAAGAAAAGTTATTATATATTCCTAATTATAAGCTGGCGGCATGCTTTGCTAGACAGAATAAAAAACGTGGCGGTGCCTGTATCCTAGTAAGAGTTGGACACGAGTATAAAGAACGACCTGACGTAATGAAATACTCGATATCAGGAATTATAGAATGTTGTGCTGTAGAATTTCCTTCTCAAAAAACTATAATTATATGTGTATATAGGCCTCCTAAATTATGTAATCTAAGTAAGTTTTATGAAAATTTAGATCACGTTTTAAAAAATGTCTGTAAAAAACGCCTTCAAAAAGTTATTTTATGTGGAGACTTTAATATAGATGTTTTGAACAGGAATAGAATCACCTCTGAATTTGAATGCTTTCTCAGGAGCTTCAACCTTAAACTAGAAATTTATCAGCCAACTAGATTTATCAGTAATACTTGTTTAGACAATTTTGCACATAATCTTAAGCAGAAGTGCCAACATGAAGTCACTGACTTTGGATTATCTGACCACTCTGCTCAAATAATTAAGATAAAAATTAATAAAACGAATCAAATAAAAACATGGAGAACATTAAAACGAGATATAACTCGAGAAAACCTTATTAAGTTTCGATCGCACCTCGAAAGTCTATCATTTTCTAATGTATATAATATAGAGGATGCTAACAAAGCCTGTGATAACTTTCTCGATATTTTCCTACTGTTACACGATCTCTGTTTCCCGTTCAAATTAGTTAGTGTAAAATCTGAGAAAAAAATAAAATGGGTCTCTCGAGGGATACGAATATGTAGCAAGAAACAACGGCAACTGTTATGGCAACAGAGACTAAAGCCAACGTCTGAAAACAAAAATAAATTTAAGATTTACTCAAGGAGGTTCAAAAAAATTATTAAACTTACTCAAAAAGCGCAAAATAACTACTTAATAAATAACTCAAAAAACAAATCCAAAACGGCCTGGCAAATTATAAATAATAACAAGAGTTTAAGAGAACCCATTTCTCAAATAAAAAAAGGAGATGAAATAATATCAAAACCTAATTTAATAGCCGAATTTTTTAATAATTTTTTCATTGAACAATCCTCTGGCATACCTAAACGCACGTTATGCGATACCATTAACATAAATATAAACCCACATACAATATTTATGGCCCCAATTATACCTCAAGATGTAATGCGTATAATTAGAAACCTGAAAAATAAAAAGAGCACTGGCCTCGATGGCATTTCAACAACAGTTATTAAATTTGTTGCACATTGTATAGCTGAACCCCTTGCTCATATTATTAATTTGAGCATACAGTCTGGCGTATTTCCAGAAAGTCTCAAAAGCGTATTAGTCATACCAGTATATAAAAAAAACGATAAAGAAGAAATGGTAAATTATAGGCCAATTGCTCTTATTTCTATATTCTCTAAGATCATAGAGAAAATTATTTATGAATCTCTTAACAACTTCCTAACTAAATACCACATACTATGTGATGAACAAAAGGGCTTCAGGAAAAACAAAAATATAAACATGGCCATCTTTGATTTTCTTCATGAAATAATGCCTAAAGTAGATTCCAAAATACCGGTATGTGCAATATATGCCGATATGTCGAAAGCTTTTGACTGCGTGGACCACGATATTCTCTTAACCAAACTTGATGCGTACGGTATTCGTGGAAATGCTCTTAATTTAATAAAAACCTACCTCAAAGGCCGTAGACAATGTATAGAGATATCAAGCCTATGTTTAAAATCTAGGAAGGAACTAAAAACTTTATCGTCATTTAAAGAAATAAAATATGGAGTCCCGCAGGGAAGTGTCCTCGGACCTCTACTATTCCTACTATATATTAATGACCTGCCACGTCATATATCTAATCCAATGGTTTTATTTGCAGACGACAGTACTTCTATTGTTTCATGTATCAATAAAGACTCTTACATAAATGACATCAATAACTCAATCAGCAGTTTAATAAAATGGCTTGACAATAATAACCTAGTTATAAATCTACAAAAAACTAAAACTATGCATTTTCACCAACGTATATCTACAGGTGACATGGTTATCAACTACAACGGCCAAACTATCGATAAAGTGAAAAGCACAAAATTTTTAGGAATCTTAATTGATAGCCAGTTAACATGGAAGCCGCAAGCAGAAGATATCTGTAAACGTCTGAGCACAACCGCGTTTATGTTATACAACCTATCCAAAAAAGTAAATCTGACAACAATACTAGTGGCCTACCATGGTCTTGTAACTTCTATTTTAAGGTTTGGTGTAATATTTTGGGGTTATTGTAGTGAACGAGAAAGCATTTTTAAAGCTCAAAAGCGCTGTTTGAGAGCTATATTTGGCCTCAAAGTTACTGACAGTTGTGTGCCTATATTTAAGTCTCAGAAACTATTAACTTTCCCATGCCTCTATATCTTCGAATTAGCAATATTTGTTAAAACAAACCGTAATCTATTTGCCACACTAACAGAAACCAGAAAGCGGAGTACATCATTAAGATCACAATATCAGAATTTACTTCACACAGGCACATTTAAAACTAGTTTATTAAAAAAAAGTGTGATCTGTATGGCTCCTGTTGTCTTTAATAAAATTCCTGATCATATGAAAACCTTGCCATTGATGAAATTTAAAAAATGTTTTACAGAACTACTTGTGGATAAATGTTATTATTCTGTTCAGGATTTCCTAAATGATACACTTTAATAACCTGTTTTTATAACTTATATAATAAGTATTGTATTTGCATGCCAACAAGGCAGAATGTACACGGTTCTTTATTATGTTATTTACGATCCTATTTGTATTTACCTGCATTCAAAGCAAATAAAAGTCTATTCTATTCTATTCTATTCAATACGCTCATTCTAATATTGCAACCGATAGCCACACACGACATGGTTCATACAGATAATTACACAACAAAATACTTCCTGATATAAACGAAACAAACGCGTGAAAACAGCGGTAAACTTTAATTAGAGCTGCTAACCGATGGGTTACAACAGTGACTATAATACAAGGTTTTAATAGACTCATCACAAACCCATCATTTACACATTCTGAAGATCAAACCAATTAACAAAAACATAGCATAGCACAAGCAGCTTATAATGTCCCTAGTGCTAGGATCCAGTCCTCCTTTCTGGGGGAGGGACTGGCCCGTAAGCCACCACGCGGGCTCAGTGCGGGTTGGTGAATTAACATGGAACAAAAATAATTACTGGGAATTTTGTTTTTGGTGTGAAATGTCTTGATCGCAAATCTTTGCGCTCATGTGTAAATGCAACGGTACAGCAGAGATATTTGAAATGAAGTTATATTGTTTTCGTTAAAATTTTGATCTTCAATATCTCCGTAACAGAAAAACTCCTAGTATGGTGAAACACAACAAAAGGATCACAATTACGAAAAGAGAGTGACCCTCAGCTTCCTTAAGCATCTTTCTACACCCTTTAATGTAGATAACATGAATGTCGCAAACACTAAGAAGTATCACTTTTGCGGCGCCGCCTTTTTATTTGCCTTCCTTTTAATAGCCTTCCTAGGTTCTTTCTTTTCTTTTGATTCAGGAACAGCTTCGTCTATGGGGTCGATCTTGGGTTCTTGAAACTTGAAAGTGGGGAACGCGGTCATGTCAACCGCTTTGCCACCCCCATAATTCTTATTGAGCTTATCCATCTCTGACTTCAATTCCTTTAAAATAGATTGGCTGGGTTCCACAAACGAGTCATCAGGACTCTTACTCCTGTATTCTCTCAGTTTGTCAAGAAATAACTGCTGAACAGGGTCGGAAGCCGTTCCTTTACCCGTTCCTTTACCTGTTCCCTTACCAGTTCCTTTGTTCCTGGTGATAACTGTGGGAACCAGCGCTTTCCTTAATCCACACACATGTTTATAAGTAAACATATTCCAGAATATTATACTGTGATATTATTTTGTGAACTTTGACATTAGTAAGAATTATTTTAACAAGTCGGGTGAAATCATTGACGGAGAGCACGGTGACTTATGACGGCAAAATGTCAATGACAATTTAATTAAATTAATTATCTTTGAAGTACTCTATGAAGTTTTATCAGAGACATTGTATTATCTAGACAGAACGTATTTAAGACACAATTTCAATATCGGTATTCACTTTCGCACTTACAGATAACGTCATAAGCAAAAAGAGATAGATAGATATACTTTGCCATCTTTTGTGCCAGTGTGGCCGAGTATGCCATAGATACTTATCTATAGACATATATCGGTACTAGATCTGTGCCACTGACATATCGATATTATCGAGTTTAGCTTTGGACTTATCTACAAATTTGGTCAAATGTCCATAAGAATCGTCCCTGACTGAGGATTTTTTTTTTTTTTTAGGTATTATTTTTAATTATTTAAAGAGTGCATGTGTACTCGTACAAAGAGTGAACTTATAGGTCATTGTAAGAGTAGAATTCCACTCTATTGTAACTTTTCTGCGCATTATACGCGTTGTATAATAATGTTTATTCATAACTTGCGCAAAAATTAGGTACATCATTAGATCAAAGTGAAAGTTTTTGGTACACTCGTACGACTGTACAAACAGGTAGTGATCAATACACTAATATATTATAGTATGCTAGTTCTTGTGCAAGACTTAAAATAAAGTTTATCGACGAGTATGTATATAAAAGTAATAAAATAAATAAGATCAAAATGGTTTAAATATAATAATTTAATTATTAAAAGGAATACTTGAAAATAAAGATGATTCAATCCATAGATGGGTCAAGGGATAGCGATAGCATGATTAATTAAAATGCAGTGTTCACAAGCGAGAATATGGTGAAGGTGTCCAGTTAGCTCGTTTTATATTCTTGATCCACTTATTTCTTAAATAAGTACTCTTAGGAAACCTGTGCACATTCATATTAGATTAATAAGAACAAATAGCAAATAAAGTTTATTAAATAACTAAAGTTTGTAAAATAAAAATACAGTATCGATTAATATTTCTTGTGACTATTGTCACATCTCTAAAATCGAAACTTAAGTAGATAATCTGTCATAGCTCTATCAGCGAACGCTTAAAAGTGTATTATTTCATTAAATAGAATGGTTTAAATTATACTTTACGTCCTCGACTTATTTAGAACTAAGATTCCTTTATTCGGGACAGATTATGAAATGTATTGCCTGCACAATAATTTCAGTATGCTAGTCGATAACTCACCTGTGGGAAGATATCCTTTGATTATGTTCTGTTAATACGCTCATTCTAATATTGCAACCGATAGCCACACACGACATGGTTCATACAGATAATTACACAACAAAATACTTCCTGATATAAACGAAACAAACGCGTGAAAACAGCGGTAAACTTTAATTAGAGCTGCTAACAGGTTTAGGGTTAGGGTTACAACAGTGACTCAAAAGTTATATCTTTGACGTCTATGATTGTCTCTTTTTTTTCACAGAGTTTTTATATAAGCAAGAACGAAAGCATTGACAGTTTCTGTTTGTCGTAAATATGTTCTGTCTAGGTAATACAGTGTCTCTGAGTTTTATAACATCCACAGATTGCACCACAGACTACTTAGAGATACGGATTGCACCAAGCCCATTCCACATGCCTTACGTAAACCATAACATAGAGCCTATTTATTTTTTATAATCAATAGACTCGCCTTTGACCACTATCTCGCTTGATGGTAAGCGATGATGTGGTCTACGGTGAAGCACGCTTGCCTAGAAGAAACCTATTCACTATTGACTTAAAGACCCCAAGGTTGTGCTATCAGGGAACAAAGACCCCGGAATGGAGTTCCACTCCTTAGGAGTGCGCACAGTAAAAGTATTAGCAATACGCTTTGTGCGCATAGGAGGGTTGTCCACCACGTACGGATGGCGCATGGCCGTACGTATTGTAGTCCGATGATGGAAAGGGCTAGGCGGAAAGAAAAAGGTGCAGTTCCGTCGCATACTCCCCGAAATGTAGCCGATAAAAAACCGACAGGCTGGCGAAAGAAAAGAACTACCATCCGAACTGGAGCTGCGAATAGGCGGCACCACCAAATGATTACCTTCTCTGCTATCCTGTACTTTAAAATTTGGATTACCATTACTCAAGTCTGTGTCGCTTCCTCCAGGATTAATAGGCGACACACGGTAATCTACATGTGGCTTCTTACGCCCTTCAGTATCCTTGAAGTACGCTGCGGCATTCGAATAACTTTGATTTTCGGGCTTATTGGATATATCACTTAACATCTGTAAAGAAATAAAAACATTGAGTTAGTAAAATCATTGATAGTACCCATCAGGCAGGCCCCATAAAATGAAATGCCTTGAGGACAATTTAATGAATTTTACATACGTTACATATAAGTTTGAGTTAATATAATTATGCTCGACTTGTCGATGTTCGAGGCTCTGGAACTTTGACGCGAACAGTGCATCGTTGCCAATAAGCCTCTTGGCCCGTCTGTCAATCGATTCAAGTGCATCAAGCTGGTATTTGGCAGATCCATCCCAGCGGTGAGAGCAGTAATCCATGCATGACCGGACTTGCGTTTTATACAAAGTTGAGCAACTGTTCAGGCGTACCGTCTCACCTTTGCAATAATCCCCAACTTTTTTGCAGGTAACTGAGCTTTCGCCTCAATAAATGGATTGATATGCCATTCTACTCTCAAGACTGTACCTGAATTTTCCATGCCACTGATGCCACTATAAACGTGGTCACCTACTAGACCCAACGATTTAAGGCTTTATTCAATATTTACTCTAAAAGAAGAAGAACTTCTCGCTCTATCTAAAGCTTTAGTCTCTTGAACGGACCGCTCAATGCTGCGGCATGCGGTACCAGATACTTAATCCTCCACACCGTTGCCGCATACTTAATGATTGAACAAAATACCCTTCTAGACGTTTTGCATATGATTATGTGTCCGATACCGCTTACCGCAGTGTTGTGCATCCCGAGCAAGCTTAATTAGCCAATCAGGGCAACTGGCACTAATCTAGTACATTATGCATCACGTACTATGGCTGACAGTTGACCTCCTAGATTTCCATACGGACTTCATTAATACGCCTGTCTGAGTGTCTGCATCATAGGACTGTTAATGTCGGGTGTTGGGCCGTGGGGAATATCTGTCAAAGCTAAGTAGGTGACTTAAAATTCATTGGAAATTAATAGCCTCCCCTATTAATTTCCATATTTTTTTAGTTACTTTAGCTTGGTCACGCCCTTTGCCATGCAAAACTATTGTAATATTTTTTATTGAGTTTTTGAATTTTTTGACATTATTTTATTGTGATTTTAACTTTACTTCATTTAATTGCAATTAGGAATCAATTTGGCTTTATTTATTCAGATTTTATTTTATTAGATTGTATATTTGTTTTTTTTTTTTATTTTGATTTTATTATAATTTTATTGAAATTTTGTTTTGACCTTATTTTATTGTAGTTTAGAATTTATTTTGATTTTATTTGTATTCAATTTAATTGCAATTTGGAATTTACTCTGACTTTACTTTATTAATATAATTTAATTTATAAACGAGTGTCAACAATGGGACTGACTTCTGTAACACAGGTTTTTAACTAGTTAGGGCTTCAATAATTTTGGTGTAAACAATTGATTGGTCAATAAATAAATATTTGATTTGATTTGAAAACCCAGGCTAAATAAAAACATGTTATCTTGTGAAAAACGCAACATAATACAGTTTTGGAGTTTATTGAAATGTAAACCCTAATCATGGTTTTACGTGTGGTACCAACATTCTAGGCCCTGGCTGTCTCTAGAATTTAAACAGACTGACATTCCATGAGCTATAAAGATTGTCAAAAAGTCCAAAATGGAACTCAGTGCTTCAGCTCTAGGCAAAGTACTACAGCCTACTAAGGCATTCAGTGATATAGTTTCAACACTATAAACAGAGTATAGCAGTGCCTTTGTTAAAATGTCACCGGGATATCTTAGAGGAAATGAACTGTTAATGCAATGGTATATTTTGGAAATCGGTGAAATGACATCATACTTCAAGGTCACTTTATTATTGCTTACATAAGTTTACACGGTGAGATTTTTACAAAATAGATTAGATCACAAAAGGATTATTCTCTAAAATTCACACAAAGCTCAGCCTTATAATGTTCTCAATGCTGGGACACAGTCGTCCTCTCTGTGAGTGAATTAATGGTCCTTAATCCATCATGTGGGTCCAGTGGAGGTTGGTGGCTTCAAATTTTTAATTCTAGGACATGCCGGTTGCCTCATGGTGTTTTCCTTCGCCGTTTTTAAAAGCAGTGGTGATGAAATAATTTACACAAAGTAAAGCGCCTGCCTTAAACTCGAAACGTACGTCACGTAAGTCGGGGCCATTACCACTGGGCCATCGCTGCTCAAAGCCAAAGCTCATTATCTTAATCAAATTAAGAGGAAAAATAATTCAAGATGACAAGTCTTATAATCTGTGTCTACCTAGATGGTAGTGCTAAGTTAACAGTGACAGTTAGTAGTGGCGGCCAATCGCCCGGGGCCTCGTTCTTGCAGGGGCCTCGCGTTACATCCCAAAACGCTTACAATTGAAACTTTTTATGTTATCCTTAGCAAACATTTATTCATAACAATATAATATAGTTTGTTAAGTGTTTTATAGTAAAGTATTAATAATAAAAAGTGCCTTTTTGTTTTACATTTTTCGTCTATAATCACTTCATCATCTCCTTCTCGCGTCGTGTTCCGCATTACTGAGGGTCATGAAGTCGTGCTTTCCCTTTCCCTTATGATGTTCTTCAATCTGTGTCTGTTCTTGGCGTCGTAGAATGCTTCGTGCAAGTTGGTGTTGAGCGTTGCATGAATTTGTTCAAATCAAATGATCGGGCTGCGGCCCCGCGGCCTCCTGCCGTCGACCTTGCCAGTTATCATCAACTGCTCGGAGGTTATGACATTCTTTCGGGTAATGTGGCCGAAGAATGCCAGGTGCTGGTAAGTCTGGCTTTGATGTTGAACTGACGAAGGATAGATTTGTTTGTGCGGAATACAGTCCAGTATTGCAACACTTCATCACATACATTGCAAAAAGGACAAGGGCCTCGCAAATATATACCGCCCGCCTGGAGCCTCGCAGCGGTTAAGGCCGGTCCTTATTAAAGGCTTATGATCTAGTGCGGTAGGTACGGTCTAATTAGGCGAATTAACTGCATATGCCCGACAAAGCTTTTAACCGAATGAGAACTCAGTGCCTTGGTTTTTATGAAGAAGTTTTTTATGAAATAGACCGAAAGAATAATGAGAATTATGTGGCTATCAGTAGTATTAGTGGACCAGTAAGTATCTATTTTACTTTTTTATTGTACCTACACCAAAACAACATATAAAATAAAGTTCATGTACAAAGGCGAGCTTAACTCAAAGTTGAGTTTAATAGTAAGTCATACAGTTGCTGTGGAAATACTCGCAATTTCAGAATGTTAGTATTGATGTCCACTCCTCGCTTTTGTAATGATGATCTTAAAAAGCTTTTGTTGTAATTAAAAAAAAAAACAATACTTAAATATTTCGCACAATGAAGATATCTTAAAATATAACATTGGTAATATTGTTTCTTAATTCTTTACATAAATGGTAATGTGATTTTTGTGCGAAAGAAATACTATAGATATGATTACAAACTTTGTAGCAGCATCGCATTCGCAGTCAGTCGATCATAGTTGAAGGTTACATCAGCAATAAACAAAACAGTACCTGGGCGACCGAGTTCTGCTCGGGTGAAAATTCAAAAAACGACGTTTTCTAAAAATAAAACATTGGAGGATCGATATATCGCCCCCGAAACCCCCTGCTTACAATATTTCATGAAAATCGTTTGCGGTGTTTCCGAGACACAGATTATATACAGACAAGAATTGCTCGTTTAAAGGTAGATTAGGTCTGTGTTAATATTCCTCATTTAAAATAAAATAAGTTAGTTATAAAATAATCAAATCGTAATATAACAGTCCTTTTTTTGACGAATTGTTAATAACATAAATCTGTGAATAACATTCCCAAAATCGCGAACGGTATCTTTACAGTTGTGCGAGATTTTCTGTATTTGTACAGACAATCTCGCAAAAACATCAAGATCACAGCAACCTTTTGAAATATGATTCACTACGCACTATGAACAGAAAGAGAAAAGTAATTCGGGTTATATTTAATTATTCAGCAGAACGGATTGTTTCCTGCGGCGGATTGCCCCGCTTCGGACCGCTCGCACGCACACTACGCAATCAGGTATACCGACGCAGAATGTACCTCGATTATTTACTTATTCCAAACATAATTCGTATTATTGCGTTACTATACTTGGTACATGTGTTTCTAAGCTAGTTGAACTAAGTTAATAACTTAGTGAAACGTAAAAGTGTTCATCATAATAATATATTAAATGCGAAAATTAGGATGGATGTACGTTTGTTACTGCTAATCACGCAAGAACGGGTGAACGGATCTGAATGAAATTGGACATATAGATAGATTATAGTTTTAGTAGTAGTAATGTTCCCTTGGGACAAACCGCGAAACCGCTGGCCGAAGGTAGTTTAAATATGTTTTTTTATCTAATGTCGGCTCGCGCTTGACCACTATCTCACCTGATAGTAAGCGATGATGTGGTCGACGGTGGAGCACGCTTGCCTAGAAGTAACCTATTTACTCTTGACTTAAAGATCCCTAGATTGTAGCTATCGGGAAACAAAGACTCCCGCAGGGAATTTCACTCCTTAGCTGTACGCATACTAAAAGTATTCTCAAAACGTTCAGTGCGTATGGGTGGGATGTCTACCATGTACCGATGACGCATCGCCGTACGTCTAGTAGTCCGATGATGAAACGGGCTCGGTGGAATTAAATATCGAAAATTCGATCGTAATTAATATTAACGACCACTAATTTTGGTAAGAATTTAATAAACGTAGGTATGGGTCACACAAAAGCTTTTACACACTTAATCTTTCACATATTTTAATAAAGTCTGAAATAGAATATTTTATTTAGCTACGTTTATTAATATTAAAATAAGGCCGACTTACTTTTAAATTTTGAATTTTATTTTATATAAAATTTCACGTAAATTATCTCAGTAATTATAAATCACGCCGTTGAATATTAAAAACTACAAACCCTTACAACAATGATGGCGAAATGGGTCAGCCGTATTACGAGCAACTGAAGCATACTGTAACTTCGGGCCCTGAACAGGGAAAGTCAATTCCAACTGGCAACTTTTTTCAGAGAGCTTAAGCCGAGCGGCATTGAGTCGACCTTTTCTATTGATTTTTAACTCCGCCGTACCTCATTGTTTTTCTTGTGATTGTCTCAAAAGGTTAAACAAATAATTTCGAATGCACAATACTCCACAAATTATTGTGTGTTTAGAGAGGTATGTAATTTTTTGAACGAATTTCCTTATAGCACGTTATAGTTCTGATTTGTTTGCGGGCTGAGCTGCTAGCTAGACCGAAAAAAGTGTAACAATGAAAAACCACACCCTTTTGCTGTGATTTTTGAGGCACTTCCCGATTACGTAGGAAACTAAAACATTTTTCAATCAAAGCAGCTTGCCGTAAATTTTGAGAATTTTTTATTTTTAATTTCAATGTTTAAATACACTTTTTTTATTAATATAAAATTAAAAAAAAAAAACATTTTTGCTTAATAAATTGTGCGAAGTACAGCGTGCTGCATGCAGGATAGTACAAGCGAAGATCCGCACAAAAGACAGACGCCAAGGAGAGAGCCGGAGACGCACGAAGTAAACCGAAAACGTACGAGGGCGCGCTGACTAGACACATACAGTTCTTACGCTAGCAGCCGCTATTGTGTCTTTACACTGAGCATCAGCTGTGTTGTTGTGATTTCAGTTTCGACTGAAAGACTGTAAATTTAATCATTTGAACTCCGTTCCAATCCATAAGACACCTCTCTCTTTTTTGTATTCTATCTCTGTCTTGCGCCGACTAGTTGGGAACTTCACCTAAAACAAAAGATGTAATAAAGTTTAGTGAACCGCAAATTGCGCGGAAGGCAACGAAGCGCAAGATTCGCTAACAAGAACGGATCCACACTCGTGGAACACAACTTTATTCTTTGACACGGGAAGTCTCTCTATTGTCTACCTGCGGCATTTTCCAAGTAATGTTACCTCCGGACCTAATTTGTTATATATTTTCATTTAAGTTACCCTTGGCCGTTATAGGAAAAACATATTCAAATTGTCATTTTACTTGCAATCTTGAGGGTAAATTTTCACTGAACCGGGTAAACAAAGTTAGTTGCCCACAAGTTTTGCAGCAGTGTTTGTGTGTGCCCACCTTTACTGCT
Source organism: Orthosia cruda (assembly GCA_964057195.1). Taxonomy (NCBI): domain Eukaryota; kingdom Metazoa; phylum Arthropoda; class Insecta; order Lepidoptera; family Noctuidae; genus Orthosia; species Orthosia cruda. The sequence goes on from OZ059832.1 coordinate 27,166,636, forward strand.
ACAGCTAGTTGTAACGTGAAGAGTCCAATTTCTTGTTTCAAAATCTATTTGATGCTTGCTCATACATGTGTATTACATAAGAGGTTTCCCTTAGATACTCTTGTGTTTTGAAAATTATTCTGTGTTCCAGGAACTTCTGGCAGCTCTAGTAAATAATGTATGATGTGTGGGAGCTTGTTAAGCGAACGATCTTTTAGTTTCGTAATGAAATATTTTTTAGGCTCCAGTTATTTGAAATAATGATTTAGGATAAGGTATTAAAGAGATACCATTCATTTACCAATTTAGCTTACATTTGGTTAAGTTACAAGTCGTAAACATGGAAGAGTTTTAAGATGCCCATGCCCTTACACCATTCCTACTACTTGATAGATAGATACGTGAATGTAACTGTTGAATATGTAGCTTTTATTTAGCTTAGGTAATACAATGCCAACAATAATTCAACAACCTTCTTTTATGAACGTTCGCCTCAACAATCTATGTTTTATCTTTCACAGAATTTCCTGAAATCCAACCAGGACACCCAGGTCTTAGGGGCACAGTATCCCCTCTGACAGGTTACCGCATTATCGAGGCGGGGAGCTCAGTAGCCGTGGCTTGGACACTCACGGTGAAGCGAAGGGAACCCGAGGAGAGGCCGCTCGTTAGGCCTTTTGCCGATAAGCCGACGACGTAGCGGCCAAAAAGAAGGTTTCGGTGCCGCTTAGGCGACATCGCAACTTAGGCTGACGGTTGGAGGCCGTGGCGGGAGATGAGTGCAGGTATTACGGTGCGCCGCTCTCCCTATCCTCCGCGGCCTGCACGGGGTCGCCACCGTCTGATGGCGAACGCGGTGGGGACCAGCGGAGGAGGAGTGTCGGTATAGTGTTAGTCACTCTCCCTACCCTCTGCGGCGGAAAAGTGTTAGGTGGCGTGGCCACTGTCCTGGCCCATCACAGGGGGACCAAGGGTGCCATACACGGGGTCTTCTGGCACCCATTTGCTTGTTTAATCCCTGGGGTGGTCACGGCGTGCAACGTGTTCTAGTGGGCCGGTGATGGAGGGTACTCCCCAGAGGAGGGTGCCGTGACGGGCAGCCACGGCGGGATTTCGGTGAGTCCTAACGCGTGCCCGTGTTCCCGCCATAAGCGGCACAGGAGTACACCGTGGAGTTTTAGTGGGTTGTAGTCCCACATAACTGCGCTATCTCCCCGTGGTATCGCAGTATGCGTGAGCATTTATGAAAGCAAAAAAAAAGGAGCACAGTGTACCATATCGCTGAGTAGAGTTAACCCCCGAGAGCTCAGCGCTTTCATGGCGGGATCTATAAACCCCGCGATCCGCATGTCCCAGCAATACGGCTTGAATAATGAATGCTACACGACCCGCCATATTGGCCCGTTTTCGTTTTTAATTTTCCATTACTTACATGAATAAATAATGGGAGGTACGCGAGACAGAATATTGCGTTTAATTGATTATTCACCGTCAAGTTATGATGTACTTTTGGATGTTTTCTACATCATATTGCTAGTTCATTATAAAAAGTTCTTATTATAGCAACAGTAGTAGTGTTTTGTAAAAATAGCACCGTGAAAACTCAAGTGAAGGTAGTTTGAGATGAGCTGTAAATTCAATAGCATACGAATTGACGGCTAACTTTACTTAAGTAACCTATTTTTAACCCCCGACGGAAAAAGAGGGGTGCTATAAGTTTGACGTGTGTACTTGTCTATCTGTCTGTGGCATCATAGCTCCTAAACGGATGAACCGATTTTGATATCGTTTCTTTTTGTTTGAAAGGTGTCGAAAGTGTTCTTAGCTATGTTTAAAGAAAAAAAAATTGTTTGATTTAAATCGGTTCAACCCTTCAAAAGTTATGGGCAGTTATTGTTTACTCTTTGAATCGGGGTATTTTCGTTGAATTTCGTCATAATTATGTGTTCAATAGATTTTCGATTGAAGCGCATCTACTACTATATAAATGAATGGTACTGATGAAAATGGCACCATTCTGATGATGAAGCCGGAATGTAGGCACTGGAACTTTGAAATAAAACAATGTATCCTAGCCGTGTTTGGGCTTATTGGAATCGTCATGAGATGTACTTTGACCAGAAATGATTTAATTGGAGATCCCTACCAAAACTAAAAAGAGAAAAATAAAAAACTTTTTAACAAAAAATCAAACCGACTTCCAGAACAAAAAACTACAGAGCAAACAAGGAAGTCGGTTTGATTTTTTGTTAAATAGTTTTTAAGCAGTCGGGTTTTTTTGTTTTTTTTAATTAACTTTTTGGTATAGTGACCGAAATAGTGGCTGCTAAACTCGTCTCCCGAATGAACCAATAGTAGTTGTTTGGTTTTTCCATCCAATGTCTCGGTTGGATCTCAGTCCCTATATGTGGCGTTCTGTAGTGCTTGCAAGGGAAAATGGTTTGGTGTTATGTATGCATGTATGTTACGGCAATAACCCAATATTACATGGCGCTAAAATGTAAACTAAAAAGTTACTCGTGTGTAGTATTTATACACATCTACGAGTATCTACAATTTCTGGGAATGAAAACAAAGGAAATGCGGGCAGAGAGCTCCGAAAATCATAATTCGAGGTTTGGCTTTCGCCTATTTGCAAAACAAATGGGCACAGTATATATCTTTCTTTTTTAGTTTATGGAATATCCATATTCCATTGTGGTGTAAATCATTTCAGTACAAAACATTTATTACACATAGTAATAAATGTTTTGTACTGAAACGATTTAAGTGATGTACAATTATAAATACTTTAGTATATAATAAATAAATATCTTTTAAATTCTTTTATTTAAATTGGTCCAATATTGGAGGAGGAATAGGCAATAGCCAAACCTCGAATTATGACTTTTACTTAAGATGTACAGTCGGATGACTGCGACCGCATTTCCCCTTCCCTTCCTTAGGGTGTGCCAAAATGAACTTAATTTTGTGAGTTGTGAGTGCGTCGCGGCATTTACGCTGCATTCGGTTTCATACTAATCTCCTGTTTTCACCACACGGCGACGCAAAATGAGTTGTATTTATATTGCGCTAGACGTGAGGGAGGGGAGCGAGGCAAGCATCAGCGCCCCGTACAAACGTAGAATAGCAACTGAAATTACGTCCGTCAGTCTGGCAGCCTAACCGAATTTCTGTTGAACGTAAATTCCGCGACGCATTTTACGCGACTCAAAACTTTCAAAATTACATTAATTTGGCCTCACCCCTATGAAGGATCCGCGGAAGGTTAGTTAACAAGTTTTGTTAATATTGAAACAGTTTTTATCTCCCTAAAGGGGCTTTCTCTTAACTGAAGACTTTTCTCAGAAACAGTATGAACGATTTCTGCGTAGCCACCCGGTCTGAAAATCTTTCAACGTTATTAACCGAACGAGTCACTCCAATTTTCCACAACGACGGTTTTATATAAACGCGGGCTAGCTAAACAAACCGAAACCTATCATTTGGCTTTGATTATAAAATTCGGGTACTTCGGATCTATATGAAAAAGTAGTCGGGAACAATTTACTCGAAATTCGTTCTGGAACACTGTCTGGTTGTTTCTGTGAGATTGAATCAGGTCAAACAGCATCGCTTTTACAATAAAACAACACTACTCCTAAACATCTATTGACTAATTATAACTCAAATAAATTGTAAAATATGAGACGAAAAATCTTTAATCCGCGAGGTTATTTGCAGAATTGAAATGTGAGAGAATGGAGGAATAATGAAGGAGGCCCACCTCGACCGGAAGCCATTCCTCCGTCGCACGTCGCTCCGGTGCGACGATATCCGGTGCAGCTCAATTTCCTGGATCGTGGAAATTCCACTGAGTTTTTATTTGCCCTCCTGATTCCTGCGTCCGTGCCGTTTTTATCCTCAAATGTTATCGCTAGCTTTATTCCGTTCATCCGTTGCTATGATTTGGGATCTACTTTCTATATTTGATATGTCCCTGGCCGAAGAGAAACAAATGTTTTTGACAGCCAATTATCAACATTGACATCCTTGCCTTTGTCAATATTATTGTTATTACGCAGTCTCATCCTTTATTTATTCAGGTTTTGTAAGAAAAGTTATAATATGCCGTTTGGATATGAATGCAGAGAAAGGCTTTTAAAACAGGTGCCAGCTAAGCCGACAGTTCGGACCCGTCCTATAGAACAAGAAACAAAATCGCCTGGTCCACTGACTTATGAACTGCCACAGTTATGCGGTAAGGCATGTGTTTCTGTTTGTTTTCATGTGAAGAACTTCTCGTTACCCGATTATAGATGTAGGTGAAGTAGGGACAAAAGGCAGCAGCGTCCCCCGTTTGAGGTACGACTTTCCTTTGACTGACGTCGAATTGTGGGGGAGAGGGGGTTAACCCCCCCTTAAAAAGAAAAGTTGCGACGCTCCCCCCTTTCCAAGTTTTTAATTTTTTTAATTCTGAGGCATTTTTGTCATTTTTTGGATTAAAATTAATAATAAGTGTAAAAAACAAGTGACCCCTTTTAGGGGAACAGGGGTACCCCCTTTTAGAAGGGAGGGAACCCCTTTCATCAGGAAAAAATAGGGGGACTGATTCCGAGGGATTTCTGTATCTATTTTGAGGCTCCGGCGCTGCGGGCAGAGCAGCCTCTACACCCTTGCGTAACAAATCGCAAGTATCCATCCTCGCCTCCGCAGCTTCGGCTTGTTGGTCGCCTTCGGCAACCAGCCTTAGCCGCTCCGGCTCGTCCGATGCCCTACGCGCCTCCGGCTCTTTAAAAACACTCTAACGGTAGGACAGACTCGTAACATGTGGAGTCGGGGTCAATCAATTCGGTTCTTTGACATTAGTTGAACCTGACCTATTTCATTTGTTATCTGCCCTATTAGATACTGTTAAAATAAATCAAATTAAATACTAATCAATAAATTTATATACAATAAAATTTTACCGAACGTTTCACAACTTAACCGTAGGTAAAACGAAACGTTCAATGGCCAGAATTCTATATGTTATAGGGATTGACCTAAATATTTCAAAAATAATTAATTTTCAATATTTTTTTTATCAAAAACTGCGCGTCGTCGCTAATAATAATGTAACCTTTCTTTAAAAAAAAGTATCAATCCCCGACTAGACGTCAGTCAAAGGAAAACTGAGCCCCGTTTGATACTGAGGAATGGTGCGTGTACCTTGCTAAGTTATGGCACAAAGTACGTAAGTGGAGGCGCGCATTCTGTTTTTTTTTTGGTAATGGTAAAAACAAGTAGGTAATTTTTGGGTTCATTAGCCAAATTATGAAATTGGAACGCTTATAATAATGTTGTCCTGTATTGCATGGCCATTTTAGTTGAAGATTATCCATCAATATCACGATATTGATGAAATTTTGAAGAGGCGTGTATTCTCTGCTCCGCTGCACTATAGTGTGGAAACTTAGAAGTATTTGCGGGCCTAGAATCATAAGCGGAAGAAACTAACGGAGTACCAGGAGATCAGAATCTAAAATCTCCCGGTACTCTTTTTACATCTCATAATTCCAGCCTTCCTCATGATTATAATCTCCTGGTACTTAATATATTTTTTACCGGTAATGATTCCAGCCCCGCAAATACTAAGACGTCTTCATAATTGGCCGCCTGGTAGTTTGGGATGCTTCTAATGTTCAACATCTAAATAAAAAAGCAAAGGAGGTAGTTATATTTTTATCATGTTATTAAACATCCCAACACTAGTACCTACTGATCCGTAGATGCCAAATGTGGAATAAAATTTTAACTAATAAATTATTCCACTAATGACACCTGCGAAAAATATTGATAGTTGCTGTATGTAAAAACATTGATATTTTTAATCTAACAGCACATCAATTTAGGAAATCTGTAGTCGATTCTCTTCTCTATTATAGCTTTATAAATTACTAGAGGACGCCTCGCGGTTTCACCCGCGTAGTTCCCGTTCTCGTGGGAATACAGGAATAAAAAGTAGCCTATGTTACCCGGGGATAGAGTAGCTTCCCAACGGTGAAAGAATTTTTGAAATCGTTCCAGTAGTTTTGGAGCCTATTCGGTACAAACAAACAAATAATCAAACAAACAAATAATCTTTCCTCTTTATAATATTGGTATAGATTAAGTGTTGTATTTTTATTTTCTTCTCTTTTTGTATTCATAAATTTCGTTGTTAGAAAGTTTAATTCAATTAATTAACGATTTATCGTTCACTCCATTCACTCATGTATTCTCTTCTCATGTTTTTCTAACACGTGGCATTAATAATCATCATATTAGTAATAAGTGGATAATGTTGCTAGTAGTATAATAAGTATTTTATTTAATTAGATAGTATGTATCACATTTAATTGTACACCTGTTTTTTATCCCAAATAAATATAAAAAAAAGTATGTGGAATATCTGAGATGCCATTAACTCAGGTGCTGTTAAAACGAGTGCCCAATGTGAAATACGTCGCTGTGTATGGTACACGCACTCAGCCGGTATTTATACTAAAAACCTAAAACTCATAACTGGCTCACTTTCTTGCCTTCCCAGATAATAAGCGTGCATTAAATGGATATATTATAGTAATATATCGGGCTACGAAGGACCAAAAATGTTATAGCGGTTATCCATCCGTGCGTTATTACTTGCGTGACATAGTAGAGAAGTTAGTAAGCAATTACAGTAAAGTTCAGTAACGCCAACCTTTCCACTCAACTCCAAGTTGTTACACCAGAAAGCTAAATCAGTTTGCTAACAATAAACTAATCAATTACATTCGCTATTCGGCTTTGATGTCAAGTTTCGCAGAATCTATTGCTACGAGTAAGTACTCTCTACTAGGAATTATAATTATACCCAAAATCCAAAACGATATTAAATTTAAGTTTTGTGTCGAATGTATTTGATGATTAAAGTGATTGAAATACGTTTACAATAACCTGTCTATCAAACTCATATCACTGTGTCCGCTCGCGAACTTTTTATGGCACTTTTTCGGGGTTTACACAGCTGGACCACTGGATTCCAAGCTCTCGACAGTTGAAACCCATCCTCCCGGTTGGAATTTTTATATTTGGTAATTTCGATAGCTTCCCTCACCAGTCTAGGGATATAGTGGCGTTCTGTCGAAATGACCTGAGGGTTATGTAACTCAATCCAGTGGTTCAATAAAAAAAAAACGAATTTGTTGAAAGGCACTTTTTTTCATATAATCCTCTATTTTTTTTTGTCTATATTGAACGATATATTTGTATTTATATTGATCGTTATTGTTTTATTTAATTCACCCACTGCTGAGAATTGATCTCCTTCTATTAGTTTCATACTTCCCTCCCTGCACTGTATTTATTGTAGTATAATTTGAAAGAATAAAATTCTAAAAGGATTGAATACTTAAAGGGACGGATCATTTGGGACTCTTAGAGCAGAATTTGGTTTAGTTTTGATGTTTAAATATTCTTTCCTTATCGATTAATTCATGTCTTAACTATTAAAATTTTGTTTGACTAATATTTAGTGTAGCTAGCTCTGAAAACTTGAAAATATTTTATATACATTATAAAACATATTATATTACATACATATTAATAACATATTATATCGTATATTGTATATACTTTTTCGTATACAAGTTGTCTTTTTTAATATTATTTTGTACCCGCTCACAACATTGTCCTTATTAACCCAATGGTTGACTGGTAGAGAATGCCTTGTGGCATTAAGTCCGCCTATGTACCACTATTGTACATGAAGTTTAAATAAATAAATAAATATTTTTTTATATGTATTTAAGTAGATATATCGAACAAATAATATTTTTTTCCTTTTTTCAGGTGGTGATGGGTTTTCAAAAATAAAACGTGCCCCAGCCTACACTTTTGGCCGAGTATTAAACCCATACTTTGCCCCACCAGTCAGACCCAATGCACCTTTGGTCGATGTTAGTGGGATTAATGCAAAATTAGGTACGTTATACATTGTATAATCCTTTTTATATCTATTATTAATTTTAAAATCTGGATATCTGTTAACCAATCACACCTCAACGGCTAAACGGTCTTTACGCACACTGGAAATAACCTTACTCTAAGAGGTTATGGTCACCCCTCTGGACATAATGATTATTTTTGTCCCGGTAGTATGTTCCCTTGAGATGTATTTTTTATGCATCCTGTATAGGAACAGTGGCGTACTCACCTACCACATGAGTAGATAAATGGAACAGAGATAAAGCTTCATACAACCGCGCGAATCGGTTGCACTACTACAAGCACGCGGACGCATGAGTGCGTGACCACTGGCCGCTTGTCGCGTACGCGGCGAGACTGGAAAAACCGGTTTACGTTGGCACAGCCAGTGGACAATCTCAGGGTCTGTGCAACGCACGTTGTTTCTTTTGTTAGTTGCAAGTTTGAATATTTTAATGTAAAAACGTTATTTTTATTATTAATAATGGTTGTTTATTGTACTGTGTGTATGAATAATAAACCGGCCAAGTGCGAGTCGGACTCGCGCACGTAGGGTTCCGTACCATTATCTCAAAAAAACGGCACAAAAATCAAGCTTGTTGTATGGGAGCCCTACTTAAATATTAATACCCTTTGGGTACAAAACCCTAACTAGAAAAAATAAAATATATCGTACTTTAACTATCCCAAGGAGTACAATTGGTAAGTAAATACTGGATTATTATTTTTCAATGAAGTACCTTTATTTTATTGTATGATCCTTTTCTTGATAAGAAGAGGGTACTACACGGTGTGTTTTTACCTTTTTATTGTTATGACAAGCTTTATCTAAACATTTGTAGGTATGTGGGTGGGTTGGTATGTAGTATGTATGTAAGTTCAAATAATGCAAGTAAGATTTGAACCACTTCCCGATGTCTGATTGAGCTGAAATAGACCAGAAAACCTGATGCTGCGGCCAGGATTGTCTCCTCACTAGGGCACTCTTCAACGGGTAGTAGCACAGTCACGGTATTTTGTATGTTAGTTTAATGTTGATAGTTTAACACGATTTTCATAAAAAACATTACAATAAATGATTAAAAAACAAAAATTATAAAAAGAACATTATTAGAGTAAGTAATTTGTAAAGTATTCTATCATACATAATAATAATACTATTTAACAAAATGTATTTTTTTTATTTTCATCTATTGTGACAACCCAAAATTGTTACCAAAATAGGTAACAATTTTGCACGTTCTTAGGAAGCTTTGTCTCTGTTCCGTTTATCTACTCATGTGCACCTACTGTGGCCAAATTATTTAATTAAATCTAAACTGGAATTTAGCACCGACTCGAAAAGAAGAAGTATATAAAACAGTTAGATATATACATTAATGAAAGATGACTAACGAAAGGTATTTACAAGGCAGACGTGAATTAAAACGCCAGGAGGGGGCGCCCTAGAAAGGCATACATAGACCTTATTGATTATGTGCTTCAGAAAGGCCAGGTACGCAGTACTCATAACCGGCGGGTGTGTATGATTAGATTGAGTGATGAGTGAGAATGTGAGTGAAGCAAAACAAGTATGTAAGGATCGTAGCAGGTGGCGTTCTGAAGTTTCTGCCTATCCCCATGGGAAAAAGGCGTGAGTTTATGTATGTATATATACATTATAAAAGCTATATTAGGACGGCCTCGAAGGACCACTATCACGAGCGCTACTACTAAATCTGATTATTATTGAGTTTAATATAGGCGTGATGTTATGATACATATGTTTAAGCTATTTCTAACTATATAATATAACAATTTCAGGCCCCTACAAAGTCCCGGGAGGGTTAATGACCGACAGCAATTGGCTCCCCGACGCTAAATTCAAAGTACCTGGCCCAGGCACTCATGACCCGCTGCTGAGGGTAGCAGTCAAGCGCCCGCCGGCTTACAGCCTGGGCCTCGCCGCCAAGCCCCCGTATCAGCCATATGACATGTGGACTCCGCCACCCAACATGTACTGTCCGCCGATACCGCGAGTCAAGTAAGTGGAAATAACAAAAAAATAAGATGAACTGGGAGCCACTGCAAGGATCCAAGGTGGTATTTTTTTTATAGAAACGATGCCCCACACTAGAAATATCTTCCTGTATCGTGGGTACAAACATATCAACTCACATGCACAAACACCCAGAGCCGAAACAACTATCTATAGGTCATAGAAATATTTGTTCCGTGCGACGACTATTACCGATGACGTCAGTGGTGATCTCTAAAGTTGTGTCTTCTATATATAAGGCATTTCAAAATACCAACATTATGGTGTTTAGAACCATTAATCAATCTGCCTAAGAGCAGTGGTGGCCCAGTGGTAATGGCCGCGACTTACAAGTTGTAGGTCGTGGGTTCGAACCCAGGCAGGCGCTTTACTTTGTGTAAATTATTTCATCACCACTGATCGCAAAACGGTAAAGGAAAACACCGTGAGGAAACCGGCGTGTCTTAGAACCAAAAATTCTAGAACATGTGACATCCACCAACTTGCACTGGGCCCGCGTGGTGGATTACGGCCTCTCACAAAGAGGAGGCCTGCACGCACAACGGACCAAATGCACAGTGCGGAAAAGGGGTCCATCTATCCTATCCTATCCTATCCTATCAATCTGCCTATCCTTTTTCTATGTTGGGGTTGGCTTGCACTATAACTGGATGCATCTATATACCAACATTTTACATGGGGCCGCAGCCTATCTCCCTCCACAACCTAGCAACTGGGAGACTTGCTATTATACCCTTTCGTAAAACTTGTATCATATTTCTTGGATTCTGGATATCCGTAACGAATAACAAATGGCAGCTTGAACGTGTGTTGTAATTTCGGTTCCTATTTGTAATGATCAGTGATCGGATTAAGTACAACTAATGTTCCTAAAGTTCAAAGAACAGAGACAAAAATTGGAGAATTCCTTATGACAATTTTTTTCGGAATATTTGTGCCCTAGTTTCGGAACATTACTTAGTACAACTATAATGAATAAAGTAAAATAATTATCGAATTTATTTCCTGTTTCTGTTGAAAAAAAAGAGTATGCACGATTTTTATTGTTTACAAAAAATAAAGGTAATCTCCTTATCTTCGTTTGAATGAAGTAAGTAAGCGCGTAAGTGAATGTAATTTACATACCAGCTTTAATAATTAGAACAAGGTAGAGGTACAAAAAGACATTTTTTATAGCTTTTCATACCATCAATTCATTATGTACAATTATTGGAACTAAAGGTCAATAGAAATCAACTTCAATAATTAAGAAAGACACAAATATTCCGAAAAATATGTTTGTCCTAATGAAGTCTCCACTTTCTGTCTTTGTTTTTTTAGCTTTAAGTACATTAGCTCTACATATTCCGATCAGTGATAATGAATGATGAAATGAAACCTATCCATAGGCTGTCTTCGGCAAGAGTTTCTTAACCATAACGCGCAATCTGTGCGGTTTTATTATTTAGCCACCTCGTAAAATGCACTGTAATTACGAGAATTTACACATTGGTAACACCAGCTTTACCTTCTAATGAATTTGGTAGAAAATGTAGCTCCATTTTCGGGTTAATCTGAGGATATAAAACGTTGCACTGGGCACGGTAATATTATGCTCCTAGTGCTCTCACATTGCGGCTATTGCAACTTAATTATGGATCAGTTGTTGTTGTTGCTAAGCACGTTAGCAGTCGAAGCCATGCAACCAAGATCAAATCGGCTTGATACTTACTTGTTCCAAACTGATTTAGAACTAAGTTTACAGATGGTGCAACTATATTGAGTCTGACATAAAGGGCGAATCGTAAATCGTATTTGGCGTCGTCGACGTCAATAGTAAACGTACGTCAAAATTATATGCACTATTCGCAGCGTAAGTGCTGCGCAAACGCTGTGGTAAAGTAACGCAGCTTTTTCATTCTTTGAAACGAACCTGAAAACAACGAAAATGCCACTCATGACTAAAAAGTGGAGAATATCGTTGGTGCCATCTTGGATTTTGACCCCATATTCGTTATTAGCGACCCCAAATATCATAAAAGGACTCCCATGATGAAAAGTTAGCACATTTTTGTCTGCTCAACGCATTGACCGTAGATTATTTTGAACTTTGGGTGCACGGTTGGCGCAGTGGTTGAGCGATTGATTGCTGCGCTGCGTGTCACTGGTTCGATTCCCGCTAGGAACAAATATTTGTATGACCTACAGACAGTTGTTCCGGCTCTGGGTGTTGTGTATGTGAGTTTATATGTTTGTAAAGTCACCCACGATACAAAAAGAAGTTTAAAAAAAAAACTTGCCACAACTGTAAGAACATCATAAGACTTTCTGTCACAACTTGATTGAAATTATGACATTCAAATATATTACGGGTCTTTGAGAACCATTTACGGATTCAGGGATCCGTTTACGTAAAATATAAGCTTTAAATTGCTATTTTTTGTTAGTCTAGTCTCCTCCCCCCCTGCCAGCTTAATGGTTGATTGGTTATTTAAAAAAACCACGGCAGTGGTTTATGTAACGTAATTAAAAAGTATCACAGCTAAGTAGGCTTTACAAGTTTACATATCATAGTCGACCACTAATTATAAAAAAGTAAAAAAATATATACAGAAAACAATAAAAAAAGCTGTATAAGAAACTTTTTTTTTCCTATATTTTTTTTTACTTTGCCCGAACCCTCTGTGCACGAGTCAGACTTATAATTGGCCGGTTTTCTTATGTATATTTAACCAGAATTTAACAAAAAGATGCAATTTCTATAATTATTTGCAGAAAACAACCAGCGTACACGTTCAGAAACCCGCGTTTGATCCTCAAACCCTTCGATACGCCTGGCCCAGGAACACACAACCCAAGTTTTAAGTATGTCGAGAAGTCGAGGCCTCCGATCTCCTTCGCGCCCAAATTCAGGCCAGTCATTGGTCTAAAAACTCCCGCGCCGAACACCTACTGCGAAAAGAAGGTACGGAATCGTGAGAATTAAACTCGTCTTAATTAACGTATATATCAGTAAATTTGCCTACTAGAGACAGCATTTTCACATAAGGTCCTTACAAGGAATATAATGATTGAATGCAATTTTTGTTGTTTGTTCGCAGTTCATGGTGGGCATGCCGTCGATTCCTGCGCCTAGTTTCGGCATCCGGCACAGTCCTTACATCGGTAATCCAAAGATATTCAAGAAACCTTCAGATATTGAGCTACAGATAACTCGCATCTACAGAGATAACTAATCTATACTGTCATATACATTCATTTGTATAAATATATTATAAATAAAGTTACTAGATTCTATTGTCAACTCTCCTTTAAAAAAAATCTGTAAGAGCAACCGTTACTTAATGGGTTAACTTTAAAACGAATTCATAAACTAGTTGGGATAAAGACGGCTTGGATATAAATTGAGATTTAATACTTTACCACGCAAGCGCGGGTATTAAAACGCGATCAAAGTTAATTTCGCAAAGTTCCGCTGAAAGTCGGCCACTGCGCTGATTTGTATGCAATGTTTACCGGACCCGTGACGTCACTATACTCGCCCGCTTCTGTGCAGCCACTTCCAATTTCACCACATTTTACCGCACAATTCACTTATTGTGGCTTGTGGGCTCGCGATTTCCCGAAAATAGGGATGACGACTGGGTAAGAACAGGTTTAGTCCGCCGATTAAATTATCAAAAAATATTGGACACGTATTTTTTGCTTATTCAAATCTATAAGAACACCAAGATAAAGCGCATCAAACTTCGCGAGTGGGGGCTTGTGACGTATCTTCTACGTAAAAAGTTTACCAAGGCATTACGTCATGTGATATTTTATTGCACTGTATCGCCATAATTTATCCTGAAACACAGGTTCAACCTAGTTCAGGCAAATAAGAAACTGTTTTCTTTTATATTTTAAGATATTTTACTGTAAAATATGCCTTATGTTATAAATAAACGATATTATTATTATTATTTATATGTCTTTAAACATCTCAGGACCCTGGGGTCCTGGCCCTTTGAAAGGCGTGCCAGGGGCCGGAGCCAACTGGTAGAGGCCTTGTAAAGACATCTTTAAATGAAATGTGACACCAGCCGGCGCTTATCCCTGTATGCACAAAGTAAGTGCATCCAAGGATAATCCCCGGTTGGTGCAGGACTATTGCAAAATTTGTAGAAAAAGATATTGGGGCTATGGGTTTGAGTAGCTTAGTGGACCGAGTGCCTAGAACTATAGGACGGCTATTGGCCCCTGCCTGACCACTGTTGAACACGGCTACAAAATGGCAGGGGGTGACTTGCACACTCAATTAATGGGCCCCAGAAACGGTCGCTAGCACTTAAGTGACGTAGCGCCAAGGAGGCAACATAGCCTGAGGTGCTTGAGGAGTGGAGCGGTATTCCACGGCTATCGCAACTATCCCAGAGCCCGGAAGATGGTCAAGTCCTTACCAGCCCTTACTGAAATACTTCCTTCCTCCGAGTACGTTTGCTCTTGCGAGTCTCCACTCAAGCCAGCCAATTAAGGCAAGAGAGAGGTGGAAGCTCTGTTCCCCGTCAGTGTTCACTCCAACCGGCCAATAAAGGCAAGCCGGAGATGAGGGACAAAAATTCTCCCTGGAGATCAGGTCCGTGGGGTCGCCACTGCCCACCAGCTCGCCACAAAGCTGCCCTGCGGATTGTATCTCTCTTAGTCTGGCCCCTCACCTTAGGCATGTTTCGGCAAAGTAAAATCTACCGACGCAGACCTAGGGATCATTGAAGCGCGCAAGCCCCACCACGACGTCAACGTAGAGATACTGCGATTATTATTATTATAATTTTTTGGTTAACGTGACAAAAGAAAAATACGTGTCCAATGTTTTTTGGAAATCTAACTGACAGACTAAAAATATTTTTTAGCCGTCGTCCCTATTCAAGTCACTTAATATGCCATCAAAACAAGTAGTTCTCATGAAAGTTTAGAGTGGGCGATCGAACTTTATAGCTGAAACTATTCATGTCAATAAATACGTAATAAGTAGGTAGACAACTTCACAAAATTATTAAACCAACAATAAATTTACATCATTGCCACTTGAAATACAATATTCCATCAGACAGTGCGCTCAAACAAAACAGGATACGTACAGGAATCGCCAACGGCAAACTATTTCAAGTTCAATATTCAATTTTCGAACAAAGAAAACAGATGCCTCGAAGATGGAGCGTACGGAAGCCAAGATATATCCCTTTAAAATCAAGACAGATTATTCGACGTAGAGAGTCTCAATCACAAACACTAGGGGGAATACAAACGGTGCAAGTCAAACATAATATCTCAACTGGGAATGGCCGATGTTCCCTCGCATATGTACTGTTAGTTTTCAATGATTAGATTTACGTGGGCAAGTGATGCTTCTCAGTTGTTCCGTATTTGACTACCGAAGTCAAATAACAATTAAGAATCGAATTATTGGCAATCGAAGACTTTGCTATTAATGCATTTTAGTTCATTTTTGATTTGCTTCGAATTTAAGATGAGATCATACTCGCATAGAGCATGGAAACGCCGCTTTCGCTACTATAGACGGCCTTGTCAAAACTTTTTAAACAAACCAAACGTGTTAACAATTGCCTACGGGAACTAGACGGCCCGTGACTCCAATTTTTTTTGAGAGCTTCTCCGCTAGTGATAACTGAAACTTGCATTTGAGGCTAATTGCGTGGATACGAATGTTCTTAGTAATGGCGCCCCTAGTCGTGCGGTGCTGTTATGTCGTGCTCTGCGCATACTCGTATGAAAGTGTTGGTTTTCACCTGTTCCATTGGTAGTTACTCTCAGTCTGCACACCGATAACAGTGGTTAGAGCCTCGTCTCTCGAAAACTGTTAGTTAGTGGGTTATATATGGGTACGTAACAATTGAATTGAATGATTTTTTCAATGGGGATGTTTCCTGGGTACAAAAATGATAATTCTATTTAGTCCGTTAGGTGAGATTAAGAAATAATATAGGACATGTATTTTCTGCTTTTTTCAAATAAATTAAAATTGACAAAGATAAAGCGCATCATAGAAAAATACGTGTACAATATTTTTAGGTTACTGACGGACTAAATAGATTTTTTGTCAACTACCCTATTCATACTTTCTTTTCCTTTATAGTAATGATAACGTAGCAAAATTATGACTGATATAAACTTCAAAAATGTATAGTTGTCACTGTTACGCCTCGTTTATGCACTACGATGGAAGTAAACATCGTAAGGAAACCCGGACTTATAAATTAATCAGCAGCACGTCTGCTATCCCCGAAGGGTAAGCAGAGGTGTACTCGTATATGTATAGTACGTAATGATGCGTGTGTAATTAATATAATCCTGAAATTACCAATCCCCCTAGAGCAAGGTGGTGATTAATGTTCGTGTCTTCTTAATATGACAAGAGATATCTTTTATTATTATTTATCTTACTTCATCCTATAATTGTAGTTTATGCAATGGTCATATAATAGGGGTTATTAAAACACGAGCGTAGGTTTATGTGATAATAATAATACCCTAGTGTTCTAATTAATTATTTTTAGTGTTTTATTTAATTGTGTTTTATTTGCCCTGTGCGATAAGACCGACCATTGTACAATTATTCTTTATAAATGTTTTGTTCTGTAATTATTTAAGTGGTGTACAATAAAGTATATAATACATATATGCCGTTGCATACACTATTTTATCTTAACACATACAGTTGAAAAATAACAAAAGTGGAAACGAAAAAAAAAATGTGGATGGCGGGCAATTCAGATTCTCAGCGCGCGAATCCATAGACAATGTTACTACTTTTCTACATTAAGTCAATGAGCCTTAGATGAAGAACATGAGCCCATAAGCGCCAATAAATTAAAAAGTAAAAGTGTGCTATAAAAATTAAAAAGTTATTATATCATGCAGTTGTTTGAAAATGGAAGGAAAATGTTGCACTGTAATGAGTTTTTTTGAAATTTTACCTATCCACGAATTTAGAGTACGTGTTTATACAATATTTTTTTAATTCACATTTGGAACATTACGTTGTGAGAGTAGTGTGAACCAGTGGTCAGGATAGGCTGGTCACAGAACAGAAACGGCACTCGTATAATTTACAAAGTGTTTATTCTTAGCTATTTTCAAAATTACTTTCGCTTTACAATTCGTAGTATCAACAATGGCGGTCGCCGCCAACAATTGAAACTGCCTAACACATCCGCTTTATATATTATTCCAATAAACTTATATTAATGTAATAATCAAATTGAATTACTTAATAAAATAACTAATATTAAAAAAACAATTATTGCCTGTAATATTTATCATGGATTCTTGCGTAATAATTAACTTTACTATTTATTTGTTACACCGAAAGATGACAAGCGGATGTTGTCCTAAGAGGTTTTAATCATTCAGAATACTTATTATGAATATATTAGAAGATTAACATACAAAATAAAAGATGAACTATACGTATTGTAGAATTAAGTCAAGCTGGTATATCCAAAGTCGGAGGTCGGTAACACTCGGCCATCCTGCGCTTGCCGTGACCCACGGCGATCAGCGACTCCATTTGCGCCTGGTCTGTCGCCGCTGGTATTTGGCGTCTGGAATAGAAAACAGTATGGGCAGTACATTTGTTCACGTAATTAACAAATATGGTCTAAGTCAAAATTGTTTATTTCTATTAGGTCACTAAGCGGCACAGGAGAACGTCAAAAAAAAAAGTTGTAGTAGAAGTGAAACATTATATTATTTTATAAATCGTGTTGTTTAATAAATTGCTACTGTGATATAGTGGCTTTTTTCATATCACAGTCTCGTATTGTATGAATATAGTTTACTTTTCCGCGCATAATTCATTAGTCCTAAACACACAGCTTTAATGACTGTTAAGTCACAGATTTAATTACTGGTAAGTCACACAGCTTTAATGACTGTTAAGTCAAGCAGCTTTAATGACTGTTAAGTCACACAGCTTTAATGTCTGTTAAGTCACACAGCTTTAATTACTGTTAAGTCACACAGATTTAATTACTGGTAAGTCACACAGCTTTAATGACTGTTAAGTCACACAGCTTTAATGTCTGTTAAGTCACACAGCTTTAATGACTGTTAAGTCACACAGCTTTAATGTCTGTTAAGTCACACAGCTTTAATGACTGTTAAGTCAAGCAGCTTTAATGACTGTTAAGTCACACAGCTTTAATGACTGTTAATTCAGACAGCTTTAATGTCTGTTAAGTCACACAGCTTTAATGACTGTTAAGTCAAGCAGCTTTAATGACTGTTAAGTCACACAGCTTTAATGACTGTTAAGTCACACAGCTTTAATGACTGTTAAGTCACACAGATTTAATTACTGGTAAGTCACACAGCTTTAATTACTGTTAAGTCACACAGATTTAATTACTGTCGAGTCACACAGCTTTGATTTTACTTAACTCACACAGCTTTAATTTATCCTAACTCACACAGCTTTAATTTTACCTAACTCACACAGCTTTTATTTTCTCCTAACTCACACAGCTTTAATTATTGTTTACTCACACAGCTTTAATTATTGTTTACTCACACAGCTTTCATTTACCCTAACTCACATAGCTTTTATTTTCTCCTAACTCACACAGCTTTAATTATTGTTTACTCACACAGCTTTAATTTATCCTAACTCACACAACTTTAATTATTATTAAGTGGCACAGCTTTCATTTCTGATAACTCACACAGCTTTAATTACTGTTAACTCATGCAGCTTAAATTACTGATCAATTTTACACAGCTGTAATTTTAATTATTCTACTAATTTATGCGAGTACTTTAATACGATTCAAAACGCGGCACAATTTGTACAGTATCTGGCATTCCTACGAGATGTATTCTGAACTGTTTCAGAGAGTCTACGACCCTATGTCTCCAGTTCATAGCTATTATAAAATTGTTCTTCTTTATCTACTAGTAACCCTACTAAAATACGCAATCGGTTTTAAGGCACCATCAGTTTGGTATTTCAGGAGTATCCCGCATGTCTTAGCTTTACTAGTGTCAGTTTGCAACTCGGTACGTGCATTTCTGTCGTAAATTTGGCGGCCTTTCAATAAGACGTTCTTTGAGAGTATGGAAGCAGTTTCCTGTTTAGAACCCCATGTCCATCCTTTTTTTTTACTGTTTTAAGGGGTCCTAACCATTTCTGCAAATCTACGGATAAATTTCCTAATACACGACGACAAATCAATAAAAACTGAGTTATGTTTTAATTCTGTTTTAAATTAGCTTCTGAGAAAAGTTGTAGGACGTTGCTCAAAAATCTGAGTCTACTGAAATGTTTGGAAGCATAATGTCATCAAGCTAGGTAGGAAGTCGATTAAGTTTGCAGTAAACAGGTTGCTTGGTTGTTGTCGGAATATGTGTATGCATCTACATTCTCCAACACGTCCGTACATCCATCCTCGTATTTTATTATTGTCTGCAAACAAGTGTCTGAATTTATTTAATAACTGTAGCAATCGATTGCATTCACTAAATTCTATATCGCCTACATCTAAATCTGATAACTGCAGTCTATTCCGCTGACACTCAATAGAATCATCGCCGATCTTAATTACATTTGAAAAGTAATCTGTCAATTTTACAAGTCCTTCTTTAATGACATAAGACGTACTTCCTAACTCGAATTACGCAAAATTCACAATAAAAATGTGGTTTAAATTATCATCAATATCAACATGTACAAAAGCAGAAGAACTCTGTAATGGTCACAGAATATAATACTAGCTTAAAGATGCCTCATCTCATAGACAGAATCGGTTCCGCCGTAACTAGTTTTTCGTCGGTCTATTTTACTAAACGTACATCGAACGCGGTCGGTTCCGTCCCAAGCTCAGATCAAATAAAAAGTAAAGATGGAACGTTGCAAACAAGGTGTAGCCGGTTCAAACTATGCCTTACCGTATAAATACACAATTACACGCGCACACGTAACAACGAAACTACCCCTTAGCTTGTCAGTTGAGCTTTATTATTTGATCTGTAAGCTCGAATGACAAGATCTAGTTGACCGTCCAGATCACCGAATCGGCAAAAGACAATGGTAATTTCTATTGTGTCTGCTATGTACGGATTTGTCCGTACACTTACGGAATTTGGAGAATTACGTACGGATAAAAATTACCGTTTCATGTTTCATGATTTCATTTAAGAGACTGATAAAGATAGCATGTTATAACGGTTGACGTTGATTGCAGTAGTGAATGAATTTAATTATTTGCTTAGTTGCGCAATTATACCTTGTTTTGATTTTTATGTTGACAATGAAATGATTAAAAAGAAAATACAGACATACCTATGTATGTAATTTTTGCTTTTAATATCCGGTTTCTCTTTTACGGATTTCTGATTTTTGCTCATACGGACCGGTATGGCAATATCTTATGCCCGGTTTCAGAAACTCATGTAACATCACGAAGGCGAAAGCGCTGTCAATTGCTCACAAAATACCAAGCCGGCAGTTGTCAACTGTTCTTTTTGGGTTTCTTGATAGAAGATCAATAAAAAAAACAGGAAAAATATAATAATTAATAAATGGCTTAAATTTATTACTTCTGTCTACCCTAGTAGAATGCATGCATTTCATTCATTCTCAAAAACAGCGAAATTACTGTAATCTTAAGTACGGTTTTTGTTTCTGTTCCACGGACATTTACCACGCATAATGCTGTCCCTTTCACTAGCTTATAAAAATAAAATAAAATGCTTGACATATTAAATTATCAGTCCGTAACTTGGCCCTGGAACGCGACAGCGATGTCAATGTCCAAACAATGTCATTTTCATATTTGTTGTCATAACCTATTATTTTTGTTGTTCTGTTTTGATAATCAATGAATCTATTAAAATTCACGAAAAGACAAAATTACTGTCCTACGTAAGTATCAACAAGCTACAACAAGCAAGCAAGCACAAGCTTACAAGCTTTATCTTTTTGAAAATGTTATTCAATCCAATACACAATGTGATAATGTTATTAAAATGCCAATTTCTTTGTTTTAGGTCCAAGATAATGTACCTACTTATAAATAACTTGAAGGCTAATTCGTAAAGAAGGAAACCATGAATTACAATGCAACGCAAAGTATCAGCTCATTGAAAACAACGAGAAAAGAAAACAATGGTGTATTCCATTGGGATTTGAATTTAAACTACTATACCTAATACAGTAACTGAATGCAAAAGCTCATAAACTTTTGAACCTCAAGGCGTACGGGCTTCTCAATCAGCCAAACATGTGGAAGATCTTTTTCATTTGTGTCAGTGTTTAGTGCCAGAATAATGTAATTAATAGAGGAAAAGAAATCTGGTTTTAAGTTAGTGCAGTCCATATAAAGTCCTGAGGTATTCTGGGTGATCAGCGATAAGACTACAATTCCATCCAAGCTTAGATGTGAAATATCCCACCATTGTGTCTATCTCTTGGCCGATATTTAATAGTTAAGAACTTAATTAAATTCCTTATAAGCAAGCCTAGATTGGAATAAGATAATATGTGCATTTTTCCAAGTTATGAGATAGTTCGGTCCATAATTAGGTTGTCTCATTGTCTGGAATTTGATGATACAATTAAGTATTTATTGTATTGTAATAATTTAAGATTTAATTAATATCTTAAGGGCAAGCCTAGATTTCAATAAGTTTGAAAAATAATTGTGTATGTATCCGCCGTAATTAAAATTTATGATTAAACATTGGTTCCTCAATTGTTATTGTTTTTATTTTCCTTTCTTTTTTTTGTATTGTTGCTACTTTATTTTTCTGTACAAAAAGGCCCCATAAAATCCTACATACCAGTTAATAATGTCTTGTTTGGTGCAGTATGGTAGTTTCATGAACAAATCAATAGTATGTAACTAACCTTTTGTGGTTGCTACTGTGAAGAGCTGGCTGCAACCCAGCATCCTGCAGTATTGTGACCTGGACGATGACGAACCTCGCAGCATGGAACCCTGCAGTTTGCTTTTGCCTCGTGCCCTTGAGGTCTGGAGTTGTAGCATTTCTTCGGCAGCAGTTCGTTTTCCTTTGAATCAGGAGAAATATTTCCCCTTCTCTTCCTTGTTGAAGATGGCCGCCTGGGGTTGCTTGCTTTTACTTGCTTCAGGTTGCTAGCTTCCACTTGCAATCTCGAACGGATCCACGAAGACGAATTTGCATGATGAACTGGAGACCGTTGATGTTCCAATCATAGACGTCGCCTGATTTGTCGATGTGAGCCCAACCATTGACGTTGCCATTGAGGTAATAATGTAGATACTACGACGTTGCTTGATTTTTCATACAGCTAGATCGCCTGGAACTTCGAATGACTTCAGCATCAGTTTGGGTAACACGGTGCCTTTTACGTTGATGGTATCTTCTATTTGTTTCATCGAGATCAGATGAAGAAGAAAAAAAAAACAAATTTTCTTCTTTTGTTTGGCGCGAACGCCACCAATAAATGGGCAAGATTTTATCATCCCACTTCTGAATGTGAATATCTATGACCAGCCTATCCTGACCACTGGCAGGATAGGCTGGTCACAGAACAGAAACGGCACTCGTATAATTTACAAAGTGTTTATTCTCAGCTATTTTCAAAATTACAATCTGACAAGCGTTCGCCTTACAATTCGTAGTATCAACAATGGCGGTCGCCGCCAACAATTGAAACTGCCTAACACATCCGCTTTATATATTATTCCAATAAACTTATATTAATGTAATAATCAAATTGAATTACTTAATAAAATAACTAATATTAAAATACAATTATTGCCTGTAATATTTATCATGGATTCTTGCGTAATAATTAACTTTACTATTTATTTGTTACACCGAAAGATGACAAGCGGATGTTGTCCTAAGAGGTTTTAATCATTCAGAATACTTATTATGAATATATTAGAAGATTAACATACAAAATAAAAGATGAACTATACGTATTGTAGAATTAAGTCAAGCTGGTATATCCAAAGTCGGAGGTCGGTAACAGTAGATAAAATGTATTTATGAGTCAAGTTCTCTTCACAAAAATATTGTTCTGTCATATAACTATCAAATTCTTTACGAGAGTCGGGCTCGAGTGTCGTAGCGATTACACTCGAGAATTTCTAGAGCTCCCACTTGCTGCAAAGGAGTACCCAATTTTTCTGACAATATTTAACATGGTATTAGAGTGAGCACTGAAGTAGAAGTAGTATCCCTTACAACATAATTATATTTAGACTAAAGTGAGAGTAAAGTTTGGATATAGGACGTTATATCAAAACTACACATACGATTTAAAAAAAATCTGTCACTGATTGAAACGGCTACCAACGTAGAATATCAACACACGTCAATGAATTAGCCTCAAAGCTACAAAGTACCAGGAATATCTCATAGAGCCGACTGAAGCGGCACGGTGTCCCTACGCTGACCGGGAGTTTTAAATAATAAAAAAAACGAAAATATATTTATATTAAAGGACTTCCAACAATTCCTTCTGCCAATAATGACATAGAAATCTAATTAACACCAGGAGATTGGCTCATTGTGTCAACACAGATCACCAAGTTACAGAAGAGAAACAACAGGAAACGGAAACGTTTCGGTTATTGAAACAACACTATTGCCGGGTGCCATAGGATACTTTTTCCCGGAGAGATGGACGGTTCCTTTGGGATAAGCCACGGAAGTGAATAGGTGCTTTAGGCCTGCCTAGGTCGGTGGAGGTCTGCCCCGCTTGGGCAAAGTACTGCCGTGTCCTCTTGGAAGCGATCGGCAATGGCAACCTCTGGCTATCAGCCCTGGTCCAGGCCATGGTACGGAGCGAGAGGACATGGGCAGCTGTCTTTTCCTTCTGCGAAGCAGTAATGCTCGCGAATAAGGCGGGAAGCGTGAGGAAGACGTAACGGAGATGCCCTCACGCCCCTAGCCGCTGCAGATTCCCAGCCGTAGGCGCGGGCTTGCAGACAAGTAATGGGTAGCTCGCCGTCCGATAAGGGCCAGACCAGAGTCGACTGCGCGTAGTGTCGAGCGACGTGCGCCTCAAAGAGATGTCAGCAAACTGACAGGATCCGCTAGGGCCAATGCCTATCTGGGTCACGGATAAATTTGAAAGAGAATTACCGCGGCACTGGCACAAGCAACTGAAGGAACCCGGGTGAATTTTAGTCAGTAAAAGTTTGACACGCCCTCCCGCTTCACTCAGAGCGGGAGAAGTCATTGGAGTGTATCCGAACCCAACAAAAAATGCCTTCTGAGGTCCTCCAGGACAATGGACCAAGGCTTCAATTGAACCTCATTTATTCATAGGTTTCGAATGAGTGGTGATGATGCGCCTGATCAATTCTAATTATGCAGAATAATCTCGATAAAAAAAAAACTATCAGGCTATTCAAATTACGGCAGAAAAACTATTTTATATGAAGGATCCAAATTATTTAATAAATTACCAAGAGACCTCAAACAATCCCAATCCACGACTACTTTTAAAATGATAAACAAACAATGAATACAAGTATTAAAGAATGCACTTTTCTTGAAATAGTTTCCAGCCACATCCAGCTACGCTTGTCCGTGTTGTAATTGTAAGTGACGGTGACTTGTTTACATCAATGTTTGAAACAGTGTCGAACCAAAATATTGTTGTGTTTTTGCTCTACTCTCAAGATTTAATTAAGTATATTGACCTACTTCTGTATTAACTCCGAACAATAATTAATCTACCTTCTTATGTAACGTGAATAAGTATTTATTCAATTATCTCAATTAAAATTTACATAGTATAAAATACTTAATTAACAATAGTTACTTTTATATATAGTTAAATAAAAATCAAATAAAACTACGAACGCGTATATAATGAGTTCTTTTAAAATATACTGTTGTGTTTACGGGTGTCTGAATAAAGGAAACGACATAACATTAAGCACGTATATCCAAAAGGTATGAGCAGAGGTATATTATACAAGTAATAGGTACATACCTACACCCTAAAAAGGGAACTAAAAAGACGTAAACAAGAAGAAAATTATGCTGTGCAGTCGGACGATACATATGGGTCATAGGGCGTCAAAAAATTGGTCCACATCGCTGTTAACGTGAAAAGTGCCCAGAACGCTGGCAGCATTGCCACGTTGGATTGAAATGCTGATTCTCTGGGCAAGGAAAAGCCCAGCCCTCTGGTCACGTGAAGAGTCGATTTACCGTTTGCTTACATCTCGAAATTCTCGAAGAGCACTCGGACCCCATGGACCTAATGTTTCAACCCCAAACGGCTCAAATATATAACTTCCAATAAGGTTATTGTATTTGCGCCGTTTGAGATTTTCTGCACCAGCAGCAGCTGCACCAACACAGCCCGCCGTGCTAAGAAGATGGGATGGTGCAAGGGTGTCGACACATGTTGCATCACACATCATAGCCTACCCACCTTCCAAGGCATTATGGTCATCCCATCTGGTCTCTTCCCGTCGTCGCGTGCCAAGCCATTGGGTTCTAAAACAGCTGGCACTCCGGCGGTGACAAGAGGCCGACGTATGATGTCATTAATGCTGGCATGCCGTGCTAACCGACCAGCGCTCCTACTCCTACTTATGTTAATTTCAATATTCACATGTAAGTTAATTATTGTATTCTTATGTGAATAAAGATTTCTCAAACCTCAATCTATTTAAAATGATTTATCTATCCATTAACGAATTCACGATAATTCTATCTATTACATAAAATTGTTCATCATCATTTTCCTAGCCTTTTCTCTACCTACCCTTTTGGGGTCGGATTACAGTTTAAGTAACAGCTGGATAACTTATTATTGATCTCCAAGTCCACAACCCAGTAACTGGGTAATACGTTGCCAGACTTTGGTAGTCAGACTTTTTAGAAAGAAAGAAAGATAGAAGAAATATTTATTTGAGACCCGCACAGGAGACACGAGAAATAAGCATAAAATTAAACAATAATAAAAAATAAAAACCCCGTGCGAGATCAAAAAGGCTCCTATCTCAGCAAGTGCAGCGATATCCAAAATAAAAATAACGCTGCGCTTTTATAACATCGTTACTCGTAGCTAAACAGGTGTTATTAATTGGTAGTTAAGTTCGGCGCTTCGCGGGTCACCCAGAAATTGGCGTTAAATTGAGCCGGGTGGCTTCGGCGGAGTGCAAGTTGAAAGCCTCCACGCGGCGCACCCTGGGCAACGTCGGCTCCAACTGCCCACCTACGTTGGGTGGACAGTTGGGGCGGGCGGCTAATATCAACACACGAGGAAAGGTCACGGTTTCAAACACAGTTCATCATCCATGATGGTCTGTGAAGGGAACCGGGCTAAAGGCGGGACGGCTAGTCCGTCGCTGCGGTGGCCATCTAACGCCTACTCCCACCTCTGCTGACAGAGAGTAGGTTGAGTGGGCGTGGAATAGAGGTGGAACCCAATCCCAAGGTCTCGCGTGCCGAGGGGATGAATGGCCGGAGGGTTTGTATCCGGTCCCTAGCGCAGGGAAAGGGACCTCACCCTTAAAAAGGAAACAATGGAACACAGACTAATGGATAATAATCCTCAGGCGGGTACCCTTGCGCAACGCAAGGGCCAGTCCCGCCCCTCTAGGGATCCCCTAGAGGGCAGCCCCATCGTATCTGAGGGGGGCACCACTAGTCTCGCGGGCCGGCAGAATACCGCCGACCTGCGCCAAGAGAGCCACGAACGAGAAAAGGAGCTCCAGGAGAACCTGGAGCGACTGCGCGAAGTGGACGTACCACTTGCCGCCGCCGACGGCAACAAGAGCCGAGGAGGCTCAGGTCCTGGAGACAACTTGTCTGACCAGGACTCGCGCGGCACCTCCAAATTTTGGAGGAAGCGTCCGCGCAGCAAGAACTCGGGGTCGCTGGGTCTCTCCTCGAGTGAGGAGAACCTGTCTGCCCCGAAGGTCTCAACGGGACGGAGAGGGCGGGGTCGCGCGTTGGCGGGTGTTGCCTCCGCTCGGGGGCCGGAACGTGACGTGCGGGGTCGCTTCGTGCCTAGGCCCGACACACCTGCCCCTGCAGAGTGCGTGCAAAGTGACCCTGGGCACATGAGTGCGGACCAGAGCGGTGGCTCCACCACGTCCCTGCTAGGGGCAAATAAGGCGGAGGCGAATGCCGCAAAGCGGGCGCAGCGAAAGGCTGTCGCGGCTGACGAGGTCAGCGAGTTGGCCCGACAGGCCCGAGAGCGGCGCTCAGCTCGGACAGCTGCTGGTGAAGAAATGTCAGCGGTGGCGCTTAGTCGCCAAGTGGCGGACGGGCTGGAGGTCGTCCTGAAGGTTGCCACCAAATCGGGCAATCTGAAGGGCACTTTCACCCATGCCCTGAAGCAGGCAGTGAGCGACATTCAGGAGGCGGTTGAGGTCCTCATAAACCGCACAACCACCGATGAGACGGCAAAGTTGTGGGAAGAAAATGGCCGTCTCCGAGCCGAGTTAGAGGACCTCAAGCGGCAGTTCACCGCCCAGACGGCAGCTTCTACCGTCACGAGCCCACCGCTGGCACCGTCATCGGCTCCATCTCCGGCCCCATCATCGGCCCCAGCACTTGCGGATGCGCACATTGAAAAGATCGCACGCATCTGCATGATGCAGTGCGGACAGATGGTGGGTGCCCGTATAGAGGCTATGGAGTCGAGACTGCTTCCGGCTGAAACCTTCCGCCCACCGCTCGCTGCGGACAAACGGAGACGGGAGGGGCCCGCTAAACCAGGGCCGGACCAGACCAGTGCCGGGAAAGGGCCCAGTAAGCTCACGGAGGGTAGGCCCGCGCCCACTACCCAGGCGGCGACTGCGACCCCGGCGACCCCGCCTGGCAACCTCGCAGAGGCCTGGACGACGGTGGTCAAGAGGGGCCGCCGAAGAAAGAAGAGGACGGCGCCGCCGGCACCCGCTGGAGCACCGGCACCAGAATCGAGAAAGGCCGCGGGACCGCCTAAGGTCAGAGCCCCACGCTCCGCGGCTGTAGTGATCACGCTGCAGCCCGGAGCCGTCGAAAGGGGCGTCTCGTACAAGGCGGTCTTGTCAGAGGCGAAGGCCAAAGTAGCGTTCCCCGACCTTGGAACACCGTCCGGCTTCCGGATGAGGTCAGCGATTACGGGGGCGCGGCTGCTCGAGGTGTCGGGTGCCTCTAGCGCTGAAAAAGCAGATATATTGGCCGCCAAGCTGCGGGAGGTCCTCAACCCTGAGGACGTCCGGGTGTCCAGGCCGATGAAGACGGCTGAGCTCCGTGTCGACGGTCTGGACGACTCGACGACCCCAGCTGAGGTCGTGGCGGCCATCGCCCGAGCCGGCGGATGTCCGTCCGAGGACGTACGGACGGGTGAGATCCGTGCCGACGCTTCCGAGCTCGGCATGATTTGGGTGCGGTGCCCGGTGGCGGCGGCAAAAAAAGTCGCTGACGGTGGACGACTGCTGGTGGGGTGGGTTGCAGCGAGGGTCAAGCTGCTGCAACCCAGGGCATTGCGGTGCTATCGTTGCCTGGACATTGGGCATGTCAGGGCACGATGCACCGCCGAAACAGACCGCAGCGAGCAGTGCTATCGCTGCGGTCAGCCCGGCCACAAGGCGGCCCAGTGCTCCGCGGCGCCAAACTGCAGCCTCTGTACAGTTGCAGGGAGGCCCGCGGGGCACAGAGCGGGCGGAAAGGCCTGTGGCGCAACAGCGCAGCAGCAGAAGAGGAGAAGGAGGGCCAAGGTTGCCGGGGGTTCTTTACACCCCCGTCAGCCTGGCTGCTCTTCGGCCGACTCCCGGCCTGGGCATGGAGTGGAGGGAATGGATTGCGCATAATGGCGCCATACCATTTCCTCCAGGGCAATATTAACCACTCTGCCAGAGCTCAGGATCTCTTGCTCCAGAGCATGGCAGAGTGGTCGATTCACGTGGCCGTGGTCGCCGAGCCGTATTTCGTCCCACCCAGAGATAACTGGGTTGGAGACCTTGACGGTTTGGTGGCCATTATTGGCGGGGCTCTTGCCAGCCCGTCCCGAGGTCGCGGCTGGGTGGCTGCCCTCGCGGACGGCGTTGGTATAGTTGGTGCGTATTTTTCGCCCAACAAGAGTCTCACCGACTTTGAGAGTTTCCTTGTCGAGTTGGGCGCCGTCGTAGGCCGACTCCACCCTCGCCCTGTGCTGTTGCTTGGGGATCTCAACGCCAAGTCTTCGGCGTGGGGATCTCCAGTAACCGATGCTAGGGGTGAGGCGCTGGAGGAGTGGGCAGTAATCACCGGCCTGGTCATCTTAAACCGGGGCTCGGTTTACACGTGCGTGCGACAGCGGGGCGGGTCAGTAGTGGACGTCTCGTTCGCTAGCCCTGCCGTCGCGAGCCGTGTCCGCGACTGGCATGTCGCCGTGGAGGTGGAGACGTTATCGGATCACCGATATATCCGTTTCGACGTCTCCACCCAGACCGCCGGCGGCCGTGGTACACCGGCCCCGCGAACGGACGCTCCGCGCTGGGCGCGCAAGCGCATCGACAGGGAACTTCTCGAGGAGGCCACAATTGTCCAGGCCTGGATCCGGGAGTCGGCAACAACCGGACCCATCGACGTCGAACAGGAGGCGCTGTGGTTCCGCGGGGCGATGACGCAAATCAGCGACGCGTCCATGCCCCGGGTCCACGCACAGTCAGCGAGGCGCCAGGTGTACTGGTGGTCCACCGAGATCGCACAGTTGCGTGTTGCGTGCGTAGCGGCCAGACGCCAGTACACCCGATACCGGAGGAGACGTCGTCGGGTCCCTGAAGAAGAAGCCACGCGGTATGAGGTGTACCGCGCGGCGACGGAGACTCTGCGGCTGGCCATCGGCGAGGCGAAGAAGCGAGCCAGGGAGGAGATGTTGGAGACTCTAGACGGGGATCCGTGGGGGCGCCCTTATCGAGCGGTTCGAGGGAAACTTCGAGCCGCCGCGCCTCCGCTTACGGAGAGTCTCCAACCCGAGCTGCTGGAGGAGGTAGTCGCAGCCCTCTTCCCGGCGAGAGCGGAGCACATCCCGCCGCCGATGGCTTTGCCCACAGCCGCAGAGTCTACAGAGGAGGACGCCATCAGCGTCCCAGAGGTGACACAGGCAGAGATGGGGGCGGCCGTGATGCGGCTCCGGGCCAAGAACGTGGCTCCGGGGCCCGACGGAATCCACGGCCACGTATTAGCCCTCGCTCTGAAGGAGCTAGAGCCCTGGCTGAGAGGACTCTTCACAGCGTGCCTTGAGCGGGGCCAGTTTCCCACTTTGTGGAAATCTGGTCGCCTGGTCCTGCTCAGGAAGGCGGGGCGCCCTGTGGACTCGCCGTCCGCGTACCGGCCCATAGTGCTGCTAGACGAGGTGGGTAAGCTGTTCGAGCGGATAATCGCTGCCCGCCTCGTGAGCCACTTGTACAGAGAGGGGCCGGACCTGGATGAAAGCCAGATTCTAGAATGAGCCACGTTCTAATTATGAATTCCCAACTCAGCTGAAAATGTGCGGTTTTTACACGACCTCATCATTTTTGTAGACGGTTAGCAACTTTTTATGTTCGGCATCCTTAGTAAAATTTCTACCTAGAAACTAGCAATATTTTATTCATCACAACAGTATTATCGACACGTAAATCCTTATTAGATTGACACCTTTTACACCATACTTATCCATCATGATGGATAGGTCCATGAAATAAACCACGGCAGCCGTTATCCCCTTTTTTGCGTAAGCTAATGCTTTTACAACCCAACTTTACGAGCGTGTCACACCGTCGGCTCGATAGCGGATTTTCGCAGGATCCTGATTGCATTTGATTGGCAGCGCCTAACAAGAAAAGGATCGATGGGTTCCGCGGACCGTATGGGCACGGAAAAGGTTTTATGTGCGGCTTAATCTGTCCCGGGGGGCAGACGCCATTAATTAGCTCGGTCAAGCGCTGCTTCGGCGGTTTTTGCGGTGGCAATTGACGTATGTCTTTCTGCGATGCCGCGTGGATATTACCGGTTGGGGTTATAGGTACCGCTGCGGTTAATAGCCGCAAATACGCCAGCGTGGTAGATGATTTTACGTGTGCCAATTTGGTGATGCGAATTATAATTATTAAAGTCGATTCTAGGTTGGTATATGTTTCGACATGTGGCTTTTTGGTAGGTATTTGGCCCTATTCACTTTAAGAGTCTTTATAATCACTAGAAAGTAAAAGGTCAAACTCGTCGCTACGAACTATTCAATCAGTCACCCGTGAAGGAAGGTAGCAATTGCTAATTTAATTCAATTTCAGCCTACATTTGACCGATACAATCTCAAAATTAGCAACTATGACCCACATGCTACATTACAATTTCAAATTGTAGTGACGGCGATATTGAATGCATATTTACGGCAGTCTCGGCAAAGCGATCACGATAATAGCCAGTTAGTTACGTAGCTTAGCGGGAAAAACTTCATGAATATTCATATTAGCAAAGTTTCCAGATTATTGGTCACAAGAATAATGGTGGCATTAAAATATTTCAGTGTTTATATAGGTCAAGGAGATTTGCTCAGAACAAATCATAAAAATTACCGTTGTAAATTCATCGGTAAATAACAGAATATTTGTTGAGAAATAAATAGGGTAACTGGCGAAACTGATTTCAAACTTGTCCTTTATTAGATTATCTCGTTTGATTAAGCAGTACCTACCTTAATCAAAGCGTATTTCTATATGCCGCACTTATTATGGATTATTTTACTAAACTCCACTGTCGGATTTGGGATTTTTACTGGTGAAGAACCTCGTCAGCTAAATTCGTAATTAGGTATTCCTTAGTTTTAAGCTGTTTCTTAAAATAAAATAACTACAATAATCGCAATGCGCATTATAATAAAAACCGGCCAAGTGCGAGTCGGACTCGCGCACGAAGGTTTCCGTACCATAATCTTAAAACACGACAATAATCACGTTTGTTGTATGGGAGCCCAATTTAAATATTTATTTTATTCTGTTTTTAGTATTTTTTGTCATAGCGGCGGTAGAAATACATCATCTGTGAAAATTTTACTGTTTAGCTATCACGATTTATGAGATACAGCCTGGTGACAGACAGACAGACCGACAGACAGACAGATGGACAGTGGAGTCTTAGTAATAGGGTCCCGTTTTTACCCTTTGGGTACGGAACCCTAAAAAGATACACTCGATTTCTGAATTAAGAATTTGAAGTTGAGTATTTTCAGGAAGTTTTAAGATCCGCCTAATCGAAGTAAAACTCTCTGAAGTGCGCCTGAGGTGTTATAGCCATGTAACTAATGATGAGAATGCCCGAAGAACATATGACTGAACAGTCCTCTTAATGAGTTCAGGTCAATAGAAGCGAGATAGACTCCTTTCCACTTGGATGTCTGTAGTCAACAGCGACTCGACGACCCAGAATCGAAGGATCTGGTCAAGAATGACGAAGAGAACCGACATCAAATGGAATTCAGATTCTAGCCTGAAAACCGGTAAAGCTTTGGCATGAATATAGGATTTGACACGTTCTTAATATCAAATACTCAAGACAAAAACTGGACCTTATTCTCCTCACTTGAAGTCTCTGTTATAAATTATTTATCGGTCAAGGTTACAATGTTACACGAGTTTTGAGAGGTAGAAGGTCAGCGCACGTAACGACACTTCGCTCTGGTGCCATTTTGCCATCAGCCATATCATTTTGAGTGACACATTGCCGCCGATAGTTCCCGATCAATAAACTTTTTTTGCGAAGTTAGTTTGGGTTATAGATTTATTAAAAGGGGTATCTTAACTAACTATCTATACTTCTTTACTAATAAGGAAAGATTTGTAATTTAGTATGTAACGAATAAACTTAAAAACTACAGGACCGATTTCAAAAATTCTTTCACCGTTGGGTAACTACGCTATTCACGGGTGACATAGGCTAGGCATATACTTTTATACCTGTATTCCCACGGGAACGGGAACTACGCGGGTGCAACCGCGAGGCGTCCGCTAGTTTATTATAAAGAGGTAACCCAATTTTTGTAAATATAAGTATGTTTGTAAAAGTTAGTAATCAGTTCAGTTGGTACTACCAGTTACTAATCAAATATACAGCCTCTGAAAACCAAATGAGGGAATATGTATTGGCAATGAATGAGCTGGTAAGCTCACAAACTAACAAATGTGATCATTGTCAACCACCATCTGTTGAACCCACACCGGACCATTCATTGACAATATGTGATGCCACCATACCGCAGTCTAGTGCAAGTTTGCCATTAGAAATTACTAACCGTTTGCCTAAAAATAATGTAAATACAGAAATAGTATTATTTTGTGATGAAATTGGAAAGGATCTAGGCCACTTGTTGACAAATAGATATCCAGGACACTCAATAATGAACTACTGTATGCCTAACTAAGTTATAAAATGCAATTTTAACCAGGATACAACATTATTAATATTTATTGGTAATAGGGGCAATGTGAACAAAGGGGAATTACTCCAACATTATAACTCTTTGTGCAACCTTAGTTTAAAAAAAATTGTGATGTTCACATTCCCATACAGCCAAAGTTTGCCACAGGAAGAAAACATACTTAGGTATGAATTGAATAGGACATTACATAATTTAACATATAGTAGTAATTTATTCCATTTAATTGACACTAACAATTATGTTGGTAATCACTTTTATTTGATAAAAGATAATTTTTTCATGGATAGGTACTTTCTTTCAAAGTATTATAAAAGACAGATAGCTGTGTCGCTATCATATTATTTTTCTACTACAGCCAAGAATTTGGCTAAACAACTTGCTTCTATTGAGCAATGCCAAGGAATGTTATTTAATTCAGCCAATAATTTGGTATCAGAAATTGATATTAATAGTAATTTAAATTAGAAATTAGGACAATAGGGACAACCTCTTGCAAAAGCATACAGCATAAAAATTGCAAAGTAAAATCAAATAAAAGTTTAAATTCGGTAAATAGTATTAACCAGGTGCATCAAAATATTCAAGGATTTATGAACAAAGATTTAGAAGTAGAATTATTTATGAACTTTAACAGTATTGATATTCTTTGTATAACAGAACATTGGCTTAAAAGCCACCAGTTATTGTTCAATTTTAATAATCACCAGGTTGGTAGTTCATTCAGCAGAGTTAATGCTATACATGGTGGCTCATTGATTTTAGTAAGTAACCAGCTTAAATTTAAAGACCGTAAGGATATTGTGAGCCTATCTGTTGAGCGGACAGTTGAAATAGCTTGTATAGAATTGGAGCAGTTTATTGTATTAAGCGTATACAGACCCCCTTCAGGATTGTATGACTGCTTCGAAAAGGTAATGGATGAAGTGTTACACAAGATTTGTAACTCGAATAAATCCATTATCACTTGTGGTGATTTTAATGTTAATTTATTAGAAAACTCAGGTTCTTGTAGTAAAATAATAAGTCTGTTTCAGTCCTACAATCTTGTAAACCTATTTTTGGAGCCCACAAGAATAACCCCTTCTAGTGCTACATGCTTAGATAATATTTATACTAATGTTATACCAGTCCACAAAGAAATTATAAATTTACTAGATTCTGATCATTGCGGGCAGAGGATTACTATACCAAACCAAAGCAACAAAGTGGCTAAAAAGGATATCACTGTTAACCCCAAAACTGCAAGTCGCTTGGCAGCTTTTAAAGTTAAACTCATTAATAAATTGCCAATTTTGTCAATTGATGCTAATCCTAATCATCTATATGATGATTTTTTTAGTATATACTGTAAACAATTTAATTCGACCTTTATTCCCAAGACTATCTCCGTTAATAGTAATGCATCATTCAGTGATTGGGCTACCATTGGTATTCATAAAAGTAGAACACGGCTTTATGAGCTGTACAGTGAAAGGACTTATGTAAACACTGCTGAATTTAATTTATATGTTAGAAATTATTCAAAATTATTTAAAAAAGTTTGTTGTTTGGCCAAGTCACGTTATTTGAGCTCAAAGATTAAAAACAGTATTAATGTTATTAAAACGACTTGGAATATTATTAATAGTGAAACGGGAAGATCTGGTAACCGAAATATTGACTACGGCCTGTCTATTAATGGCAACATCATAAAATCAGACTCACAAGTCGCAGTGGCCTTTGAAAATTTCTTTTCAGATATTCCTGTTTCAACTACTAAATCCTTAAACTCATCACCTTCTGTTGCTGAGTCTTTGCTAAAAGAAAATGTTAACGTTTGCGATTCGGAATTTCTTTTTGAACATATTACTTGTAAAGACATAATTAAAACCTTTCACACTTTAAAGGTTAAAAAGACTGCAGATCTGTGGGGTCATTCTGTAGAAGTTGCTAAGTCTATTATTGACATTGTCGCACCTAGTTTAGCTATTATCTTTAATAATTGTATCGACTGTGGGGAGTTTCCCGACCTTATGAAAAATAGTAAAATAATACCTTTGTTTAAATCAGGTAGTACATCAGACCCTACAAATTATAGACCTATTTCAGTACTACCTACGTTTACAAAATATTTGAGAAATTAATTTTAGAGCAATTGCAAAGATTTTTTAATAAACATAAATTATTACATACCAAGCAGTTCGGTTTTACAAGGGGTCGTTCAACTACTGATGCCGGTGTTGAACTTTTAGGACATATTTATAATGCATGGAAAGATAAGTGCGATGCCTTGGGAATCTTTTGTGATTTGTCCAAGGCATTTGATTGTGTTTTTCATGAAACGCTAATCAGGAAACTCCGCCACTACGGGATCCGGAACAGCGCTCTGGATCTTCTTACTTCATATTTGAGTAATAGGATTCAGACCGTTGACGTTAATGGAAAAAGATCTCCTGGATCTATGGTAACAATGGGAGTCCCACAGGGCTCGATTCTTGGTCCTTTCTTGTTTCTTATTTATATTAATGACTTGCCTTACCTCATAAAGGATAACCATGATATAGTGTTGTTTGCGGATGATACTTCACTTTTGTTTAAACTTAAACGTCAGCAGCTGGTTACTGACGATGTAAATAGCGCGATCTCAAAAGTAGTTCACTGGTCCAATGTTAATAATTTACTTCTTAATGAAAAAATAACCAAATGCATTAAGTTTACCCTACCTCACGTTAGGCAGGTGAAAACCGATGTGTTGATAAAGGACGAAGAATTGAATCCTGAAAATAGCACAGTATTCTTAGGCTTAACTTTGGATGCTAAGCTTCAGTGGGGCCCACATATAGATAAATTGTCAAAGAAGCTAAGCTCCGCAGCATATGCTGTTAGAAAAATTCGTAATTTAACTGACATAGAGACAGCCCGTTTAGTATACTTTAGCTATTTTCATAGTGTAATGTCGTACGGTATTCTGTTGTGGGGAAATGCCGCCGACATCCAGACTATCTTTGTTTTGCAGAAAAGAGCTGTTCGGTCAATTTATAAATTAAGCCCAAGACACTCTCTCAGAGAGAAATTTAAGGAGATTAATGTAATGACTGTGCCTTCTCAGTATATTTATGAAAATCTTTTATATGCCCATAAAAATATAAAATTGTTTAAAAAATACAGTGATATCCATAACATAAATACTAGGAATAAACACAAATTTGTAGTACCTACAACAAGGCTCAAGAAAATAGGTGGCTCGTTTAGATGTCAATGTGTACGCTTTTATAATAAGCTTCCAAGCCACGTACAACATCTAAGTCTTAATAAATTCAAATCTTTTATTAAACGTAAGTTGTGCCAGAAAGCGTTTTATACAACTAAAGATTACCTTGAAGACAAAAAGGCTTGGGATTGAGCTGCTCCAATTAATTTTGTTTTTTTTATTATATTTTGCACCGTGAATTTTGTTGTTGTTTTTTTGGTTTTCTTGCAATGACAAGAATATTTACTTTTTAAAGTATTATATTATTTTATATTAATTATTGTGAGTGTGAAGACTATGTGGATCATTCTTTTTTATTTTAATTTAAATTTATCTTAGTTTTTAATCATGGTCTGGCAGTTTGAGTAGTTTATGCGGCCTACCCGAATGTCCTTTCTTTGGTATTGTTCGTCGAATCGTTGAGCTCCTTAAAGTCTGAGTTGAGCTGCTCGGTTATTGACAAATGCGTGCACTGACTGGACAGGTCCACTCAATCTGACTGGTTCTTTCCTCAAAAGACCATTTCAGACATCAGTCTACATGGTCTTCACATGATCTAACCAATATTTTGTCTGGACTTTAAAAGAGACTGTGACCTCTGAGTTTGTTTCGGCCTTTCTTCTCAGAGTAGTCAGATAGAAAACGCCGACCTCATCTAGTTTTAAAAAATATGTTCGACATGTAAAAGTGTTTGTATAAACCAACTTACAGAAATAAAATCATTTATCATTTATCATTTAACCTCTGGAAGTATTGATATATAACAAAACATATTTCATTGATAGAAGGCAGTATTGCTTACTAATAGTATTGTAAAATTAATCGAATGTTGAGGGATAAGCCGCGGGAAAACCTACTAGTCAGATCTACTTCACTTGCCCTACTATATTATCTTATATACCCCCGTATATAACCTTAATTATGGAACACGAAGGCATTTGTTTCGGCAGTTCTTATTTGTTGAACAACAAAGATTTTGCTTTGTTCGGCAATACTACTTTTAAGCCTAAATAAATTCATAAGAAAATTAAATACTAGGTTTTCCCGCGGCTTCGCTGCTGCGGCACATGTCATTTAGATACTTTCTATCAGTAAAGTACTTCTAAAAATATCTTTGCACCAAATCTTTATTATCAACTAAGCTCTGATTTCGTTCAACGCTAGACATATTTTTATGCCTCCCCTATCGATCGGTCCTGGGCTTCTTCCGTGACCTTTACCAGGTTATCAGCCCACCGTGTCATCAGTCTAGCACCTGAAACCCTTCGGTTTCATCGTCCATCAGCGACTTTTCAGGCTATATTGGTTAACTTGGCTCTCCTACAAATCTCTTCATTCCCTAAAAACCAAAAAACATTTTATATCAGCAAGATTATATGATTTAATTCATACGACACTAAGAATCAGATTTTTCAGTTTATAAAACACAATCCCTTTTTTACTTATACGGCAACAACCGACAACGCGGTAATTCTATTTGTCTTTTCCAACCCTCCGACTGAATTACATAAGCGTTGTGGGGGTTACAAAAATAGCGGTTAAACTCAGTATACACAGAATTATAACATATTTATGTAAGGATTCGCTGGGACGACCATTACGCTGTTTTCATGGGTGATTGATTCTATTTTTGTCTACAAAGGATCAGAGGATGCGGGTACCTACGTAATGTGTGAATGCGAGTGAAAGGTACGATTATAGCAATATATACATATTATACCTTTGTTTTACTAAGATTTTGTGTTTTTCCCATGTTTTTATTATTTAACACTTTAAAGAGAAATATAATGCTTGCACATAATAATTATAAGTAAAATATTGTATTACATCTGAATAAGTACTTCTCCTTGTTGAGACAAAAATAGAGGATAAAGATGAAGAGATTATTTTAATAGAGTGACCAAGCTGAGCATAGCCCTCTACATTGCCCTTTGGATGACTTTAAGCTTTCTGATGAGACCCATTGTGAGCGAACACGTCTCTGCGTGTTTTCCAGAAGCAAGAGAACCAAGGTTACCGATATAGCCCGAAGAATTTCTAAACTTAAGCGGCAGTGGGTAGGGCACATTGCTCACAGAACAGATGGCCGTTGGGGCCGAAAAGTTCTAGGATGGCGACCGCGTACCGGAAGACGCAGCGTCGGATGGCCTCCCTCTAGGTGGAGCGATGACCTAGTCAAGGCTGCGGGCGTCCGGTGGATGCAAAGCGCACAGGACCGATCAGTGTGGCGACGCTTGGGGGAGGCCTATGTCCAGCAGTGTACGTCTTTCGGCTGAAATGATGACCAAGCTGGGATGGATGCCTTCCAGCTCGGCCATTGGAAGTGCTCTATAACTCGTGAAATACGGTATTATTATTATTTTGCATCTCTTTCTAATACAATTGTTTTTGGTTTCCGTACACGAAAGTCTAAACGGAGCACTATTGCTTTCACTCGCGTGTCTGTCTGTCCATCATCTGTCACACAATTTTGATCCAAAGAGTTTTTTAACTGCCCATTTACCTATGAACTTGATATTTTTTGTTTACGTATATTTTACTAAAAATACCAATATATTGAAAACTCAGATTTTTATTTGGTGCGGCACCCATGCGGCACCCTAAATGTGCGAAGTCCGATAAGCACTTGGCCGGTTTTTTTCTTCTTTTCTTTACACATTCGTACAAACGACTGCCATAACCATGCACACATCACACACTCAACACTACCATTCATTGCAGGGCACAGCAAAGCAACAATTTTTGCCAATAAACATAAACCGCCAGATTCGTATATATCACATACATAGACTGGGTAGCAGTTTAGAACTGTACCAATTTTATCATTATTAAAACACAGCCATAATAAACTCAATCGCAAATCGCTGACAGCTCCTGTTTAAGTTCCGAGCAGATAGAGGGCGCGCGATGCCAACAAACTTCCCTCTAGCAAACTCCTTATTATTCATTACAACACCGGCTAACTGATAATAAAACTTGTGAACGCTTAAATTTAACTGCCGACGTTTAATCCACAGGAATGTGTTGGTTAACTAACGCTATTATCGATTTTAAAACTTCCATTTCTGTAGTTCATTTGTAGTATACAGGATTAAGTTGGTAAATATCTTACCTAACTGTCGATATTGGATGGATTTTGTTTATCTTACTCCTCCGGTGTTCGTTTGATTGACTGATTATTTTTGTTATGGGATCCAAGAAAACTAACTAATTGCGTAAGTGAATTCGGCAAGGCGAAGGATTTAACCCCATCAATCGACTAAACACATAGATCCACACACTTTCATCTCGCTCGTGATTGGTCGATTTTAGTTACGATTTTACTTACGGTATTAGGCTGCGGGATTCGTCGATTTCATTGGCTCGGCGCTTTTCCAACGGTCACCACTTTTCATTCTGGCTTTCAGAAACTGCAGTGGTTGGGAAAAGTGTGGTGGGCTTTGTCATGCTAGGCTAGTTGTCATATTTAATGACTATAAGTGAAAACTCTTTGTGTTGTTCTTAATTCAAATTCTCCAATAAGTTAAAAACCTCAGTGTTTAACCATTAGGTTAAACACTGGGATTCTAACTACTTTATTACTATAATTATGATTGCATAATTATAGTAAGAAAGTAGTTATAAGTAAGGCTCTTTGTAGACTCCCTAGTAACTGCTACTAAATCATACCTACTTCGTGGTTAACTGACAGTTATAGACAGTAATAATGTTATGTGATATGAAGCCGCATGCCAACGAGGGAGTGACGAACGAGCAGACGGCGACATTGACGTGACTGTTACAGCTCTATTTGTTCCAAACTTTGATGTTTTGTTTTTGTCAGTACCTACTAATATAATTAAGTAAGCATTTTAACAAGAAGTTTATCTTTTATGTACACAAATACACGTTTAACAAACAAAACGACCCTTCTTTCTTTCGATAAACATAAAAGTTGTTACGCAATGTGCTTCTAAGCTTCGGAAACATGACACATAAAGCCTTGGAACAATGCAGTTTTTACAACGATGTACTTGGCAAGTAAAGGTGACTTCACACATATTATTTGGCACGATCACGGGCTGCGGCATTCTGACCCTGACCTCTAAAGACACAGGTTCGCGACTGCGCCTTCCACAAATAAAGACCTTTAGAGTTTCAGTGTAAAATCGTTCAAACCTCTGCCAAATTGTTTGCTTTATGGCTGCAAGAACTTTGGAGGATAACCTTGGTAGCTTATGTATGTAAAGTTGACACGAAAAATATGGGATTATAAATCATTGGTAGATTCTTCTCAGCGTTATATCGATGGCCAGAGTTGCACGAGTGAGCCACACAAACTAGCGTGTCTATTTAATTATATTTTCTTATAAGGCTATGCGGGATCAAACAAATTCTGCAAGGACACTGATAATATACCGTAACCTAAGTTATTAAAATTGTAATAATATATCATTTCAGACAATACATTTTGCCTATACTACTATGATTTCTAAACCAATAGAAAACTATTCGATTCTAAATACCTACCTAATAACTTGTGCGATATACATTTCTTGTGGAAATCTCCAAACGAGGTTAGCTACTTAAATCTGTAAAGATCTAGTTAAGCACAATCTTAATAACGAGCTATTCGAGGTTTGTTATATAAAAGGGGAAAAATTATGGTTTGCGTGAAGAGCATGATTATCGTGTAATGGCCTTCGTTCATTACTCCAAGTTATAAATTGCGTCCACAACTTAAATTGATACAGCCATGATTAAGTAAATTAATTCTGAAAGGGGTGTAAACGAGATTATTTATCGAGACTTACCTAGGGCGGTTAACCGCACCCGGATTGTACGTGTCGTGCTAGAATTATGGCCCATATTCCGAGTCATGCTCTCCAACTTGACTCTACTTCGAATAACTAGACATTTTTTAGTGTTCCTTACCCGAAGGGTTCAAACAGAGCCTATTGCTGTCAATAGGCTCTGTTTTGACACTTGTGTCCATCTGTTCATCCGTCTGTCCGTCTGATTGTCCGCTGTAATACATTTTACCCTTATTGGTTTTTTCTTCCCATTGAACTTGAAATTTGGTGATAATGTGTATTATCTATCTATACCAATATTATAAAGAGGAAATATTTTTTTGTTTGTTTGTTTGTTTGTGCGGAATAGGCTCCAAAACTACTGGACTGATTTCAAAAAATATTTCACCGTTAGGAAGCTACTCTATCCCCGGGTGACATAGGCTACTTTTTATCCCTGTATTCCCACGGGAACGGGAACTACGCGGGTAAAACCGCGAGGCGTCCTCTAGTAACGTATATTTTACTAGGCTGTGGGCGTATGGAGGATGCGAATCGCACAGGACTGATCAGTGTTACGACGCTTCGGGGAGGCCTATGACCCGCAGTGGACGTCTTTTGGCTGAAATGATGATGATGATGATATTTTACTAAAAAAATATCAATATATTGATAAATTGGTACGGAACCCCAAATGTGCGAAGTCTGACATGCACTTGGCCGTTCACTTCTTTATTTTCAATGTATGCTGACCTTCTGCTGAGTAAAGGTCTCCTCCATGATAGCCTTCCACTCCACCCAGTGTTTTTCCTTTTCGGACCGTAATAGTTTTTATGTATTGCCATTAATCAGGGCATTTTTCTATTGTCATGCGACAGAGTCAAGTGTCAAGTCCTTCAAACTATAAAAAGGTCTTCGAATAAGGAGAAAATCCCAATCCAGTAACTGTCAGTGCAACGTTCAATCAATCTCTAATCCCAAAGCAGTCTTACTGTACACTATAAGAAGCCACTAGGCCTCTTTGTTTTCCGTACAATCCTCAACACGGAAAAACTTTACAGAAAAAACTTCCCAGAATTGTTTTAAATAGTTACACTTCTGTCCAAAGAAAGTTATCGACGGGCGGCCAGATAATTCCCTGTTAATAATACTTACAGCACTTCCTAGCACATGGCGCCACCA
Organism: Orthosia cruda; assembly: GCA_964057195.1. NCBI lineage: Eukaryota > Metazoa > Arthropoda > Insecta > Lepidoptera > Noctuidae > Orthosia > Orthosia cruda. The sequence goes on from OZ059832.1 coordinate 27,209,184, forward strand.
TTTTAAGTAGATAATAGGATTTTAATTGAGATGAAGCTTTACAGAATAGAAGGCTATTTCAAAGCCTATAAATTTTTATTCATAACCATTATCGCCAATGCCTGGTGCGCGGATTTTGAACGTCGATATTCATGGTTAAATGTCTATTTTAGGACATTCGGGCGTGTTCAATGCATTTAGTGGACAGTAAAATATCTTATCGTTGGCCAGTATTAGAGTAAAAGTATCGAGTGCACCTGATTATATTGGATTAACGTCTGCCAGAGGAATTTGCTTACTTCTTACTTAAATTAAATTGAGGAGTCAAATCGATTCGATGAATCACTTATGATTGAGCCTTACTACAACACTATGCTCTGCACTTGCAACTATTAAAAAAATAAGGTCATTGGCAGCTGTCAGATTAGTCTACGAAATTAAAAATCACAGTTTAGGTGTATTTAACTAGTTCGTTCGTTTTTTTCAAATTATTCTTAAAAAAAACACGTAACTAAAAAAAGACTTATTAACACAATCTTAATAACGAGCTATTCGAGGTTTGTTATATAAAAGGGGAAAAATTATGGTTTGCGTGAAGAGCATGATTATCGTGTAATGGCCTTCGTTCATTACTCCAAGTTATAAATTGCGTCCACAACTTAAATTGATACAGCCATGATTAAGTAAATTAATTCTGAAAGGGGTGTAAACGAGATTATTTATCGAGACTTACCTAGGGCGGTTAACCGCACCCGGATTGTACGTGTCGTGCTAGAATTATGGCCCATATTCCGAGTCATGCTCTCCAACTTGACTCTACTTCGAATAACTAGACATTTTTTAGTGTTCCTTACCCGAAGGGTTCAAACAGAGCCTATTGCTGTCAATAGGCTCTGTTTTGACACTTGTGTCCATCTGTTCATCCGTCTGTCCGTCTGATTGTCCGCTGTAATACTTTTTACCCTTATTGGTTTTTTCTTCCCATTGAACTTGAAATTTGGTGATAATGTGTATTATCTATCTATACCAATATTATAAAGAGGAAATATTTTTTTGTTTGTTTGTTTGTTTGTGCGGAATAGGCTCCAAAACTACTGGACTGATTTCAAAAAATATTTCACCGTTAGGAAGCTACTCTATCCCCGGGTGACATAGGCTACTTTTTATCCCTGTATTCCCACGGGAACGGGAACTACGCGGGTAAAACCGCGAGGCGTCCTCTAGTAACGTATATTTTACTAGGCTGTGGGCGTATGGAGGATGCGAATCGCACAGGACTGATCAGTGTTACGACGCTTCGGGGAGGCCTATGACCCGCAGTGGACGTCTTTTGGCTGAAATGATGATGATGATGATATTTTACTAAAAAAATATCAATATATTGATAAATTGGTACGGAACCCCAAATGTGCGAAGTCTGACATGCACTTGGCCGTTCACTTCTTTATTTTCAATGTATGCTGACCTTCTGCTGAGTAAAGGTCTCCGCCATGATAGCCTTCCACTCCACCCAGTGTTTTTCCTTTTCGGACCGTAATAGTTTTTATGTATTGCCATTAATCAGGGCATTTTTTTATTGTCATGCGACAGAGTCAAGTGTCAAGTCCTTCAAACTATAAAAAGGTCTTCGAATAAGGAGAAAAGCCCAATCCAGTAACTGTCAGTGCAACGTTCAATCAATCTCTAATCCCAAAGCAGTCTTACTGTACACTATAAGAAGCCACTAGGCCTCTTTGTTTTCCGTACAATCCTCAACACGGAAAAACTTTACAGAAAAAACTTCCCAGAATTGTTTTAAATAGTTACACTTCTGTCCAAAGAAAGTTATCGACGGGCGGCCAGATAATTCCCTGTTAATAATACTTACAGCACTTCCTAGCACATGGCGCCACCATTTTAAGTAGATAATAGGATTTTAATTGAGATGAAGCTTTACAGAATAGAAGGCTATTTCAAAGCCTATAAATTTTTATTCATAACCATTATCGCCAATGCCTGGTGCGCGGATTTTGAACGTCGATATTCATGGTTAAATGTCTATTTTAGGACATTCGGGCGTGTTCAATGCATTTAGTGGACAGTAAAATATCTTATCGTTGGCCAGTATTAGAGTAAAAGTATCGAGTGCACCTGATTATATTGGATTAACGTCTGCCAGAGGAATTTGCTTACTTCTTACTTAAATTAAATTGAGGAGTCAAATCGATTCAATGAATCACTTATGATTGAGCCTTACTACAACACTATGCTCTGCACTTACAACTGTTAAAAAATAAGGTCATTGGCAGCTGTCAGATTAGTCTACGAAATTAAAAATCACAGTTTAGGTGTATTTAACTAGTTCGTTCGTTTTTTTCAAATTATTCTTAAAAAAAACACGTAACTAAAAAAAGACTTTATAAACATCCGTAACTTATATTTGAATATTCAACTAGTGCAAAATATAACGTAGGAGGTTTATTATCTAACATATCATTGTACCAAAAGCCTTCATATTTTCGAGTACATACGTACAGGCTACGCTTGCTCCAAAACATCGTGACGGTATCTTATTCTGTCCCACCGTGTACAGTCAACAACGCACTTAAGTTACTACCGACATACTCGAGGAAATTTGCGCAAAAATGTTCTCCCTTCGACAGCACTAGCTATAAAATTGGAAGATCATAAAATGAAAACGTGCGATATTTTAACGGTAGCTATTAACATGACAGATTTACCGGCTCCGTGACCGCCCCTGGAATTAACGGAGCCTGCATTGGACTGTGCCAACTGGCCAGTTAACGACGATTTGCCTTTCACCTATAAGTATATTATTCATACGAAGTGTAAAATGGTATTAATGCAGTGTTTTGTATGCGGTGACAGTACATTTTTCTGTGTAGACTCGCAACGTGTCTACATCGGTACTTAATTCTTTTTATTTTCCTTTAACCGGAACGGCCAACGGTCAAAACCAATTACTGTAATTAAAGAATGTACGTTTTGCTTTTCTTGGTAACGAGAAGGCACAACACATGTGTCTACATGGGTAGGAGATGCTTCGCTCTTCCGACATTAGTTTTATTTAAGAAATAAGTACCCGATGGCACTGAGTGTATTAATCATGAGAATGTGGTTGATACGAGTAAGGATTATAATAATTCATTAAATAACATCATACGTTCCGTCTTTTGCCGGGTCCATTCACCGTGAACACATTGAAGTGATGTACGCGATATTTCCTCGCATACAAAACTCAGGTCGAGTCTTCTTACGGTGACCGAGAACCCCAAGAAACTTGCGTCACGCCGTAAGCAAGAGAGCTGACGAATGCTAGTTTAAAGTATATGAATCCAGTAGTAAGACAGTGTCGATAGCTAGTGTTTCGCGCAGTAATAGATACTTTATTAATATATATATATATTTATTTAGGTATGTATTATATAAAATATATATGTATGTGTATTTTAAACAACGTATTATTAGTATTGTTTTTTTTTCTTTTTGCTTGTCACTTTTTAAATAATGCACCTGCCATGTTATCTCTTCACCACCCTTGGTTGACTGGTAGAGAATGCCTAAGGCATGATGTCCGCCATTGTACCTTTGTGCATGAAGTTTTAAATAAATAAATAAATACTTGCTTGAAGGTAAAATGGGTTTGTTGTTAGGTTGCTTGAAGAGATACGAATTGCTTGATTTAATAATCCTTTACTCTTCATAAATACTGTTACAGATTCACGTGGTGACTCATCGCTTGCTCATCGGGCTCACCAGGGCAAGAGGAAAGGTTGACGTCTATTTTCAACAGAATAAAAATACAACAGATGAAACTAAAAAGAAGTAACATTTTTCTGTCATAAACAGCTAGATATATTTACTATACTGTGATTTTTAATGTCGTAGACTAAACTGATATTTGGGGGGTTGTCACTTTATCGTTACACTAGCTGACCCGCGGGGCTTCGCTCCCGTCAACTGGCTATCTACCTACCTACCCTGCCCACCCTGCCTACCCTGCCTACCATGCCTACCCTGCCTACCCTGCCTTCCCTGCCTATCCTGCCTTCTCTGCCAACCCTGCCTACCCTGCTAACCCTGACTGCCCTACCTACCCTGCCTAGCCCGCCTATCCTGCCTACCCTGCGTACCCTGCCTATCCTGCCTACCCTGCCTACCCTGCGTACCTTGCCTACCCTGCCCACCCTGCCAACCCTGCCTACCATGCCTACCTTGCCTTCCCTGCCTATCCTGCTAACCCTGCCAACCCTGCCTATCCTGCTAATCCTGCCTATCCTGCTAATCCTGATTTCCCTGCCTATCCTGCCTACTCTGCCTACCCTGCCAACCCTGCCTACTCTGCCTACCCTGCCAACCATGCCTATCCTGCCTACCCGGCCAACCTCGCCTACCATGCCTACCCTGCCTACCCTGCTTACCCTGCTTACCCTGCCTAGCCAGCCTAGCCTGCCTACCCTACCTACCCTGCCTACTTTCTCTACCCTGCCTACCCTACTTACCTACTATTTTTATCTATCATCAATGTTTTTCTCAGCGCACGCCAAAAAATGAATTTTATAGGCAACATTTTCCTACCTTGAGTTACATTATTGCAATTTTCATAAGGATCTCTAATATTTTTGAAAATTTATTATAGCCTATGACACTCAGGAATAATGTAGCTTTCTACTCGTGAAAGAATTTTCAAAATCGGTTCAGTAGATCCAGAGATTACCCCTTACAACGTCACAAACTCACAAACTCACAAACCCACAAACTTTACCTCTTTATAATATTAGTATAGATAAAAATAGTGTTGTAGTCTGACTATCCTGAGTGATCGAAAGTTGATCGAAAATCGAAGTAGATCGAAAATGGAATTATTTCGCGGCAAAACAAAAATACATTTGTTAAGAAATTAGCGGCCCCTATTTAGTTTCTACTCATTTATGCCAGACTTCATTTTATCCATTGTGTTTATTTTATTGTTGATTTCATATTTAACACAATAAAAGTTTATGTACTATGTGTATTAATACTTTTATATCTATATATAATACGATTATATTCATAAAACATGTATTTGCACCAATTAGTATAATTAAATTGAGGAGTCATGTCACATCGATTCGATGAATCATTTATGATTGAGCCTTAACTACAACACTATGCTCCGCGCTTGCAACATTAAAAAAGAATAAGCTCTTTGGCAGCTCTCAGTTTAATCTACGAAATTAAAAATCACAGTTTATCTGAATAATAGCTGAATTAATACAACTAATGTTACGCAAACTTTATGATTACTGAATAAATACAGTGCTCAACCATTCCACACTTCCCAGAATTCGCCTGGTGATCAGTTATCTATCGCAAACTTTAGTAAGTAGATTGTTCAAAAAACAGATTATTTTGACTATAATAGAACAACGAACAACTTAAACTAATACAAGAGGTTTCGTGCAGAGCGATTTCCTTAAGATTAATTCTAAAAGCTTTTGAATACTAAATTTCCGTAGCGGTGTTGTTCTAACAAAGATTTTGCTATCTTACGTTTCAGCTGTTATACTTGATTTATTTACTTGGCGGACTTAATTGTACAAGAATTATTTCATTGTTATTTGGTTCAATAGATAAACAATAATAAAAGCGATATCAATCGAAGAAATCATCAAAGAAAATTGCAAAATTATTGTTAAGGGTTGTATCGTCATGATTGAGAAGTAAGGATACTGTTATATAAGCATACTGTACATTTTCACATCAATAAGAGGCATATAATTAATTCATTTAGAAGCAGGTTGGTCTAGTTATTCCTTATTCAGGCGAAAACATTCATATATAACGGATTCAAAGATTCTGAAAATGGATTCAGATTGGATTTTGGCAGTTCATTGTGCCATGCATTATTCATTCAGGTAGTCCGTTAAATCAGCCGCTTGCGAGACAATAGAGAAACAATAAACTGGCGTGATTGAAAATACTTCCCGAGCCAGCTGAATTTTAATATATATCTTTGGCCTTCAGACCTTTCGACTTTAGAATTTCGTACTTTCATTAAATAGAGTGTTTTCCTAATGCTATCCAAATTGTATACCTACCTATAAGTAGCTTTATATTCCATTTTATGGAGTACAGCGTCGATAGACGCGACGTTATCGTTTAAAAAACAATAACGTATCATGTTCAAGGACTGTTATACCGCAAAAGGCTCACAAAGGGGAAAAACGCCTTCATTTTCCTCAACCAGTCATGAGGTAAAAGAAAAACTATTTCTTGAAGCTTGAAATCTTTTCTTACGGAAAATAAAAATCTTCAGCGCGTCGCTTTATTTGATACAAAACAACTGCAAGTAGCATTTATTTTAATTGTGAAAAAAAAGAGCAACTGTCGCAGATAGCCGCTGCACTATCATTAAACTTTTTACCGCTCAGACCGCTAAAAAGTGGCGTACTTATTCTGGCGGCCCCGCAGATAAATTCCACGATCGTATCTGGGAAGGCAATTAAGATAAGCGAACATTGTGCTGTCACTGTTGCTCAGTGTACGTTTAGCGGACGCACGCTCGATTTATGCCCTCCTGCCAGGATAACTGGCTTCACCTACGACCTAACTACATTACGTAACTTACCTACATCTGCTGTAACAGTGATAAACATATCACTATGAGTGATGACGAACTGTTGGACGGTTGGACCTCGTAAATCTGTTGTCTCGTAACTCAAATTTTGTGCACTTACGGACGTTTCCTTCCTGCATGTGGAACAAGCTGAAACTCTGAAAGTTTTTATTTAACTTACATAAAGGCAGGTATTTTAGTCTAGCGCGTTGAAAGCAAAATTATTATGCTTGAAACTTCCATTCGCCGCTAGAGCAACGGGCGGGTAAACGCTGTTTATGTTCTATGTTACTTCTACATCTTCTTTCCATTACCTAGATGCATGAGCAACTGATTGCACCTACCTACGTCTAAACTTAGACAAACGTACAGATGTTGCCTTCTTTTTAACCTACTTTCAAAAGGAGGCGGTTATCAATTCGACTGTATTTTTTTATGTGTGTTACCTGTAAACTTTTTATTAGGAGAACCGATTTTGCTCATGTGGTCCCATTTTTTGGTGAAGATCTGATGGAGAACTTCGGAGATATATAATAGAACTCTTCAATAAGCAACGTGTTGTTTACGCCATTTCATAACATAACATCACGCCGATACGCTCTAAAAGGGTATAGCAGATGTATACTGTTCACCCTGGTACACTCTAATTTCACAAGTTATGTTCGAGTTTTATGTCATCCGGGTAATCTATTCGGACATAACTTTGTGCATTAGAGGTACCTTACTATAGAATTTGCTCATTAGGTAAAACAACAAAAAGTGAAAACAAAAAAAAATACTACCGACTTCTAAAAAACACTACAAAGTGAAAAATAACTTAAATTTCGGCAGTCGGTTTCATAAAACGAAGAAACAAAAATAGGAACACTGACTTCCGAAATCGAAGTTATTTTTTACTTTGTATTTTATAAAAAAAAGTTTTTTAAAGTACAGTAGGTATCTCAAAAATGCCATCAGTGATGAGAAGTATCACTCGATTCGATGGTAACCTCGTAACTTCACCGCAGTTGCGTAAAAGCTTTGTTACTAAAACAAAGCTGAGTACTTAATATAATATTAGTTAGGGCGTACGATTTAGTTAACAATGTAAAAGTTTACACAATGGTTCCAATAGTTCCCACCACAACATTTGAAACCTAAACTATGTTCCAGTTTGAAATCAGCGTTAATATTGTTATACTTTACAGCCATCGAGGTAGAGGAAAGTAATAAATTTTACGAAGACTTTCTGGCCTTTTGTTAACAAATATGCTAGGTAAGAAGTCAGTCTTTGTTGGTAAGAGAATCCCTTTTACTGTCTACGCTTCTTATCCTTAAAGAAAATTCAGTAAGATAATGATGAATGAGCCTCCTTTCTCATGATAATATGTATAAGAATGATAAATAACACATCCCTCACTGTACAGCTTTTTTGTTCTTTATATTGATCTCTTTTTAATGCGTCGATGAATATGAAAACTATTAAGGACGTAAATTATCTGCGAGTAATGTGATGGCTGCTACCGAAAGTTGGTTATCTCTGGATTTAATCTCTCACGGACCAATAACTTTCTGGTATTATATTATCGTGTAGGTACCTAACATGATTATATTTTGAAAGCTTTATTTTTGTTCTATTTTCATGTAAAGGTAAATAATGTTGTTTTTATGAATTTTCTGAAGCACAAAATATTGTAATGAAGTTTGAACTAAATAAAATAGTAGTTTATGCATTGGTCATATAATAAGGGTTATTAAAACACGAGCTTGGGTTTATTTTGATAATAAAATCGCACGAGTGTTTTAATACCTAATTATATTCCGTTGCATACACTACTTTATCTTCACTCAAACAGTTGAAATAAAACAAAAGTGGAAACGGAAAAAGATGTGGTATGGCAGTCAATTTAGATTCTCATTGCGTATGGCAGCGCAGCACGCGCATCTATAGACAATGACACTAGTTTTCTACATTAAGTCAATGAGCCCATACGCGCCAGTAAATTAAAAAGTAAAAGTGTGCTATTAAAATTAAAAAGTTATTTTATGTTGCAGTTGTTTGAAAATCGAAGGCAAATGTTGCACTGTAATGTTTTTTTACCTATTCACGAATATAAAGTACGTGTTTATACAAAAGTTTTTGAATTCATATTTGGAACATTACATTGTGAGTGTAGATAAAGTTATTTGTTAGGTATTATTAAAATCTTTGAATAGAATTCTTCAATTTACACATCTTGTTATGGTGTACGCACTCAATTTCTGTAATTGAATCTCTCCAGCTCAATCTAATTAAGCTAAAGTAAACCTAACGTGGAACTGGGAAAACTCTAAAGACGGGCAACATTATGAAATGAACAAGCACCGTATAAAATAATAAGTAAAAAATCTAAGTTCACAATGTCAAATTGCAACTTTTTCGATGTTATAATAAGGTTTAAAGTTGACTGTCGTTCTTACAGGTAATAATGGCAATTATCGTGGAGTAACGCGGTATGAGAGGTAGCGTGTTAATGCACAGTGTACACGCAAACCACGGGTGATTGGCCGCTCGAAACGTTGAAATAAGAATCTAATTAAAAATGTAATCACGTTTGTTGCAGGGGTACAGATTTAAAAAAAAAATTGGGGTTGAGCAAAACGAAACTAAATTGTAAATCGAGCATTTTAAATTCATGTCTTGAACAGGGGGATCGGTTCAATCTGCTCTCGAAATGAACGAGTTATCTCTCAAGGGCATCACGTCAGGGTTCGAACACGGAATCACTTACGTCGCTTTGTTCAGACCGCGGAGCGCCCGCCGCCCGGCGCGTCGAAGCGCCTCGCGCCTTTCAGACGATGATACGCCAAGAGTGTCACAAGGCGACAGTTTACATGCTAATGAATTCGCATTACACCCGATCCTGTTTACAACGTGCTAATATATGTTCCTGTTCCATATTAGGAACATTTAGGTAGGTACCTATAGAGTTTTCAGACAGATTTCGGCAAAATCGGTATCAGATTCCTAAAGGGAGCTTTATATTAACATACAGGCAAATAATCTTTATAGTTATGAATCAAACGAGAACTTGTTTTCGGAGAGCATTCCGTACTCCTTCTTCATCAAAACGTAATAACAGCTGATCACTTGACCTATCCGTTTTAACACTCTCATCCAACAAAAATTGCTAAGCAAAAGCAACAAGGCATGCGAGATAACCGATAATTAGATTTAGAATCCCATGAATACATAACAGAATATTTATCTAAATGAATCTGAATATTGTCGAGCGACGCGTTTCAAACGTGTCACGTATGGCGGGACCTTTACAGCAATAATATAATCGATGTCTACTTGCTATGCCAGTCGTCGGCGCGGGCGATCTGAGCAAAGTGTTAGGACGCGAGAACTTGCTCTAAACCGAACTCGTTCGTGCCCTCGGCTCCAATCATCGAGTCCCAAGTCGGGAAACAACATCTGGGAACGAGCTCACTTCATTCGTGCCTTCACAACTTGGAGAATAACTTAGAAATTCAATTTGCAGACGGTGAGCGTTGCAGCGGCCTACACACTACCGCCTATGCAACGAAAACTTAGACAATGGTGCTGATTCACTTGTTCACAAACTAAACTTGATATTTAAGCGGTTTTTATTTTATCTCTCCTTTGAAACAATAAATATAACTAACACATAGTGTTGTCAGTTACTGTTAAACTGGAATTCGTGGATGCTGAAAGACATCGGAAAGTCAGTCTGGAAAAGAAAACCTAACTGTAAGTTTCAATAAAAAAAATAAAGCAACTAACCATTTTACTAGAAAAAAAGACACGATGAAAATGTAACGATGTGAATGTGTAAGTTAATAGTAATTGAAATAAATTATTAAATCTATACCAATATTATAAGGAGGAAATTTTTTTTTGTTTGTTTGTACCGGATAGGCTCAGAAACTATTGGACCGATTTTAAAATTCTTTCACCTATGGAAAGCTACATTATTCCCGAGTAACATAGACTATAATTCTGACACGGGGGTCAGCTAGTTTTCAATAAGTAGACAAATCAATAGGAAATAATATACCCAGTAATTAATAACTATCATTCATCGAAACTAATCGGAAAGACATGGAAAGATTATAAACTAGGAAACTCATTTTGATGCAATTTTATTTGGACAATACGTTCTACTCACAATTTATCGAGAGTCTATAATTCTAATTACAGTGTTTGCAAAAAACCGGACACCATTTTACATACAACGATGTTCGTGCCGACACCATTAAAATAAATTTATCATTTTTGCACGAACCTGTCCCCTCCCTAACCACGACAACTTTATTTATGATTGCTGTTGAAACAAACAAACTGGCCTTGTTTACTCAGATTTTCATTTGAGTCTTTATTAATTAATTTCCACCACTTCATTAGCCGTCTATTTCCCGCTTTCTTTTGTTTGTTTTATAATTTCCATTGTAAGAATTTGTTAAATTAAAACACTCGTTAATGAGGTATTGCTTTCTTGATTAAATGTTACGTCTGCTGTACTGAAACGATGATTAGTTTAGGAATTTGTTTATTAAAGAATTGATTGACCACTTAAGTAAGAAAAAAACGTAAAGGTTGTGAAAACAAATTCTCAAAAATTCTGTAAGATTTTCGCGCTAATGGAAATACGAAAATGGCGTAGTAAATAGGATTAAAATAAGTTTATGTGTACTTTCAACGTTCATTTTCTTTTAACAGGAAGCTGCACCACATATATTTGGCTTAACTTTGTCTTGCTGTATGAATATCATGGTGTTGAATTCAGCAAGTTTGACGACGGAGCCAATTGCACCGATACCTACGTTCACAGACAAAACTTAAATTAGAGAATTACCTGAATTTATAAAGTATCCTACACACGAGTACGTCATCGCTTAATATCAGGTTAGAAAGTATTTATCAATAATAATGAAACCCGCCAAGTGCGAGTCTGACTCGCGCACATTGGTTCCGTATGAACAGCTACATTCACCAAAATAAATAAGTAACATTACTAACGTTCATGAACAATGAAAGCACCGAACATTGCTATAACGAAGGGCCAAAATTAACTTTACTGTTCGAAAATTGTTGTCCCCATACATCAATAAAACAATACAACATTTTTACTTGTCTATGTACATGTTATAAGTTGGTCAACTTAGTAAACTTTTAAAGTCTTCTTAGCTGTGATAGTTTTCCTTTTAATTTCGTTGTACTCCACTGCCGTGATTTTTTTTACATATCCAAAGCAACCATTTAGCTGGCAGGGGGGGGGCGATACTTGAGTCTAACAAAAAATAGCCATTTAAAGCTTAATTTTACGGAATCGAAAAATGGTTTTCACAGACCAGAAATATTTGTGAATGGCCTATCCAACGATAAACGAGATAATCCCCTCACCATGGGATAAACGAGGAAAAAAAACATTCTCACTTCACGTATCGTAATATTTTTTTATTTAACCTCTTTGTCGGCTTAATTAATATGTATATCCATGAAAAATATAGCTTTCTAGCACTTAGACTCTCTGAACTAAGCTGCGGATGGATGGACGGACAGATGGTCATGGCGAAACTATTAGGGTTCCTTGTTGACTACGGAACCATAAAAATTTCCGAATGAAAAATGACCGTCGAAAATCATGCTGTCGGGCAAAATGCTGAATAACTTATAGGTTCAATATAAAAGCAAGAATATTTCATAAATTATTCCAAATAAACTTGGCTGATGGAGCGAAATGTCGCCAGAGAGCGCCGTTGTGCCGTAGTAACTATTTAGTAATCTGTGGTTGTGTCATTGCGACTATCTAGAGACCATCAGTCTTTTCCGAAGCACCAATCTTTGTGATACTGTTTTTATAGGCACATGTTAGTAGATATTCCACAACCGGCTATGGAAAATTGAGCTATTTTTAAGAACTTTCAGAATTATAACGTAACGATATTGAGGTAACTTTTTTACGATCAACAATAAAAATGCTGACATAATCTGTTGGATTAGCTTGTCCGCGGGCATCTTGGAATTTATCTCAAGGTGACGTAATACCGTTATATAAAAGCATATCCCATGTCACCCGTGAGCATAATGTCATCCAATTCGTCCAGCCGTTAAGGATTTATTAATTAACACACATCCAACTACCGCTGTTACAGATACTCGTACTTTATCTTACTCAAACAACTCCGCGATACCAAACCGACAAGTAGTACACAACAACAAAAAAAAACGACCCTCACGTTCACACAATACCAATTGTCCAATTCATATTCAAATAAACTGCGCAAAATCCCCTGGTTAAAGGGAAAAATGTTGATAAATAATAAAGTTAATAGGCGTTTATCGGCGGGCAGCGACGGGCATTATCCCAAGCGATCGATGAGATCCATATTAATCACCAGGGACTTCGTAAATCGTTCAATGTCGTCTGCAGGCGTATTGAGTGCGAATCGTGCGATACTATCACGATTATTTTGTCGCGCTATATAAATTAATGTAGAAAAACAAACAGTTCAAAAAACGTTTAAAATAAACGAGAAAAGTATTTTATTGCGCTTTCAGACAAGCAAAATATGGTATTTATGGTAGGTACTTATTTTTAATCTTGCATTACAAATTTTAGGCAGATTATCTGAAAAATGGTTCAGAATTTTAAAAAACAAATAATGGTGAAGGAGCATTTCCTTACTCTGTAACTATTCTTCTCCTTTCTCTGTTCTATATTTGATATTTATTAGTATATTATTTTATTTGTATGTATGTATTTTATGTTATATCTAAGTAATATTATTTAGTATAGTTTTTGTACACTGACAGCCCTATGTCTATCTTCTCTCGTTCAGTCCATTCAAAGGTTGTCTGTAAGAGATTGCCCTGTGCGATAAGACCGCCCATTGTACACTTTTCTTTATAAATGTTTTGTCCTGTAAATATTTCAGTGGTGTACAATAAAGCATATAATAAATAAATAAATAAATAATGTACAACATATTTTTCAGAGCGCTCCACTCACTGCAAAACACTCTTATATTTGAGGCCAAATATTGTTAATTTACCTTATAGCAGATGTAACCTTTTTATTAATCCACTATTTTTCTGTAGTACACTCTCAATTGTATTATGCGCCCAATACTTGGTGCTTATTCTTGTATTGTAGTAACTCGAGGGAAATGGTGCTGTTAGCCGAAATACAGGCTATGCCTAGTTCTAAATTACTGCCACATTGCCATTGTAAAGTAGTATTAAGTTTTTGAAAAAAAACACATATTCTAGTTAGAGCAGTTCCTTCTCACGCTGTTAAAATCTCTGGCTCCTTGTTCTTCTGAACACCAACAACAGCTTCGCGGCTAACTCAGGCGTAGATAACGAGACGATCTTGACGCCTATAATAGGGTATTCAAATCAATATCAATCAATATTTCATTTATTTTCTCTTTAGAATGGTTGCCTTAAAATTAACATTACAATCAATGCTTAATCTATAATACACCATTGCAAGAGACTGGTGCCTGAAGTAGATTTTTCAAAAAAACCTGTGTTGTATTGGTCTATACCAGCTCAAGATTACGGAACGACATTGACCACATCATCATAAACCAGCAGGTGAGATTGTGATCGAACGCGAGCTTATGACTCTGATATTATTCAAAAGAAGTATTTTTAATTATGTTTGTAAAAGATAAACTCTAGAAGAATTTACGGTTAAAAATCTTTATTTCTCAAAAGAATTACAATGGCATTCACATACATGAGGAACTTACATATCTAAACAATTTAAGTTTTGTTGAGCGTACTTACAGGACAAAAAAAGTAACAAATCAAAAAATTCTCGCCGATCGTTTATTTGAATTTAATTACTTAAATCAATTTACAATAATGCTTTTACCGATAAAAAGTGTTACTAGCTATTATAAATGTGCCTACGTAAACACGCGTCCGGACTGCAGAACCCTTATTACGTGATCCGACACGCATTTGAACAGTAATATAATCACGCGCACAAACAGCAATTTTTATTTTCTCAAGAGTCGCACTATAAACCCTTTTCTTTACTTGACAAGCAAGCACCGAGAGAGCTTTAGTTTTTCTTAGTACGACAGTTTATGGATTTTTTTAAAGTTTCAGCAAAAAAATATCGCCTGCGAATCTCGCAATTAGTGCGATGAGGGCGGGAGAGATCTGTAGCTTTGTTTTTACTTTATACAGATGACTTTTCCCTCCTCATCAAGTCGTAAAAACTGTTGCCTGGGCTTCGGTGAATAGGAAAATTATTCTTAGCGTCGCCATTGGGTTCATAAGTACTATGGAATAGTTCGTAGTTCAGCGATCGATATGTCTGTAGGTCGTGCATTACTGCCCGCTCGAGACCAATAGGTGTTTTATGAGGCTATAAGCATCAAACTTGCTAGTGCCATGGAGGCCTTCAGGAACGTAAGTGCTTGGCTACATTTACGTCCTCTCTGTGTGAGTAGTGTTAACAAATGAAATGGGAAAAGTTAGGTTGTCTACTTTCATAAGTGGCACACGTAATTGCAAATAAATTGGTTTTGTCTACATACCGAATGGTCTGACCATTCAAAGTCAAAGTCAAATATATTTATTTGAACTAGTGAAAACTACAACGACTTTTTAATGAATGAAGGGAACCGAATGATCCAACACACGTGCCACTATCAGAGAGACATTTGAGAGAACACGAGACACTCACAACTGACAGGGCATTCTTAGTGATTCGTGAAAAAATATTAAAAGCGTAGTCCAATAACGACTAAATTATATTTATTTTTGTTTCTTTGGGATATAAATAACATTTTATTTTTTCCTTGTAATAAATAACTGCTTTTGCCCAGTCTGTGCGATGTTTTCCGTATATCAAGGTTCTTGTAACTTTTCCATCGTATTTCTCTACGTAAATGCTTGCTGCTAATCCTAATCCTAACTGTTCGTTGAAAAACTGAAGCAAACTGGAGAATGGTGCAAAAACTTTAGTAGGAAAGTACCGTAAATATTATTTTTCATCTTTGTAATCGATATTGTCATCCATTTGCCACGTAACCGCTCTGATGGATGTTATATCGACGAGGAACTCACCGGCCTGTCTCGTCTTTTTATTTTTGATTAGCGGATGCCTCGCGGTTTCACCCGCGTAGTTCCCGTTCCCGTGGGAATACAGGGATAAAAGTAGCCTATGTCACCCGGGGATAGTGTAGCTTCCTAACGGTGAAAGATTTTTTGAAATCGGTCAAGTAGTTTTTAAGTTTATTCGTTATATACTAAAATACAAATCTTTCCTCTTTTAAAATATAAATCTATATCTATATAGAAGTATAGATATAGATTTTTCGTAGTTTTGAATAGGTAGGAAGTCTGCAGGTTCGATATATAAATGATTAATTATTTTATTTCTGTAAGTTGGTCTGTACAAACACTTTTTACATGTCGATCATATTTTTAAAACTAGATAAGTTCGGCGATTCCTATCTGACAACTCTGAGAAGAAAGACCGAAACAAACTCAGAGGTCACAGTCTCTTTTAAAGTCCAGACCAAATCTTGGTTAGATCATGTGAAGACCATGTAGATTGGTGTTTGAAATGGTCTGTTGAGGAAATAACCAGCCAGTTTGAGTAACCTGTCCAGTCATTGCACGCATTTGTAACCGTGCAGCTCATCAGATTTAGCATTTGTTCGGAACAAAATACGCTTTTTCAAGCTTCAAAGAATTATTTAATGTGTACCATTTCAATTGATTTCTTTATGGAAAGAAAATAAAGCAGTATGAGAAGGAAAGCATGCCTATTTATCCTCACTCAAACATAAGGGTTGCTTGATATTAGTAGCAATCACTTAAGTTATGGTACTTTATATGACTAGAACTGGTCTAAAGGAAGGCTTCCAGAGTCGGTAGCATTGTTTAAATAAAGAATAGTACCTAGGCGACAGAGCTCAGCTCGGGTAAAAATATAGAAACGACATTTTCTAAAAATTAAACATAGCTAGATCGATTTATCGCCCCCAAAACCGCCTGCATACTAAATTTCATGAAAATCGTTGGAGCCCTTTCCGAGATTTAGATTATATATATATACAAGAATGGCTCGTTTAAAGGTACTCGTATTCGAAATAAGCAATATGAATTACCTTTACCTTGTACTTAGTTTTCTGTCAAAATCAAAATCATTTTTTTTATTTCACATAGGCCTACATGGGCACTTATAAAACGTCGACAAAAGGTGCACGGTTCGGGTTAGTCGTTTCCTTTGGAGAAGAACCGGCAAGAAACTCCATGGTTACTCTTTTAAAAAATGGTTTCGTTTTACAATATTTCCATGTTACAGCATTAGTACTATGGGGGGACAACGTCGGCGTCTGTTCCTTCTTCTTGTCTATTTATTAAATATACCATATCAAAACGATAAATAAATAAATTAGGGAAGCCTACTTACTACGGTAATCAAAAAAAAACTTGTATTACTAGATGGTTTTATAATCTACAAAGTACGACAAGCTCCAAGCCCTTTATTTTCCATTTATTCTCATTATCCCAAAAATTTGAATTACTAATGCTTTGCATAATCCAATATTTTTACGTAACACAAGCATTTTCATTCCCTTGATATATGTAGATATGTCTGAATAAACTGTCTTAATTTCCCCCGAGCCAGGGGTACCTACTACGCCAGCAATATCCGGCCGTCTCATTATGAAGCTCGTTGTCTTGAGACACTGTTCCGGCCCAGATCCGACGCCTGGCGAGTGGCGCCACATCAAATGCACAATACTGCACCGATGAGCCGAGAACAATTTACTCATATTGCTGGCGTATTTTCTATTAGAAAGAAAGAAAGAAAAATGTATTTATTGGCATTCAGGTTTAAACCTTGAAAGTTTTACCCTTGGCTTTATTAGGAATGTACCTACTAAGTTGTGTGGGTGCTCTGCTCTTATTATCTTATGAAAGCACCGGCATTGCAATTAAGTTCTATTGAACATAAGCAATCAACATTTATACCTGCATATAGAACTTACAGCGAGCATCAATGCGGCACTTAACTGTAGTGCTTCTGCTCTTGCCTAGTACCCACCTGCATTAGTAGTACAGCAAGCAAATGCCCAAACGTGTAGCGCTGGCTTAATTCACGCAAGAAATCTTCGCTCGAACCGTTCCCTTGAGTGCTCTCTAAAGACTTGCTACGAAAAACTCCCAACCGCTTCGCCACTTGCACAATTTATGACGGTAGTTAGGCCAACGCAGCGCCTCTGTTACCGCAAACAGGTAGGAGCCATTGTAGCGACGGTCACCCCGCCCCCCGCATTGCTCTACCAAGATGGCCACCGAGAGGTTAGACAAAGGAAATAATGAGGGTCTATTTTAAGTAGTAGGTTTGCAGCCAAAGCAATATACAAGCGAGTTGAAGACGCGACGCGAATGCCTGATGAACTTTAATTACAGCGGCAGAAGCAACGTGGAAGCAATTGCCTGCCTGGTGTATTAGCATAATCATTTTGTAGCCCTGCCGTGGTTAATTGATGTGAAATTGCTGATTTACGGTGCCAATTTTAGAGCAGTGCACATACTTTAATCTCAGTCATAATCATTTCAATATTACAGGGGTCGTTTAGCAATGCGATCTCCCGGTCCTTGGGTTTTATTCGTCTATGTAAAAATATTGATTTCGATAAAATGGGTCAGATGAACCTTATTTTTATACGTCGTAAGCGTAACAGAGCTCCGGTTGCTTTTAAAGTATAAAACTGAAATGATTTTGCCAAAGTTATAGAGAAATTATGTGTGTGTTCAGCCTAAAGGCTGAGGACATAAATAAAAACGTTAACGGCAAGATAGTTTTCTTCGGCAACCCTAAGTTTGAGAGATTTATAGCCGATTTATCAGTATAAGAATATTTGGTTAGTAAATATTTGGCTGTTATATATTTGATATGTATTAGTATATTAAGTAATATTGTATGTATGTATTGTATGTTATTAAGTCTAAGTAATATTATTTTTGATATTTTGTACACTGACAACCCTAAATTCTTCTACTATCATTCAGTCCATCCAAAGGTTGTCTGTAAGAGATTGCCTAGTGCGATAAGACCGTCCATTGTACACTTGTATATTTGAACGTTTGTCCTGTATGTTTTTTTTTGTGGTGTACAATAAAGTATATAATAAATAAATAAATAACGTCTTTTTATTTTACGAGTTGATTCTGTTATGAAAATGTTCGTTGTGGAATGAATAATAGGGAGTTCATTTTGTGTCGCTGATTCTCAGTAAGATAATGAGCAACGGATATAATTATTAACCGACGAAAAAAAAAAAGGATGAGGTTCTCTGATCGACATTTATTTTTTATTTTATTTAATGATATAATTAATTTTGAAAAAAACACTTTTTTACAAAAAAATACTGCCGACTTCCAAATAAAAAAACTACAAAGTGAAAAATAACTTTATTTTGGAAGTTGGTGTCTTTCGTAGGTACCATTTTTTTGCGTTATGTTATAAAAAGTGAAAAAAAAAATCTCCATAACGTGGCACACGTGTTTTTTTTTTGTATGTCCACAGACATCTCCGACAATTGTGGACCGATTTGGAAAATTATTATTTGTTTAAAAAGTATGTTTTGAATTTGATCCCATGTTAATTTGGTGGAGATCTGATGAAGAACTTCGAAGAAGAACTCTTCAATAAATAACGGCAAATCTCTCGGGATTGCTGCAATCGCATGTCTGTTTATTGTTTTCACTTTTTATTTGTACCTACCTAATAGGCAAGTTGTTTAGTAAGATACCTATAACGTCAGAACAGATTACCCGAATAGCATTAATCTTGAACATAACCGGTGAAATGAGAGATCTGCGTACCCCTTAAGAGGGTACTGGCGTGATGTTATGTTATGAAATGGTATAAACAATAAACAGACATGCGATTGCAGCAATCCCGAGAGATTTGCCGTTATTTATTGAAGAGTTCTTCTTCGAAGTTCTTCATCAGATCTCCACCAAATTAACATGGGATCAAATTCAAAACATACTTTTTAAACAAATAATAATTTTCCAAATCGGTCCACAATTGTCGGAGATGTCTGTGGACATACAAAAAAAAAACAAAACAAAAAATAAACATGAAGTCGAACATAGAACCTCCTGTTTTTTGAAAGTCGGTTAAAAATACAACTTTACATCGTATTCATGCATATTTATATGGGACCTTAATACGGCGAACAGAAACACTTCGATAGCTTTTTTTGATGGATAGATGCAAATTCCGATTCCGTGGGAAAAATGATGAGATTCTTATTGTTCCCTGAGTGTATTTTAAATTCAAATCAGACAGAGGAGAGTTTTTGGACGCCACCTTGGAAAATAATACAAGAATACTTGAGTTGCGGGAGGTGAATATAAATTGTGACAGTTTTATCCCGGTTCTCTTGAAAAGGAAAATTACAAGAAAAAAGCTAGGTGCTGACTGTTATAACCCGCGCGGTCCTGTGGTATTACTATTCCACGAGGCCGAGCGTAAAACTGTCTGTATGTCTGTAAAAGGTAGTCTCTGGAAATTCTAATCTGATAGCGAAAAGTATTTCACTGGTAGTTACAACTTGTACAACTTGTTATAGATGTCGCAGGCTGCGCTTTGGAACGTGCAACTAGCTTGATCTTCTGTACTGACCAACCTTGTCATTGCAAAGGAGCCTAATAATAGTTTTATGTGGTATATTTAATTTGAATTTGAAAATTATTCTGATCAATTTAGTAATAACGGGTGTCTCAGAATGTTTTTCTTTTTTGATACTTAAAAAAAAATACTAGAATTAGTTAAATCTGTTTATTTACTGTTGAATTAATTAGCAGTTTTTCAATTACACCTACGACACTGTCTACCTTTCTTCCTTCTGTACTGTATTGGGCACCACTCGGTTAATTTAATGTGTGTGCGGACATATAAATACCTACCTATGTACATTAGCATAGTATTATGTACAATAGTTCACGTTGGAGTTGCCAGTGCTGCAACGGCGTTCAACGTGAACTAACATTCAATTAAAGTCCATACAAACTCATTAACGGGTAATAATTGCATAAAATACAAGAATAATCAGTCAACTGGCAAGTTCCC
This sequence comes from Orthosia cruda, assembly GCA_964057195.1. Classification (NCBI taxonomy): domain Eukaryota; kingdom Metazoa; phylum Arthropoda; class Insecta; order Lepidoptera; family Noctuidae; genus Orthosia; species Orthosia cruda. The sequence continues at coordinate 27,229,872 of OZ059832.1, forward strand.
GACGAATACATTACTATCGCAACCGCTACCAGCCAGTTAAATTTTTCAGCATTAAACCCAGCTGAAGCTATGAGAAATTGTCCTCAGGAAAATTCATATATTTTATCCTTTATTTTTCATAGCAAAAACATAATTCTGCAGGAAATCTGAAACTATCACGAAACAGCACTAATACTGTGGCCGATTTATTTAATTCTTTTGATAAATGATCGTTTTGAACATTATGTATTTGTAATATAAACTGCTATTTGTCATACGCTGTTAATTTCAAAGGTGAGACAAGATATATCGAGGCGTTTAAACATAACACCGGTCACATTGAACTTGAACATATCTTCGTCCTCGTGCCCGTATACTAGTTTATTTGGGGTTGGCAGAAATGTCTTCTTCATCTTTCTTTTTAATCATCATCTTAGCACCCTTGTTCTATACATTACCACTGCAGCAGATTCTTATTTCAAATCATAAAGAATTTGAATATAGAATTTTATAAAATATGTTGCTGTATTGTTAATTTTTATTTCGTAGACTAAACTGTCAACTGCCAATGACCTTATATTTTTTTAATGTTGCAAGCGCGGAACATAGTATTGTAGGTAAAGCTCAATCATAAGTGATTCGTCGAATCGATGTTACATGACTCCTCAATTAAAATCTATAGTTGTCAGCACGTAACTTGGTAATAGTCGTTAGATGCGCACAACCGCACAAGTCGTTTTTTAGGTCTCTTTGGTTACCAAGCGGGACGGATTGGTTGGTCAGTTGACACAAGAATTGACAGACCAATCGCGTCGCGCCTACGTTCCGTTCTCTATATGGTGGTTGGTCAGTTCACGCACTATGCGCGAACTTACCACTACTACGCCAAAACCTTGCTTAGTTACATGCCGGGGACTATACTTCATACACACACACACACACACACAAACACACGCCTTTTTCCCATGGGGGTAGGCAGAAACTACAGAACGCCACCTGCTACGATCCTTACATACTTCTTTTGCTTCACTAACATTCATACATCTAGTCATACACACACGCCGGTTATGAGTACTGCGCAACTGGCCTTTTGAAGAACATCACCTATAAGGTCTGTGTATGTCTTTCTAGGGCGTCCCCTCCCGGCGTTTCCATTCACGTCTGCCTTGTAAATACATTTCGTTAGTCGCCATTCATTCATCCTCTCAACATGGCCAAACCATCTTAACATATTCTTTTCAATTTAAGTCACTACATCTTCTTTTAAACCACAACGTTGTCTTATTACTTCATTCCTCAACCTATCATTTAAAGTTACACCACACATACTTCGCAAGGAGCGCATTTCTACTGCATTAATCCTAATTTCATGTCTTTTTTGCCATTGTGCAACTGTTCCATTTTCGATATACTTCGATTTTCGATCAACTTTCGGTCACTCAGGATACGACACTATTTATATGTAACGATAAAGTGGCAACCCCCCCAATATCAGTTTAGTCTACGCAAAAAAACAGAATTAAACAGCTCAATTAAAGATTTTTATAAATAAGGTCCATCATCTTTTATTCAGACCATCATCCACATCCTTCGTTTGTTTACTTTTCCTGTATTCTTATCCTCATTCATACAAAATCTTTCCACATCACATTTTTTTTATATGTGGTTTGTGGGTCAAGAGCAAACCCATCACGGCTTGCTCTTGACTCTAGTCTAGGTCAAAGGTGACAGAGACAGAGTCGACGATGGATTGAGCTTACCCAGAAGAAGCCTGTTCACTCTAACTTTGAAGAGATTCGGGTTGAATGCGTTCGGAAACACAGACGCAGGTATTTTCCTCATACCTCCGCATAACGTGCCATCCGATTTTCACACAACTTTTCAGTCACCAGTGCCACTTTCAGGCCTCCTCTTATATAGTTACAAGCTACCGCCCGCGGCTCCACCCGTGTTGTATTATTACTTCTACCATTATATTTATAAATTATAAGCTGTGTTATTCTGATGTATAAGCTATATTTCTGTAAAGTTTCATCAAAATCTGTTCAGTAGTTTTTGCGTAAAAGAGTAACAAACATTCGTCCATCCATCCTCAGTCCTCACACACTTTCATGTTTATAATAATAGTAGGATTTGACGTGACTTATTAATAGGAATAGTGAACTGTCACCAGTTGGTATCTCCGACACTAAAAATATTATGGCCCAGCATTTACTCCACCAATTTTTCCGTATCGAAACTATTTTACAGTCCAACAATCCGTATCAATATGCAAATGGTTTAGCAAACTAGAAAAACATTAGTCATTCACTTGTTTTTTAGTGTATTATAATAATATATTATTATTTAAATAAGTATACAAATATCAAGAAGCAGTAACCCTAGGCTTTATCAATCATTGCCATCAACATATCTATATATATAAAAAAAGGCAAAAGTGATTGAATGATGTATCAACGCACAGGCCAAACCCTTAGGGCTAGAAACTTAAAATTTCGCACACGTATTCCTTTTATGACGTAGGCATCCACTAAGGAAGGAATTTTCAAAATTCCATCCCCAAGGGGATGAAATGGGGAATAAAAGTTTGTATGAAACCTTTTATTCCTTGGACATATTTACATGAAATTTCGTATGATTTGTGTATGGCAAAAATAATGAGTTATGTATTTCAGCGTTTTCTAAAATTCAAGTTTTAAATAAACGCACAGGCCAAACCCTTAGGTCTAGAAACTTAAAATTCCGCACACGTATTCCTCTTATAACTTCGGCATCAATTATGGAAGGGTTTTTCAAAATTCAACCCCCAAGTGGGTAAAATAGGGGATAACATTTTGTATGAAACTTTTTATTTCTTAGACATATTTGCATGACATTTCGTATGGATTGAGTATGGCAAAAATAATGAGTTACGTATTTCAGCGTTTTTCGTAATTAAACCTTTAAGAGGGTAAAATAGGGGATGACAGTTTTAAATAAACCCACAGGCCAAACCCTCAGGGCTAGAAATTAAAATTTCGCACACGTATTTCTTTTTATGACGAAGGCATCCACTAAGGAAGGATTTTTCAAAATTCAACCCCCAGGGGGGTGAAAGTTTGTATGAAACTTTTTATTTCTTGGACATTATTTGCATGAAATTTCGTATGAATTCAGTACGGCAAAAAAAATGAGTCACGTATTTCAGCGTTTTCCAAAATTCATACCCTAAGAGGGTAAAATAGGGGATGAAAGTTTAAAAAAATGCACAGGCCAAACCCTCAGGGCTAGACACTTTAAATTTTGCGCAGGTATTCCTCTTATGACGTAGACTAAGGAAGAATTTCTCAAAATTCATAGTGGATGTAAATTTATATGTAACTTTATATTTCGTTAAAAGGCTTAATTCTAATTTTAGTATTTAGTGGTAATTAAACCTCATCTGTTTTGTGTGCAAAACGGCGCCAACTTGCTGAACCTCAGAATGCTGAACGTCCAAAATCACCGGATGTTTTTGAAGAATTTGATATCACCTATAGTGACATATGTCTCAACAAAGAAACGATGAGCGTCTCTGAGAGCGCCTCTGAGATGAGTGCCAATAACGACACCAAAGAGAGTAAGTAATACTGACGATCAATCGGAAGAGAAGCAGGAAAATTCAGACCCGGAGGAGGTTCGTACGAAAGAAGTCCCTCGGACATGAACATCAGCGCAGCCTTCGTGCAGATCTACTTCATCGTGACGTCATCATTACTTCCTCAAGCTTTCGAGCAGCGAGTCATACAGCCAGCCAGTACCCACGGCATCTACGGGGGTATCCTGACCACCGGCTGTTCATCACCCTCAGCTTCTATCATTACCGCTCCGACCCACAGGAGCCAGCAGCACTGTCCCGACTTACTGCTACATCATCACCACTCTGACCCACTGGACCGAAATGATATATCCATATTCCATATCCATCTATCTATATATCAATCAAATATAAAGAATTATCCCATGTGAACATACTACTGAGATAAAAAGTCTGTGTGCTATTCCAAACTATAATCTATTTTTGTGCAGAATTTTATCCAGATCCGTTAAGCCATTCTGAAACATCCATCTATCCAACCTTTCGCATTTATATTAATAAATAATCATATTATAAAGAGGTAAAGTTTGTGAGGTTGTAGGGGGTAATCTCTAGAACTACCAAAACCGATTTAGATGAAATTTGGCATGGAGATAGTTTGTGCCACAGTGAAGGACATATGATAGTTTGTATTCCCTTGGGATGATAATACACTATTTACGCGGGCAAAGCCGCGGGCAGAAGCTAGGCAACTCATGAATATTCAGTGCTGACATAATAATAATATATGATTCTTCTAATGGACTCTGGATCGGAAGAATCTGGATCATTTGAGAATTTGGTAAGATTGATACCTACTCATGGGGTTTCATTTATAAAAACGTATTACGTAATTATTAAATAAAACACTGGTTAGCTGCAGTTAGCAGATTCTTAATTCAAATTTGCCATGAAGAATTTGAATTTAGAATGTGCTTATCAGATCTGCTAATCAACTTACAATAAGTACTGGTACTTACAAACGGGATGAATAGGAATGCAGGGGTGAATGGGAACAAAACTTTGACTAGGATTTTAACTTTGATAACAGTTTATTGGCAAAGTATCGTGTTTTTTATAATCAATTAATATATTAGAGTACCTACTTAAATGCAGCAAAATAAAAACCTCAAAATACCCTTTAAAGCTTTGTTTCTATTAACCCCGTTTCACCCCGTTTGACGGACGGACCTACCTAACATTGACCTTAGTCACTTTTGCGGAGAAAAACAGAATTTGAAGTATTATTAAAAGTTATTGGTTAACAACTAAACTCAAAAACAAATGCGACTTGCGATGGATCCAAAATGGAATAAGGTACAGGGGCGGGAATATACGCAAAAGGTTACAAATGTAGCAAAAGCCTAGGGAGAATGGCAATTGTATTCCAAGCGGAAACTTATGCCATAATAACCTGTGCTCAGGAGAATAAAGATAGAGGAACCAGAGGTAAATCCATATATATTCTTAGTGTCAGTCAGGCTGCAATCAAAGCCATGGCATCCTACAAAGTGGACTCCGGACTTATTCTGGATGCTGTCCAAACCCTAACCAGGCTTGGGAAGCACAACAGGGTAAGACTGATGTGGGTCCCTGGGCACAAAGGAATCCATGGTAACGAAATGGCAGATGAACTGGCAAGAGAGGGCTCAGCAAATGAGTTTGTGGGTCCAGAACCATGTGTAGGCATCTCGACGTGCCTCGTAAAAGCCGCATTTAGGGAGTTTGCAGATCACAGACAGCGAACTCATTGGCAATCTAGCACCGGTCTACAACACTCCAAGAAATTCCTAGGCTCTACGTTCAAAGCCCGGGAATGCATTTGGAACATGAGCCGGGGGCAAATCCGCTACCTGCTTGGGGCCTTTGGAACCAACGACATGCTCATGAAGATGGGTCTAACCGCGACACCCATGTGCAGGTTGTGTGGGGAACATACGGAACGCATGGAGCACCTTCTTTGCACATGCGATGCACTGGCTGGTAAGCGAATGAGTCTCTTAGGGGTTGGATATCCAAGACCAGAAGACTATAGGCTCATATCTCCCAGTAGGGAGGAGTAAGGTATCTAGGGGACCACAATAGATCCCAATGGGTCGAAGTGTCCGAGTTATTTCTCGGCCCCTCCACAAGATAAGATAAGATCGTTTCGCGGTCTATTTTATATATACTCGGGTTTCAGAAATTTTTATAGTTGGTACCCACAAAATTGTGTATATAAATCGGGTGAGACTGTAAACTCTTTCTCACCGATAGGATACGTATATCATAAGCTCTAGACAGGTGTCATTCAAGAATTGCGAAACTTAAATGGCAGGCACATTGCTCGCAGAAGTTAGAAAAGTTCTGGAATGGCGACCGTGAACCGGAAGACGATGCGTTGGAAGGCCTCCCACTATGTGGACCGATGACCTGGTTAAGGTTTCGGGAAGGTGCTGAATGCGAGACGCACGGGATCAGTCAATGTGGCGACGCTTGGGGGAGGCCTATGTCCAGCAGTGGACGTCTTTCGGCTGAAATGATGATGATGATGATGAGGTGTCATTCGATTTAAGCAATGGCGATAGTCGAAATACCAAAATATAAGGGATTTATCACGTGATATTTTGATAGATTTTGTCATTCCCATACTTGTTTCATTTTTCCAGCCACACTTTCGATGATACAATTGTCATTTGTATATGGCCTCTTCAATCTATTTAAAATAATGATGATGTGTTAGATTTTGATAAGTTCACAATTATATCGACAGTTGTGATCTCGCTAAAATGGCAAACTTACGGTGCTTACAATAATCCGTTGACATTTACCTAACTGAAACCTTTGTGAATCCATACGGTCTTTATTTTATGATAGTCCATACAATGCAAATTAATAAGGTACCTCGATAGCGATACCAAGTACCCTGGCGAGAACAAAAAGTCACCTGACCCAGACTACTCTCAGATATTAGCTACAGCATCTTTATGGATCCCAACCACCGACGCCGAAGCAATCCGCCGCGTATTTTGCGAGTATCTAAGCTCAGACACTTTTGTTTTAAAACTTTACTAAACGCAACCTCGAAACTAAAAGTGGTTTCTTGGCATTTGCAGAATGAGTTTTTAAAATAAAAGGGGGCCCGGAAACTGTTTACTACGCCATCTATATTCAGTGATTATTTTATGGTTTAAGAGCACATAAAAGCGACTGTTTGGGATAAAGAGCACTATAAGTTTGCTTATGTTAACTTACACGTGTTTGAAGTGTTATGATATGTGTTTTGCTAGTAAAAGAGAGCAAATGGAGGGGAACGAATTTAGATGCTAAACTATTAGTAGTACTAACATTTATTACAAAAAAGATAAACAAATCGTACCGGTTTACCAACTTGTTTTTTGCAAAAAACAACATTGCATACAAATGTGTGCATAACCGTAAAGGTTAGCGTAGAATATACCATCTGTATAATATACAATTTCATACTAAGGCTAGACATGGAGTTGCCGCTAGAGTAGGATGTTGACCGAATTGTGGCCACGGTTGAGCCATAGTATTCAAAGCCAAAAATGCGTTGGGTCGAAGATATCACTAAAATTGCAAACCTGACCAAACAACACCTGGATGAGGGATGGATCGTCATCATCATTTTAGCCGAAAGACGTCCACTGCTGGACATATGCCTTACTCAAGCGTCGCCACTCTAGAACTTTTCGGCCCCAAGTACGGAGTCCGAAGTGCATAGTATATAGGAATACCTATTCACATTATATAGGATTTTATATATCTATTCACATTTACTATAACTATTCACATTATATACAGCGTGCATTTTATAGCATTCGCGCTGAATAGTATTCTACGAGACATACCTCTTTTAAATGCTTATGTTGAGCGTGTATTTTCACCAATGACAATTAAATGGTGTGAGATAAATGTCAGCTCAGGATTTCGCTAAACATGTGTTTTTCGGCATTCATAAATAACTATACTAAATATTGTGTTTGGCCCAGAATTCAGCCACGGCAACACCATTCGGTGACGCAGTCATAAGGTCTTCGCAAGTACAGGTGACAGGGCATGCTGCGCACTCCGTGAGATGGGCCATTGTCTGTGGAGAGATGCTTCACAAGCACTGAAAATTAGTGCCATCAGGGAACCCCTACCTGTGGAGGTTGTTCTTGCTGCGTCCAACCTGAGTGCGGAGTCTATTTAAGGTTTTGAAGGTCGACCACGGCAGAGTGTGCCCAGGTGGAAGGCTATCCGATGGCCAGATGAAATTTTCAGGAGGCTTGAGTTTCTCAAGTCGGTCGCATCTCGCCGAAGAGGAGATGCCGTCACATAGACCCACGCATCCTAGAAAACTTTAGAAAACTTTCTAGAAAACAAGAAGAAGAAGAATAACTATAAAAATGACGCGAAATTAATGAACAGGCCCGTAGAAAAAAATACTGCTCTTTCTAATGACCTAAATTGGACCGAAGTCCGATCGTCTCTGATGACTGTCCGATAGTCCCGATTTTTTTTCTAAAAGTTGGCTTTTCGGTCACTGTTTTAAAGCTGTGACCCGCTCTACTCAATTTGAGGTCCATAACTCATTTGATCTTTGTAGGTCTACGGATCTCAACTTTCGGAACTCGGTCTAATACCCGAGATTATGAAGACAAATTTCATTATTATTTAGTCAAAATCAAATAACATGGGGCTTAAACTCCAAGGTCAAGGAC